>CM046436.1:10566486-11166486 GCA_025506505.1 Flaveria sonorensis
AGCCTTGTCGCAATAGCTCAAAAATTGGTCGTCGCGATAGACGTAGTCGCCATAGAGCCTGTCGCGACGACATGTTGTCGCGACAAACTCGTCGCAATAAATATTTTATTCAAAATAAAAAAAAAAAATGCACCCTATGGCGACGACATGTCGTCGCCATAGGTAAGTAATTATTTTTATTTAATATTAAATAATTAATAATTGTTTAATAAAAAATTATTAATTATTATATTAATTTATCCTATGGCGACGACATGTCGTCGCATATGGTATCTGGTTAAATTAAATTTTTAAATTTGTTTTTTTCCAGGTTTTTTTACCTAAAAACAAAACAAAACCCATCAAATTCACAGAAATTCAAACTAACGTATCAAATATCCAAATGAAAATCAACTAATTTTAGTTAATTACATACCAAACTAATATATTTTAAGTTTTACAAACCAAACAAACAAACTATTTAATTGTCGTCGTTTCATCATCTCCATCGTTATCGGGATGATGCTTTTGTCTTTCAAATTGATTCATCTTTCTTGCATTTCTTGCATTTGGCGCTTTAGTTCTTCCATTTCTTCATCCCGATGTGATGATGACCCGCTTGATGGCTCATAACGAGAGATTTTTTACTTTTCGTCCAACACCTCTCGTATGACCACGTCTTTGTCCTAATGCCAACTCTAAACATTGCATCTCATTAACGGGCGACTCACCCGCCTCCATTTGCATTTGGGCGTATGATTTTCAATTCTTGCCTGCAATTATAAAGAATAAAATGAAATGGTATTAGGATTTTTATGAAATTTTGACAGCATAACTATTATAAAATGAATACAAACCATATTGTTTAATCATAAGCAATACCATAAAATTCTCAATTATCATAAAATTCCTAAGTTTAAATTTATAAGCACAACTAACATAAAATTCCTAAGTTTCAATATATAAACTAACAACTCATCAAAACCAACAATTCTCAAATAGGATAGCATTAGATCATATTGGGTCAAATTCACCAAACACGATATATTATAAACATATGAAACACATGATAATAGCATACTTAACATATAAAACTTACCCAATCTTCTTCTGCCCTCTGGTTCACCCTCCTGAACCTTCACTGTAATGCGCCCTCCTCCACGTTTCGATGTGACTTGGGTCCCAGTTGTTGCTCCTAAAAACATAAAAACAATATTCATAATATTTAAAAGAATTAATAATACATAGGATGTATAATATATGTTTCTTACCTGAATATATCGTTTTGAGCATATGATTGACTACCATGCAGACTTGGATAGAGCTGTTTAGCTCTATCGTTACGCCTTTTTGAGAAAGACGTTTATGTTGTTCCACTTGAGAACAACTCAACCACCTGCTCCCAAGACTCTTGACTTTGCCCTTCAGGTGGATTATTGATAGTCTGCTCAATGTTATCATAGCCTCCTTGATTTAAAAAATATTGTTTATGTCATATCTCCTGTCTCTGAAAGCTCGTTGGCAATCCATATGTATTCCAAGTGTATACCTTGCCAGTGGTCTGAGCAACGATGAGCTTCCAGATCAAAATATTCCTGCAAAATAAAATAATTAGAAACATATAAAAGTTATGATTATCAAATTACAAATAAAACACTACATAAATACTCGCCTCTAGAAAATTGAACAAGGATATCTTGAACGTATCAGGAACTTTATCCCAAGTGGGATAATGAAAAGGAGCAGTGGAAACATGATTGGATAAAGCTCGGACAAATAATTGACTGTTTTCTCCAACAGCTTTATATGTTTTCCTGTATGATCAAATTGCACAGGAAGTGGTTGGCTGTTGTTTGCAGCCATTTCTCATATAAGTTTAGATTTCTTCCTTTTGATCTTTTTTTTTAGCTGATGCTATATGATATAAAAATTAAAAAGTTAGCAACATTTAAAATATATTCAATTAAAAGATATATATTTAAAACATTAACTTACATGATTGGCAAGTAGAAGGAAGAGTATATCCATGTCCGTGGGGGTCCCGACCCCCACCGTCAACCCCCGTGTGATCCTGCTACGTACGAAGACATAACCTGCAATAATCAATTTGTGTTATCACTATAAAGATATTCATGTGACATTTTAATAAGAAAAAGAATAAAGTGTTCTTAATACATACAATCAATCTGAATTATCACTATAAAGATATTCATCTTCATCTACAAGATCATCATCGCTCTCGTCCTTACTATCATTAATATCTAATGGATCTTCATCTTCTTCATCATCATTAATAAATTCTTCCTCATCTGAGAGATATGCATCTTCATCTTCTTCATCATCATTAATAAAATCTTCATCTTGAACAAGCGGAGCAACAGGCAACCAACTTAAGTCTACGACTAATTCACAATTATCATGCGCATATCTCTCATCATTTATAACTCGTGCACTTGATTCACCAACTTCAAATTGCTATCGACAACCAAGTTATAATCAGATGATTGACTGTCGTGCAATACATCTATCTCATTAGCAACACTAATACTTGGATGATCCCAAAGCTTTCGATGGTGAACATCTTCCAAACCCTCCAATTGCCAGTGGATTTAGAAGGATCTTCAAGATAAAACACTTGTTGAGCTTGTGTTGCTAAAATGCAAGGCTGGTCACCAAACCATTCACGACTAACATCGATAACAACAATGTTATTCTTTTAATTACGGACCCCTTCCGTGACGTGTCAAACCATTTACAACGAAATAGTACAACGCTGTAGCCATTATATACTTCAACTCGTAGATGTCTTCTAATTGACCATAAAATCGTGTACCATCTTCTCCTACTGTAACAACACCGCTATTTTTTGTAGTGCGTCTGATATCACGGCTGTGTACCACAATCTAACACCATTGACAATACAAGCTGTGTAAGAATATGTGCACACATGGCCATGAGCCAATGCCTTGAGTTCTTTGTAAGGAGACGTATTGAACTTATTATTAAGCCATGAAGAAAATTCATTTTTTACATCGCTTCCAGGGAATTCAAGTTCAAATTCACTGTATGTGAAATATAATATTTATATTATTTATCATTATTTTAGCTAAAATGAAACTAATAAGAATAATTTAAACTTAAAAACTTACGATATGTAGACTTTAAGTTCTTCACAGTTGTTCAGCACAAACCATTGAAATGATTTTTTAGAATTTTCACTGAGGGAAATGATTTTCTTCTTTGACATTGGTTGACACTGTGATGAAAAGACAGAGAAATTCCTCTTGGAATGCCAGGATCTTCATTCCTATCAGGACGGTTAAATTTGGTTGAATACCCTCCAGATACATAGAGCAAAATGTTAATGCTTCATCTGCAACATAACCCTCTGCTATTGATCCTTCAGGCTTGGCTTTGTTTCGAACATAAGCTTTCAGCTTTTTCAAGTATCTTTCAAAAGGATACATCCATCTCATATACAGGCCCTCCAAGAATAGCTTCTTCATGTAAGTGTAGAATTAGATGAACCATAATATCAAAAAATGCTGGAGGATATATTAGTTCCAAATTGCATAAAATATTAACCGCTTCTTTCTGTGCTTTATACATGTCATCAACATCTAGCGATCATGCACAAATCTTTTAAATAATGTGCAAAGGTTAATAATTGTTGTTGAAACATTATCAGGTAAACCTACACGAACCCCAATTGGTAGTAAACGTTGCATAAGAATGTGACAATCATGAGACTTTAACCCGATGATATTTGAGTTATTAAGAATACCTTATTTTTAAAGTTGATCCAAAACCATCAGGTAGTCTCACTCTTTTAATGAACTGACAAAATTTAGATCGATCACTAGGTTTGAAAGAGTAAGAAGCTTGTGGCTGTATGACCTTGTTGTTTTCCACACTTAGCCCTAAATCTGATCGTATTCCCAAATTTTTTAAGTCTTCTCTTGCTTTGTGTGTGTCTTTTGATTTTTATTCATCAACAAGGTACCTAACAAGCTCTCATACACATTTTTCTCGATATGCATAACATCAGATTGTGTTTTAAATCAAGAGATGACCAATAATCCAGCTCAAAGAATATACTCTTTTTTGTCCAATTCAACTCTGACTCATCACGTTTTCTTTTCACGCCACCGTGGTTGGGATGTTTACCCGGAACACGATCGGGAATGCGGTTAAGTGTTCTAATATTTTTGAATTAGTTAATGCTTTTGGATGCTTTCTTAACTCCATCCGACCGTTAAACAACAAACTTTCTCTCCATTTATTACTTCTAGGTAAGAATCTTCTGTGACCGTTAAATGATATCTTATTAGTTACACGACACGAAGGTGTGTCCATGTTACACGTCGCACATGCAAGATAACCTTGGCCACTCCATCCAGACAAGCTGCTACGAGAGCAGGATAATTTAATGGTCCATAATAATGCTGCAAGCATCGTGAATATAGTTTCTGTCGAGGCATCTCTTATTTGTACTCCATCATTCCACAATGCTTCAACTCATCTACCAGAGGCCTTAGAAAAACATCTATGTCTTTTCCAGGTGATTTAGGACGGGAATTAGCAGAGTTAACATGAAAGAAGACTCTTTCATACATAGCCACGGTGGTGTGTTATACGTTGTCAACACCACTGGCCACATACTGTAAGCTTGACTCATGTTACCAAATGGATTAAAGCCATCTAGCCAGACCCAAGCAGACATTCCTAGGCTCTTTGGCAAATTCAAAATGTCTTTTATCAAATTCTTGCCATGCCTTCCCATCTACCGGATGACGCATAATACCATCTGTTGAGCGTCCAGTGTGATGCCAAATCATATCTTTTTGTGAACCTGGAACTATACCTTCGTTTAAGCCGAGGAGTTAATGGAAAGTACCGCAATACTTTTTGTGATATTTTTTTTTCCTTTTGTGTTTTTATCAACCCATCTACTCTCCTTACAAACCGGACAATTTTGCAATTCTTCATTCTCTTTCCAAAACAAAGCACAATCATTTATGCAAGCATGGATGGATTCATATCCTAACCCAATCTTTTTCAACTTCTTCTTCGCTTCATAGTGTGAGGATGGAATGTGATTTTATTTTGGGAATGCAACCTTTAAAAACTCTAAAAGTTGATCAAACGAACTATTTATCCACTTGTTGATTACTTTAATATGCATCAGTTTGGCTAGAAAGTTTAAAGAAGACATCCAATTACAACCGGGTATAACTCAGTGTTGATCTCATTATAGAGTTCATCAAATTCCGAGTCCAAACTATTTCCATCCTCATCTATGTTTTCTTCATTCTCTGTGATAACATCTTCGATTGCATCAAACATCTCATTATTTGATGTATTACTTGCTGGATGAGCACGTGTTATTGTAACAAATTGTTTTGCTGCATCAGAAGAACTAGAGACCTCACCGTGATAAACCCATTTCGTATAATGTTGAGCAAAGCCACGATCATGTATGTGAGCATTAATAGTTTTTAAATCCTGTCGAAAAGTATTGACACAATCTCTACACGGGCATTTTGTTTTGCCATCACTATCGACAAATTTCTTAACATACTCCATAAAGTTCTTAAGACCTTCTAAGAAAACCGGAGACGTCCGATTTTTTATTTTAATCCAACTTTTATCAATTGTCATAACTGTTTCCTACACATACATAAACATTAACATATTATCATTCAACCAAAACAATCAAACATTATCTTATAAATCTAACAACCAACAACATCATTCAACCAAACATTATCATTCAACCAAAACAATCCAATTATACTTTTTAACATATAAATCTAACAACCTACAACTACATTCTACCAAAACAGTCATATTATTATTATTCTTATACATCTAACAACCAACAACATCATTCAACCAAACATTATCATTCAATCAAAACAATCCAATTATACTTTTTAACATATAAATCTAACAACCTACAACTACATTCTACCAAAACAGCCATATTATTATTATTCTTATAAATCTAACAACCAACAACATCATTCAACCAAACATTATCATTCAACCAAAACAATCCAATTATAGTTTTTAACATATAAATCTAACAACCTACAACTACATTCTACCCAAACAACAATATTATTATTATTCTTATAAATCTAACAACCAACAACATCATTCAACCAAACATTGTCATTCAACCAAAACAATCCAATTATAGTTTTTAACATATAAATCTAACAACCTACAACTACATTCTACCCAAACAACCAAACATTATCTTATAAATCTAACAAACAACAAAATCATTCAACCAAACATTATCATTCAACCAAAACAATCTAATTACACTTTTTATCATATAAATCTAACAACATACAACTATATTCTACCAAAACAACCAAACATTATCTTATAAATCTAACAACCAACAACATCATTTAACCAAATCTAACAACCTACAACTTAATTCTACTCAAACAACCAAACATTAAACATTCATCTAACAACCAACAAAATTCAAAGCAAATCTTAAAAAATATATAATCAAACCTTAAAAGTTTAACAATGATGGTGGCTAGAACCCAAAAACGTTGTGTGGACTGCTAATCTTGGTGTTGGTGGCTGATTGAGCGGCGGTGGTCGCCTCCGTGGACTGCAAAAGAACCGATTATGGTGGTGGCTAGCTTCAATCTTGGGGTAGGAGGGTAACGAGACAAAAAAGGAGGTGCGATTATGGTGGTGGACGGGTTTAACTTGAAGGATTGCAGCTTGTGGGTCGTCTGGACGTTTTAGAGAAGAAAATTAGGAGTTTTGGGTGAAAGAGTCGAAGCAGGTCGGTTTTGTAAGGCTCGTATGCGTCTGAACTCTATGGCGATGACATCTCGTCGCCATAGGGTCTTTTTAATTTTAATTTTTTTTTTTTGGCAAATAATTGGGCGGGGGCGTACCCGCGGATCTAAAACCCTAGGGTGTATTATTATTATTGTTTTACTTATTTATATTATTATTATTATTATATTATATTATTATTATGATGGTTATTATTTATTTATTTATTTATTATTATTATTATATATTATTATTGTTTTTTATTATTAAAGATATTATTATATTATTATTATTTATTATTATTAGTGTTTTATTATAATTATTAGTATGATGGTTATATTATTTATTATTATATTATTATTATTATTATTATATTATTATTATTATTATATATTATTATTGTTTCTTTTATTATTAAAGATATTATATATTATTATTATTATTATTAGTCTTTATTATAATTATTATAATGATGGTTATTATTATTTATTTATTATTTATTTATTTATTAGTATTATTATTATTATTATTTATTATTATTAGTGTTTTATTTATTATTATTATTATTATTATTATTATTATTATTATTATTATTACTATTATTATTATTATTGTAGTTGTTTTAATTATTATAAACAAACTTAAATTACCAATGATCATAATTGGATCATAGTTAGCATTTGACGTATGCAATCCACCCTAATTATCATAACCGAACTTATTTGACACTCATTGATGATAACTAAGTATAAATGAAATTAATCTACTATTAACAAGCATAATTTCTCGTAAATTAATAAGCATCATTTTCCATAAATTACCATGCTATCATGGAATTATGCCAACTCAGCAAATGAGCTTAAGAGGTGATTTGCAACATGGCCTTTAGATCCTGAAATTGTCTTCAATAGAGTGTCTGCCACATGTCTAGCATTGCTAGACTACATATCAGAGAAGCTGTTAATCTACTAGCTAGACTCAAGAGACCTACGAGAGAGGATTATAGTATTGATCAAGTGTTGAATGGTTATTATAGTATTGTTATTATTATTATTGTTATTATTATTATTATTATTAATTATAATTATTAATAATAATTATAATTAATAATTTTAATTAATAATATTTATAGTTATAATTATAATTATAATTATAATTATTAATTATTATTATTATTATTTATTATTATTATTATTATTAATTATAATTATAATAATATATAATAATTATAATTAATAATTATTATAATTAATAATAATATGTATAATTAACAATTATTATAATTATTAATTATTATAATATTTAAGAAAATCATAAAACTCTATAGCGACGACATGTCGTCGCCATAGAGTTTTCATATTGGCGGGTCTATTTCCCTCCAACTTATTTCGGGGAAAAAAAAAGGAAAAAAATATGTTTTTACCTATAGCGACGACATGTCGTCGCCATAGGGGTCATACATTATTTTAATCATTCTAGCATTATTTTAAATAAATTAAAAAGAAAAAAAATGACCTATGGTGACGACATATCGTCGCCATAGTAGTAGAATAGTCAAAAGTCAAACTACCTTTATGGCGACGACATGTCGTCGCTATAGGTAACCTATAGCGACAACAACTTGTCGTCGCCATAGATCTGGTCGCGACAGGGTGATTTTCTTGTAGTGTATGCTTGCAGGTGGGAATCCTTTTGTGCCCTCTAAAATGAAGTTTACTAAAAAAATTCGGTAATCTTAATTTTGTTGTGTTTCATGTTTTCTGTTGTTTGAAAATCGTCTTTTGTTTTGGCGGGGATCTAATGTTATAGTGTTCATGCACTTGACCAATATTTAAGGTACCATTTTTATATGTCTGTGCATAAGTGATATTTCTACAATGAAGGTGTGAATGTGAGATATGGCATATGAATGGCTAGATATGTTTAAGTGGCACGAATTGGTTACATGACATTCTGATTGAGCATTTTTATCACTTTTGATGTTGCTTCGATCCAGCATGAATTACGTGGGTATGCCTTATATGATCATGTTTGTGCATAAAAATAAAATTGATTAATTTTATATGTTACAGGTGGATCTTCCGGCCCTGAGTATTTTCTAAAGAAAGAAGGTACGGTGTGTTATTATAATCTTTTAACGAAGTTTGATGGCTTCACTTTTGTTTTATAAATTCCGAAGCAACTTGAATTTGCTTCATTTATAATCACGCCCATAGCAAGAAATTTGTAGTTTTCTCCTAAATAGTACATTCTCACCATCTCCTTTATACAACATTACATAGTAATTGTTTAATTGAGATTTGGATCAGGTATTGGTGTTAATCCTATATCTATATAAAGTTGATTTAAGGAGTTAGATTAGCTTCTATACTATGGTATAGATATGGGGTTGATATGAAGCTAAAAAGTTAGATTTTAAAAGGTTAACATGGCTTTTATATATGCTATGCAAACCAATATAGGTGATCAAATTACAAACCTAAATTGAAATATGGTCAATTAAGATGTATTGCTTATCATTTGAATTTGGTTTTTGCTTAAGTTAATGTTCCATACCCTTCTAAATGACTAAAATAAAAACTTTAAAAGTATCATACAGGTTAAATTTTTAAAACCTTTTTAGGTTGTATATATTAGAAATGTATATCGCCTTTTCCATTGCAAAATAACCACATAGCAGGGTTGTCAGGAACCGATGGATATTTCAGGAGTTTGATATCGATTGTCTATGGTAAGACTAGCCATTTTATTGACGTTTATGGCTGTTAGGTAGTTTTTTTTGTCACATCCCTAAATTGATGTCAGTTGTATTTGTCCCAGGTTAATTGACAATAATTTCTGACTTGCAACTGCAACCTGTTGTTGGTTCTGCACCAACCTATAATATACATAAATGGTGTCGGTTGCATTGGCTGTCATTTTTCGTGTACCGTCTCAACCGAGAAAAAAAAACCTTACCTCTATACGGATCCGATTCTTCGACGCGCAATACGCGTCGCGGATAAACACTAGTTTACATATTTATAAATGTACTATAGTCAAGGTGATTATTATCTAGTATGGCCAAGGGGATACCAATTTTATCTTTTAGGTATGCCAAAATGCAGCATATTAGGAAAGACGCAGTGGAAAGAAAAGAAAAGAGATAATTAATGAAAATTGAAAAGAGAACACTTACCAGTGAACCTAGGTATTTCATTTAGTTTTTATGCTTTAGAATGTTAAATAAATTTCAGTTAATAATTTATACGTAATCTCTTTTTAACATCTCTATTAGGGCTCTTGACGAGTTGAGTTTAAGTCAGCCAACATCAACTCGGGCTAGAGCTAGTAATTTTACGAGTCAAGGTGACTCGAGTTGAATTTCTACCAAGCTTAAAATTAAGCTTAAATTCAACTCGCCTCCGACTCTTGGCTTTACATATTAGCTATCGTTTTCCTCACTTTCAATGATTTCATATGTTTTTGTTTTACAAAACCCTAAAATAATAAATTAACAATAATTTAAAAACATCCAAGTCTTAAAGTAATAATGTTATAGACCACTAAACAAGAAAATGAACAAGTTAAACTTGATTGAAATAACAAGAGTTTCTATAAGCTCAAATTTTATTCTGAAATTTATAAAAGTAGTCGAGCTTAAGACAAATTGACTCGAGCTTTTAACAAGCTACTTTATCCAAGCTTGAGAGCGGCTTAAGTACCACAATCCGCATCTAATATCTAATGTAACAATGCTTAATCGATTAAAAAAAAGTAGAATCAACATCGATAGTTTATTATACATGAGAGCAATCTACAAGATTTCATAACATTGAAATAACGACCTAATAAAAATCCCATAAAAAATTCATATGAATCCCTAATTATTATCTTGTACAAAACAAATTAACCAACAACCTAAAGAAATAGTCAAGTAGGTTTTACACATTATTATGGGCCAACTTTTGTGCAATTTGCTTTAGTGACAACAAGTTACAACGTACGATGGTCTCCACAAACACACACGTTTCTTCCTTAGTGTTCTCCGGTGGCACATCCACCACATACGACTCCACCACCACCGTCGTGCCGCCGCAGGACGGTGGTGTGTGTAGCGTCGTCACTGACCGGTAGTTTTTCAGGCGGTGGACGCCGCCGACAATGCTAAAGCTCATGACATGCCGTTCGTCGTCAAGGATGTCAAGTCGCTCCATGCTGGATGCCGCGGGTAAACCCGACACCACCTGAACCTCCCTCACGGACCCCACGTCACCGTCGCCCGCGATGACGTCACAGCTCTTGAGGAAGTGCTTGTAGGCCTGCGGGTTGTCGAACCGACGGAGGACGGACCACACGGTCTCGACCGGGGCGGAGATCGACTGGACTACGGTGGAGAAACACTGGTTGTGAGAGATCGTGTGGGTGTGGTGACGGTGGAGGTGTTCGGGGATGTGTATTGTGGTGGCGGTGGTGGGACGGTGGTTCGTGGTGGATCTGGTGGTTCGTGGTGGATCTGCGGTGGTGTTTTGCATAGTTTGGATTTGAACCGACGAACACATTTGTTGAATATTTTGTTTTGAATGAATGAGTGAAACGACCATACTTAAAATATGATATGATGTGATGTGATAAGATAAATTTGTTTATATAGACATGAAATATGCGTGAAGAAGGGGTTGCAAGTTGCATGCAATTTGTTTGAATTTATTTGAGGGGTGCAAGTAGGATGAGCAACTTGCATATAAACTTGTTAGTTTGATGCCTTTGGCTTTATTGTTTATTACTTTTGTAATGTTTTCTAGGTTTCTAGAAGAGGTTAAAAAAGTTTTTCTTGTTCTAATTTATAAAATAATGATCATATATATTATAGATTTCTAATTATATATTTCTACAACACCTACACCTGTACTAGATAAGCCCAGTAGAGTTTCAAGCTCATTGATGTATACATCTAGTTCGTAAGGAGATATTATGATGGTAAGATGTTGCCTATTCATTCAAAAGTTTAAAGGTTAATCTTATAATGTGCAAATTAATTAATAGTTAATAAAAGTAAATTAGAAGTTGTTATAAAAATTAAACTACACATCTTCACCCCTTACTCCAATGGTGCCCTTGGACTAGATTACTATATTCTTTAATTACACATAACTTATACGCTTGTTATAATTACATATGTTAACGTTCTTGCTTATCTCTCGTATATATACGACTCATATGATAAGGTAATGTGCCTCGCACGATCTAAAACCAAAAGCTCTATGTCAATGGCACTTCACGACACACCGTTTACTCTATGAATACTTTCGGATGCGCCACATACGTATGTGGTGCTGCAGCCCAAGCCAAAGCCAAGTATAAAATCTCCTACACATCACATGTTCATGCTATCAT
The DNA here is from genome assembly GCA_025506505.1 of Flaveria sonorensis. NCBI lineage: Eukaryota > Viridiplantae > Streptophyta > Magnoliopsida > Asterales > Asteraceae > Flaveria > Flaveria sonorensis. The sequence continues at coordinate 10,578,658 of CM046436.1, forward strand.
TCCTGCAAGGCTAGTTAGGTATTGTAAGTGTCTAAGAGCTTCTAATTAATATAAGTTGTACATGATCATAAAACCATTTGCAATGCATGCATGGTTGTCAGAACGCTTAAAATGTGTATTGTCAAAAGACATGACAAAATTATTAACGCTCATAAACTTCTCAATCTTTTTAATTAGAAGAAGCTCATCCATCCCAAAAGTAGCATGTTTCATAAAGTCACCACATTTCATATTTAATTTTCATGATCAAATTCTTTATTATAATGAACTATTTGATTTTTAATATCATATAAATAAATATATTAAGTTATCTTTAAAGAATATATAATGAAAAATAATAAAATATGATACTATATGTGATAAATAAAGTATATATATTAAAATTTTATGAATTTATAACCGTTATAACTTTTGAGAAGTTTATCAAACTTACAAAGTTTATATGTCTAAATAACTGAACCGCACCGTCATTAGAACCAATCTTTATATTATTTTAGTTTTTCAAAATAATATATTATATGTTAGACAAGTTTAATTATAATTTTTATAAATAATATATTACTTGTCACGTTAATTCTTCTCGTTCGTATATATTCTATTTAATCCAAAATCTACTTGCATTTGTTAATTAGTAACATGAATTAGTTTGAATTCAACTACGACCAAAAAGACGGTTGACTAAATTAACCGAACTACCTTTCTCAATAACTGAATTGAGTGGTTAGGAAAATATAAAAATTAATATCGGCTGTAGTATGCATTGAACAAAACCAACTCATTTGCACCCCTTAAGTTCAGGTCATGTATTTTATGACAAATAATATAAATATGAATATTAAAAATGTTTTAAATGGATTTGAAGTTGCATCCGTTTTATGTCATATGTCATGTTATAGATACAATAATAGAAATGTAAACAATGGAAAGAAGTTGAAGAATAGGACAAGGACCAATTATGACATTTGATTTTAACAAGTTGAGTACGTTGAAATTGATTAAAACAAAGACTAACAAAAGTTAAGATTAGTTTAAAACCCATAAGTCTAATAACTTTTTCTCCTAAAAAGATGTACTATTTATCCTAGTTGCATTTCTAAATTGTTTTTATATATTTTTTTGGATGGTTGATTACTTTGGAAACTTAACCCAAATTTCCTCAACCACTACTCAAATTTTGTCCAACAACACTCAATTATAAATCATAAAAATGTTAGAGAAATGAAAACAACAAAAACCCTTCTATCACTTTTACATAATGTTTTGATTGTGTTTATGAAGTTATTTATTTTTTTATAACTAAGAAGGCAAATTTGTAAACTTTGTATTCTTTCTCTCTCCTATAAAAAGTAACATTCTCAATTTTTATTATATATGTGTAATTATATATTATTTCTTGTCATGTCCCTTTTTAGTGGCAGAGACAGATATATAAAACAACACGTGTGTATAAATCTATGTATATAAGTATATGTATATGTGTTTATGTGTGTATGCGTTAGAGGAGAGTGACGTGAATATATAAGAGATGTGTATGTCTGTGTATATGTACATGTATATTGATGAAGAGTTAGTTGGGATAATATACCTATCATACCTTTTGTGAAATTTGTTTAATTACCACAATTGTATTTATAATTACTAAGACAGTATAAGTAAAATAAAAGTTTGTGTGTACTAGCGTGTGTTTTTGTGTGCATGCGTGCCTAACAACTACCTAATCAACTTGATGGTTCTCCTTAGGGTTTTGGGGTTTGGTCATGGCTGGGATACGATTAGATGCACCTGATTGATATGACTTTTAACCTTCAAAACAGGGTCGTATATTTACCGTTAAAAAAAATCAACTTGATAATTTATTTTGGATTGGAGCCCTAACCTCGCATGGTTCTTTTGTCCAACACCACCAACCGTAATCATTTTGTCAAATCTAATTAAAGAAAGAAAAAGTCAAAAACACCACCTTGGAATATTTTGTTTATATAATATACTATCTATAAATGTATAACTAAATAAATAACAAAGATTTAAAAATAGAGTAAATTACACGGATAGTCCATGGGGTATGCATGTATTGCAACTTTAGTTCATACTTTCAATAAATTACAGATGAGGGCCTGAACTATGTAAATAGTGTACGCCGACGGTCCCTGACATCATCACCGTCTCTATCCTCAACCCACTGTCTCCGCCTCTACCCTCAACCCACCACCACCGTCGCCTCCTACACCCTCAACCAACCACCAACATCATTGCAACACCCTCAACCCACCACCACCATCGCTGCATGTACCCTCAACCCACCCACCACCACCGCTACCTTTACCCTTAACCTACCACCACCGTCGCCGCCTGCACCCTCAACCCACCTCCACAACCCCTCTACCATGATCCCACCACCAATGTCACTGACTACACCCTCAACCCACCACCACCGTCACCACCAACACCCTCAACCCACCACTACCGTCGTTCCTTGTACCCTCGAATCTGAACAGAGAAAGATAGGTGTCATTATACCCGGTGATCTTAGAAGAAAGAGAGTGTGAGAGAGAGAGAGAGAGAGAGAAAAGAAAGAGGGGGAGAAAGAGAGAGAGAGAGAGAGAGAGAGAGAGAGAGAAGGAGGGAGAGAAAAAGACTTAGACCAATGGTAGTGTTTGATTTCTCATATAGTGATGGTGATAGTGATGAAGATGAAGATGAAGATGGATGAAGAAGATGAAGATGGAAGAAGAAGATGGAGGGCTGGGGTGAGATATGATTGGTGAGGGTAAGTTTGGTTATATTTAGAAATTGTTATTTTTTAAATTTAGGGGTATATTGGTAATTTTACATTGACTTAACAGAAAAATTTAACATCGCTTAGCGTTGGGGACTGCCGGTGTGCATAGCATGCATAGTTCAGGCTCGCATCTTTCCATTTTTGAAAAGTAGAGACTAAACTTGTAATACATGCAAACCCCAGGGACCGTCCGTGTAATTTACTCTTAAAAATATATAGAAACACCTTTGATTGATTTTATGATACATTGATGGTTTTAATGTATATAAATATACACAACAGTGTATAAAAATATAATATAAACTATGTAACATTGATATTAGTTCTTATAGTTTTTAAGATAGTTATAAGTTTTCAAATGTTTTTAACCCTTCTACATAGGGTTAGGATCATTTGATAACTCACAAATATCTTTAGAACTACGAAAACTTCTATTATCGCACAATTTTTTTAAATGGTTTTTTACATAAAATGATTGAAATATAATATTTATTCGTCTATCTTAGAACTAAAAAATTATTAAACAAATTGAATTTATATATATAACCTACACATGTGTAAATCATATATATGATATATTATCTACACATGTGTAAGTAAACACACAAAAATATTTCTTTAATGGATATTATGTTATTGATGGTTTTAATGTACATAAATATAGACAACAGTGTGTAAAAAATATTAAATTAGAAAAATATGTAATATTAACATTAGTTGTGATAAAAAAAACAATTTATTTCGATAATAAAGAGGTCACCTTTGGCTGCTTGCAAACAACTAAGATGGTAAAATGAGTTGGATTTCATGTTCTTAATGTTATTCATATTGCCAACTTGTGCAACATGTTTTAATTTATATATCAAAATATATAAAGATTTAATTCGTATTGATGAGAATAAATTTTTTATTCTATGGTATCCATTTTTAAAAAAAAAATATTATGTATTACTCATTTTGCAAGGTTGTTGGGGTGACCGCCGGCCTTGCCACATCTCAATGTTTCATTGGTTCACAACTTTTTTCTTTTTTTATTTTCTTCACGTGTACTTGATTTTTAGTATCTCTTTTCTGGGCTTTAACACAAAATGATACCAGGGCAGCTCGAATCTTTCTCTGAGATGCGGGTTCAAGCCCCGCCTCCAACTTTTTTTCCTTAGGTTTTTTACTCTTTTGTTTTAGTTTTTCATTTAAACTAATATTTTCTTTTACTTTTCTAATATTTTCTTTCTAATATTTACTTTTTCACGTTAATATTGTCATGATATGACTCCATCGAAATGCGTAACTCTTCCTCTTAAATTACTTTTTTAAAATTATTATGTTGTAATGTAATGGTTACTTTTCATTTATATAACTTTTTCTGATTATTAGGCTGCGTGAGCGTAATGTAGATCGCATACGCGTCGCAACGTGTCTCTAAATCGTACTACTCCACCACAACAAGCGGGCCTTACATTTAAATCATTTTTTTAAATTAGTCTTTTTAAGTACGTTTCGAGTTTGTCTATGTTTTGATGTAAATTTTATTCATAAACAAGTCAGGTCAAAGAATATACGTTTTGAATCATTTGGTGTTGTGACTGATGTAAAAATTTCAAAATAGGTTGGGTAGATCGTAATATATACTTTACCACACCACATACGTCGCCACCGAACACACATGAGATTTTGTTCAGAAATGAGTCGGATAAAAGAAAATACATTTCGATCATTCGGCTGTGTAATTGATGTAGAAATTCGAAAATTGGTTGGAAATATATATTTTATCACATCACATATGTCATTGCCGCATCGCACGGGGTAAAGAAACTAGTTATATTTAAAACATAATATATCCGGCGGAAAAGTGGATATTGTCTTTAGACATCTAAGTTTGCATATGAAACCAATCTAAACTAAATCGTAATTCTCTAAGAGTTAAGTTAATCAAAACATAACCATAACCATACTTAGTATTTCTCGTCTATAGCAAAGCTATTGAAGGGTTTGGGGTGGATAAGATGTAAGCAAACCTTACCTCAATCACAGATGATAGAAAGACTGCTTCCAATAAGACCCTCAACTCCACTATACACACTAGTCTCAAAAACACCTAATAAGAAGAGTACATTATATGAAACCTTACAATCAAGATACAATATGCCACAACAAAACACATACCGGTAATACCCGCTAATGAAACAAGTAAACAAAGACATATAGTGAACAACAATATACAAGAATCAGTGACGGGCACTATATATGTCAACAAGAAGTAGAATATGAACAACAATATATTAAGATCGAGAAGGGGCAAAGATTGGTCAACAATATACAAGGAGCAATGCTGGGACATTAATTAAATGTAAACAAGAAGCACACAATAAACACATGCAATTTTCAAAAATAAGTAATTAATGACACTAAGCTAGTGACAATAAACAATTGGATACTAGCATGCACGGGCTACTAGGTACCCATACAAGACACATCTAAATCCTCTTTAGATGTCTTTAACCTTAATCTTATGTCTTCACATACTCCTATCTTGGATTATGTCCTAGAGAGGTACAACTCTAACAAATATTTTCTAATCTTCTCCTCCCAAGTCAGTTTGGGATTGCCTCTAGTCCTCCTCCCCTAAACAATTAGGTTTTTTATTGCTCTAACCGGAACTATCATCTTGTTCTCTTAACATGCTCAAACAATCTTAATCTCTCATCCCTTATTTTATCTATTATGCTAGCTACCCCTAACCTATGTCTAAAAACCTCATTCCTTATTCGATCAAACCTTGTTTGCCCACCCATCTGCCTTAGCATCCTCGTCTTCGCTACCTCCATCTTATGTGTGTGTCTTCTTTATTGCCTAACAATCTATTTCATATAGCATAGAGGGTTGTATCACGACTCAATAAAATTTTCCTTATAAAATTTCCCCTTTAATCAAAACCCTAAACCCAAATATCCCCTGCACGTCATCTTCCTTAATATCCCTATTATCCTATCTATAAAATTTTAAATGAAATAAGTAATAATTTACAACGAAATAACGCATTAGGTACAAGTGTCTTATGTGTAGAGTTGTTTTTTCCAATACCCATAGTTATATATTATACTAGTCCACAATTACAAGCAGACAATTTATATATAAATTTTGATTACTTTGAGCCAGAAATGATATTGGTCCATAATTACAAATGGACAATTTATACATTAATGTTAATTCCTTTAAGGCATATACGATATTATATTTAACAACTGCAGATGGAGTGTGGAGATGGACCCATTTACATGGATAAAAATTAGGATGAAAGTGTACGGTGGAAATAGAATAGGGATCGTGGGGATGTTTCATTCTAAACTTTTGAACCTTGTATCTTGTTTAGCTAGAGCTTTGTTAATATAGTACTAGAGCATTAAGAGTAGTTATCAACAAAATCTAGGAGAAAGTCATTAGGCTGCAGTAAAAAACATCCTAAAGTACTTGAGAAGAACTAAGGAGATGTTCTTGATATATGGAGGGCTGGATGAGGAGCTATCAGTTAAGTGTTATAAAGTGTTATACTGATGCCAGTTTCAAGACAAATCGAGATGATTCACGATCACAGACGATATATGTTTTCATTCTGAATGGTGAAGCTATTGCTTGGAAGAGCTCTAAATAGAGCGTGGTTGCTTAATCCACTTGTGAATCGGGACACAATGTTGCATTCGATGCCGCAAAGGAGGTTGCCTGGATGAAGAAGTTCATTGTTGATCTCGACGTACTGCCTAGCATACAGAAACCAATTGAGATACCGTGCGACAATACTGGTGATATTGTTTTTGCAAAGAAATCAAGGTCACATGAGAGCATGACACACATACTCATGGAATCCATTACATTAACGAGATAAGGAAGTGTGGAGATATCGTAGTAAGCAAAGTTTACACATATCAAAATTTGGCTGACACTTTTACTAAGCATTCGCCTCAAGCTAAACATGATGACCACACTGAAAAGATAGGGCTTAGATTTGCCAGACACTAGGCATGACCTATAATTAGCATTGATATTTTTTGAACTATAATAGTTACATTGAATATTTATTCAATTTACTGGTTAAATGCAATTTTAAATATACGTTACCGTGTTCCTTATTTGTAATCTTAAATCCTTGAATAACTGTATTTTGAATATCCATAGTCGATCAATTACATGGGAATGAATTTGAATGAAAGACTACTATGAATTGAATTGATTGGATTCATAAGACGAATAGCTTAATGGTTTGAGAATCAATATTCACAGATATCGTTATGGAATGATATTGGATATAACTCTTTTCAAAACAATCTTCATGGATCTATGTCATGAGACGTTTTGATATTGGTATATTCAATCTATCCTTCAACCTAAGGCACATATGGGAACTACATTACCCGAGGATCATCTTTGATGTTCTCTAACGCTATTCTAAAACACGAACAGTAATCCGGGTAACATTGGGAGAAATCCAAGATTAAGTGGGGGTTGTATGATGCTATTGGAATCCTGTACTTCTATAGGATTAGAAGTTTAGACATTATGGCGCCCTTGTTGATTCAAACTGGTGTAAACGCATGGACACGCTCGAGCTAAGAGTAGTTCGTTAGACCACTTTGAATTAGAGACGAGAATAGAGAATAGTTGATCAACCCATAAGAATGCATTTTGATTCATGTCTTATGATCAACGAATGTACTATACAGAAGGGACTTATTGATAAGATTTCCATGGCTGTAATATTTGGTTAAATAAAATGTAACTTGAATGCAAAGAACTAGTTGACGACTATCAAACGTCATACCTTGTTAGGAGGAGTGCGATGCAGCTAGGTATCCAACTCTGCACATGTTGACTCGCTTAATTAAAATCGTCCAAGTGGGAGATTGTTGTATATAGAATGTCCGGCTATTAATTTAATTCAAAGTCAATGTTAACTAACTCGGTACAATTCGAAGAGTTACAGGTATGTAAACGAAATAAAGATTAAACGGTTTAATTGTTAAATGTTTAAGTTCATGTTTATGTGAAAATAATGATTTTATAAATAATTGTTGATCATTATCTAATAATTGGATTATTATTTGTGAAATAATAATAAAAGGGAGTTTATTATAATATTAATACTAATGGTTATTGTTATTAAAGTTTTAATTAAAAGTTAATTATATAAACTTGAAGGTTAATAATAAAACAATTTATTATTAAAAAAGGAATCTGAGTCCAATCAAATAAGGATTAGAATATAATAATTGTTATTATAAATATAAGGTTAAGGTTAAACCCTAAAGACACAATTATTATTCATTAAAAAAATAAACGTGCTGACCTTTCTCTCTATCCTACCTGTTTTGCGATCCGAAGCTGCCACCCTGGAACCGCCGTCCCCCGCCGTCGACGCGTCACCGCCGTCACGAAACTAACACGTGTGACGTTTTGATTTTGGACACTTTGAAGAAGCCTACTAGCTATTGCAGTGAAAAGTTTGACAAGGTATAATCTTAAAGCATTCTATGGTTGTGTTTTACTTGTTTATACGCATTTAACCTATGATCCTGTTTGGGAATAGGTTTATTTATTTAGAATTAATAAACTAGAGTTCCAGTAGAATTAAAACTCTAAACCTAATTAAGTATGATTTTATTTTTCAACGTGGAAACAGTTCCGCTCAAATCAAAGTATTTATTTAAATAAAAACAGTTAACCGGGTTAACTCATAACGGTTTTAAACGTTAAAACTGATCCATGTTTCCTAACAAAAGGATCTTAACAGAGACATAAGGAATGGTTAGATTTGATTAATGACTTTGATTGTGAGTTCCTGTATCATCCTAAAAAGGCCAACGTGATAGCTAATGCGTTAAGCTAGAAAGAAAGGTAGACTCTGATATGAGTGAAGTTCTATAAGCTTAGAGTGACATCAAATATCATGGAACAAATTACAAAGGCTTAGATAAAAGTGTTAAACATAGAGAACTTGACAAATGAAAGGATAATGGGACAATAAGAAAGCTTGGGAGAGAATGCATATGGTGTTTAAACCAGATTTGGTCGTGTATGGGTTCCTTAGTATAGTTAACTACATGACTTGATATCCATCTATCCAGGAACTATGGAGATGTATAAACATCTAAAGAAAATACTATTGGTGGTCAGGTATGAAGAATAATATGGTAATAAGCAAGTGTCTAACTTGTTTACAAGTTAAGGCTGAACACTAAATGCCTTACAAAAGGCTAAGCCATTTGAGATGCAAGAATGGAAGTAAAAACACATCACCATGGACTTCATAACTATTTACCTTGTATAGCTAAGGGTTATAATCGATACCATTTGGTTGATTTTGGATCGTTTTAAGAAAATTGCTTACTTTTTATCAATTCGAGAAACCTTTACTTTATAAAGTCTAGCATTATTATTTATCCAAAAGATTACGGTAAGACATGGAGTACGATGCTATCATTTCAGATAGAACATACAATTTACAACAAGATTCTAGAAGTAATTACACGAGTTTATATGAGCGAGGTTAAACATCACCACGACATATCATCACTAAACTAATGGACAATCAGAAAGGACCATTCATATCCTTAAGGATATGGTTTGTGCTTGTATCATAGATTCTAATGGTAGTTGAATGTTTAAGGCTAGTTCCCTTAATGAAATATGACATATGACATGGATCAAATGAAAACTATTATCTTAGAAGAAAGCCATAAAATTCATATTTAGCCAATCGTATAATTTATAAATTAATTATATTCTACTGGTTAAAATATATTTGAGTAAACTTCAACCTTATTATTTTAGTTAATTATATTATTTTTAAATTTAACACCAAGGAACGAAGATGATGACAAAACGGATTACGTATATGTGACTTGTATGAGTTATATATATGTACCACATGATTTTCTTAATTTTTAATTATAAATATGATTTTCAATGCATCCATCCTTCATTTATTTACTTTTTGGACGGAAAATGTACGACCCTGTTTCAAAGTATATGTGTTATCTTAATTGGGTCCGTCTATTTGTTTCCTAGCGGGACCGCATCCCAACCATCTTAAAAGGAAACACATTATTAAAAAAATCTCTAACTCAACTCTAAACGTTTTTATTTAGAACGAGACGTGAACTTAAAATTTTCTTATTTTAAATTGTCTAAAATGCCTCATCTTTTACGCTTAAGTTAATAATCATTGCATCCCTCCTTTTATATCTATTGCCTCATCGATAAGTTAAAATTTTGATGAAAATAAATAAAAAATGAAACAGGTTGCACGCACCTTGACTAAGTCAAACATGTGTTTAGTTATTAAATGGTGCAAGTACGAGGTATTGTTGTTGGAAGTATTAAAGAAATATTTATTTGAAATTTCTAATTAAAAAAAGCGGGTAGTACAATGTAACTTTCCATGTAATACAAAAATAGTTTATCAAAGAAAATTTGATTATGAAAATTAAATATAAAAATATGACAACAGTATTGGACACGTATGAATGTTTGTGAAGAATATAAGATTATAAAGAAAACGAGTGTATTTTAAAAATGATTAAAGATCTATTGTGTTAAATGACTCGACGTTTAAGATGAGATACTAATGACATGTAAATAAGGGAGAGTTTGACAAGTAATAAAGGGGATGTGTATAGCCTAACCCTTTCTAAAAATCCATAAAACTTTAATACAACAGTTGAGTAGACGCGATTGTTGGTGTTTGTCTCCGTGTGAATGCTTTTAACCGTGGTAGTGCTCAAAGGTCTATGCAGTTTGAGGTAACTTTCCAAGCAATATTATTAAAACTATAAAAGTAATCTAGATAGTAATTTTATATTGTAAACAATGAAGTAGTTATAACAACCAAGTAGCGTTTTCACATTCACACAACTTTTCGAATTTCATACTTGCAGTTATAAATAAACTATGAATATAAGTACTAATATTACTCCACCAAAAAAAAATTTAACATCTATTTGTTATTTATATATATATATATATATATATATATATATATATATATATATATATATATATATATATATATATATATATATATATATATATATCTTGATCTACAACCTTTTAGTCGTGTGTCATATCATTTACCATTAGTATATCACATAATACATTATTCCATTTCAATATCCATCTATATATACACACACTAGTCATCACAGCTTAACTCATAACAATTCATAATCATCTGTCTCCCAAAATGGTATAGCATTTGTTCAGTTTCGTATTTTCTTGTACGAAATCGTCTGTTGATTTGAAAACACATTTGTCACAGAAAAAAATTGTGCTTGTGGGGCCATGGGGAAGCTCTGATGAAGAAAACTGGTCCTTCAAAGCGAAAGGAAGGATTACGAAGATCTTCATCAACCACGGAGAATGCATATATCGACTCCATCGGCTTCGCTAGCCAAGATGACGATGGTAACGTCCTCCATTCACCAAAGTTTGGTGGTACTGGTGGCGATGAGACCGAGGTGTTAATCAATCAAATGGCGCGTTGATTAGAAAGAAAGAAAGAAATTAATTTCATTCGTTAACCTTAGACTTTGTTTTTTTTCTAAATGGAAGGTTGACATTGACATTGATGTGGAGGAGTTGATATGCATCAGTGGGACGGTCGGGTGGTTTGATTCGAGGTTGGTTGTGACATCGGTATCGTTTTCTACACATGTAAACAAGTTTGGACCGTTTGGTGTGGAGAACGGGACTCATTTCTCTGTGCCCATTTCCAAAGCTAGGTTCGCGGGTTTCTATGGGCGATCCAGCGACTTCCTTGACGCCATCGGTGTTTACCTCAAACCTACATGATTCGGAGGAAATCAACTCAACACGTACGGTGGATACAAAAGTTAATAAATTAAGCATCGTTTGTTGTTGATGCATTTATATTGTAATCATCCAATGCAGGAATGCTACTTCACTTCTGTTGTTTACTTCAACCCCACATCATTTGGTTGATGGTATATATGATATTTACGTTATAACAGCTAGAAATTAAGGCATATTTGGGAACTTTGTTATGTGAATTGCAGATTAAGTACGTAAAAGAAACGTGTGCAATTGCGGCGTTTTGATAACGGAGATCAAAACATAAATGGAACATAATTATATATGGCAACCAATGTTCTTTGGTGAGTATTGGTTTTATTTCTCACGGTACCAGCATGTTACTGTCATGTGGTTTAGTGGTTTAATGGTTCAATGGTTCAGTACAATAAATTTAGTAAACTCGTAAATATATAAAGTTAGAAACTTGTACCGTTACAACTCATAAAACCCGTAAATTCACCATCTTGTTAACGTGAAATCCTGTAAACATGTAAATCATAAGCTTGTAAACTAGTTAATTCGCAAACGTGTAAACATGTTATAAATTACATAAATCATAAAAAGGTACTATAATAGCTAAAAGTATAGTCAACATACGGTTCAGGGTGCCTAAGTATATGATTGAGATGACATTTTAATTCCTAGGATAAATCATACGTTCTTACTTGTAATTATACTTGCAATGCTTTTAAACAAAGAAGATTATCCTTTCCATAGGATATTTCTCCAAACATTGAAACATATGGACAATTGAGACTATGAATCATACCCTGGGATTAATCTATACCTTGCAACCTTGATTTTAAAAAGCGCGCTTGAGGCACGCCTAGGCGCAAGGCGACTCTTGAGGTGAGGGTTGGGCTTTTTGTAACACAAGGCGCATGCTGTACAAGAAGCGCAAGAAAAACGCGATTTTTGAGGGAAAATCCTCTGAGGCGAGCGCTTCTTGTACAGTTGGTGTATTTTTGCTTCAAAGTGCTATAAATGTTGCTAAAGAAGTTATACATACATGTAATTTATACATTAAAGCATATATAAACATTATTTATAGCTATATTTTGGGTGGGAGTGCTTAAAACTATAGGATTATATTAAAAAAATTTATATAAACACTTAGCGCTTCGCGTACGAAAAACCCTCCGCTTTTGCGCTACACGCTTCGGTTTTATACCTTGTCGCCTCGGTGCGCTTCTCGCTTTTTAAAACCAAACTTGCAACACACACAATTAGCATTCCTTGGAAGAAAAAGAAAAATAAAAACAAGTAAAATAGAGAAAGGATCTACTGTCTCAAAATATATATCATAGTACCAATTCAAAACTTTTCATCTTCATAGTGTCCAAAAATTTACCATGTCATAACTTCAGTAAAAAACAATAGCGTATCAATGTATCAGATCATACAAAAATCAGAATTATGTCAAAGGCAAAAAAAATTCACACCAAAACATTAAGGTAATCAAATACGATTAAAATAATGGTAATAGGTCCATGACATGACTAAGTCTATATACTTCGTAATTAAGTTTCACCATTTTCTTAACAATTTTTTAATTGGAATTTACAAATGCAACCAAAATTTAATTGCACATTCACAAAAAATTATTAGAGTTCAAGCGTCTTGTCATCCTATCAAAGTATGATTTTTTTTTATCAGACGCATGACTGAGTTTTATATATATATTAAATGGGATCTAGGTTTCATACACTAGTTTGACCGGTCAAAATGACAGTTTATATTGGTAAACAACAGGTTACTCTGCAAACGAAAGTTTACACTTGTAAACTAGAGTTTACAAAGATGTGATCAAATCAATAAATTTTTTCTTATATTTAAAAAAATAAATAACTTTTGATGATAAAAAATCGAATGACACTTCTCCAACGTAGGCATATTTATCGGGGGTATGTATGTTACCCATTGAATATTTCGCCAAAAATTTTACTACTCACACATGTGCGATGGAGAGAAGAAATATTTATGGGAGTACTTATATTATCCACTAGGTTTGAGTCTTAAAAATCTTGAATTCGGAGAACTTGTCCGTAATATTTTACTATCTGCACTTGCATTACCCAGATGGAAGTGATATTCTAAATTTATAATTATTATATATCATATATTTAATATAAATATATTAATTTCTTTTTGAACTTTTACTTCATTTTATAAATATAAACTATATTTTTATTGTATTTATTTAATATACACAAATATTAATTATATATTTATTTTATATAATTAAAACTAATAAACATAATATTTTAGTTTGTAAACTGTAGTTTATAATATGTAAACTACCGTTTACAAAGTAAACTGCAGTTTATAAATGTTAGTGGTGTAAACTCCTAAATCAATGATGCATGAATCCAAATCCCCATATTAAAAAAGGGGGGTTATTAGGATTTTAATAATCTCAACTTTCATTTATTGGTGGGATACTTAGGAAATATTTACAGACACTTCAGATTTTGAGTTTATTTTCCTCTAACGATCTCATACTAACTGAGAGTTAACTCCGTTAGTTTATTGATGATATAGATTGCTTGTATGACCAAAACACTAAATAAAAAATTAAAATTTATAATTAGGTCTGTTAATCTTAAACTTCTGCATCTTAAAACTCGTTAATCTGCACCTCCTGATCTGAAACGTTTGACTCGTTGGAAGTAGATTTCAGGTGACAATGGAGGCTAGATACTTGAAAATGGACCTAGTGGAGGTTGGGTGGTGGCGGAGTTGATAATAAGCTAATTTGGCTACATTTTCATCAAAAAAACTAACGGAGTTAACTTTCAATTAATAAGGGTTCGTTTGAGGAAAATAAGTTCAAAGTTGAGAGTGTCTGTAAATATATCCCGAGTTGAGATTAATCAAGCAATAAATGAAAGTTTGGATTATTAAAATCTAATTACTCATTATATATATATATATATATATATATATATATATATATATATATATATATATATTGATAAACATGAATTATCCAAACTAATTAATTGTATTGTATTAATTTACTAATAAGTCTTGGTTATGTGATTCGTTAAAAATATTCAGTTATTTATATCAAGATTTGAGTGAAAAGTAGGAAACTAGTTCATTTTTTACCTATCACGCGTTGCAACGGTACCGAACGCGGCGTGATAAAGTATGAAAGACATTTGTCCCGACTCGTTTTCGAGGTAAATTTACGTCAAAACATAAAGTAACTCGAATATATATGTTGAATGAAAATGTATTGTATTTGACTAGACTTTTTTCCAAACAAATTATGTAGAAACGTAGACCAACTCTAAATGTACATAAAAAAACATATGAAGTACGTCGTATGCAGCGTGATACGGTATAGATTACAATCGTCCCAACTTGTTTTCGAACTAAATTTACGTTGTAATTATTTTCTTTGGTCGGTATTGGTTTCATTATCACGGTACCAACATGTTATCGTAAGTCAAAAATAACCAAACATATAAAAAAATACTTTATTTTTAATACAACTTTGTTTTTAACAAAAACTTATACCGGGATGCCAAGATAAAAAATAACCACAAATTAGGATTTTTTTTAAAAGGAAAACGTTGATGACCGAAAGTTATTTAAAAAATAATAATTATAAAATATAACAGGTTAAAAAGTTATAATATATATTAAGAATTAGAGTAAATTTCATTTTTGGTCCCTATAGTTTGTGCATTTTAAACATTTCAGTCCAAAAAACAATCTTTTGTCATATCATGTCCTGTGGTTTCATTTTTGTAACGGTATTGATCCCTGCACTAACTCTGTTAGTTTTGTCTGTTAAGTTTAGGGGTGTTTTGGTCTTTTTACATCAAAGTAAATAAAAAATAAATATTAGCTATTTAATGGTGAGACACACCACTTTGTCTTTAACATTCTCTCTTCCATCGTCTCTAATGACCAGTCAGCCGCCACAATCGCCAGCAACCAGCCAACCACCATCACTGCTTCCACCAACCTTGTTTTTCCAGCCATCGATTCACTCTAATTGCAACACCACCATGGCACCTTCACGACAACCACTCATCACCTCACCACTTGCCAAAAACCATCCAACAAAACCCTAAATCTATTTTTCATGAAATCTACAGCCATATGTCTTTCCCTATCATCAGCATCGTCTCCAACCTTTCGATCCCCAACCTTCTAATCACCAACCAACATCGCCGCCACACAACCCTTACCGTCATCGTTTCTTGAGCCAGCAGCGCTACTTTGAATCACCACACCACTGTCAATTCAACTCTCTTTGTATATGCAGATCTGACCACCCAAATCACATCGAACATATGCTGTGGGGAAAGATGAAACCACCACACCACTACCGCCATGGACTCGACACATAATTGAACCATCACACCACCACGCTTATTCTACGCGTGTGTGTATGTAGATCTAACCACCATACTCGAATCGAACATGATCTGACCACCATATTTTCTTTTACTATGTGTTTGTGTGTGTGTGTGTGTGCTGATCCTCTACGGGATTAGAGTCGCCGGAGAGGTAGGAGAAGGGGGAAGAAAAGGGTGGGGTGGGTGGTAGGTGATTTAGGTTTCAGATGTGATTAAAAGAAAGAGAAATATAATAGGTTACACATAAAAGAACCAAAATACCCCTAGACTTAACAGAGAAAATTAACAGAGTTAGTGTCATGGATCAAAACCGTTACAGAAATAAAACCACAGGGCATGATATGACAAAAAAAAAAAAATTGGACTGAAATGGTTAAAATGCTCAAACCATAGGGATCAAAAACGAAATTTACTCTAAGAATTAAGTTGAAGTGCTAGAAAGAGTAAATTACACGGATCGTCCCTGAGGTTTGCTTAAATTTCAACTTTCGTCCCTAGGATTGAAAAATTACATGTTTAATCCTAAAAATTGATACATAATTTTTCAATAGCAGTGTAGTGGAGTTCTCACCAAACCATAGGACTAAACATGTAATTTTTCAATCTCAAAGATAAAAGATGAAATTTGATCAAACCTTAGGGACGTGTAATTTACTCTTTTAGAAATTTAAGGATTTTGTTTGCAAATGTTGAGAGGTGGAGTGATATTTTAACAAGTACTATTTTGTAATGTATCACAGAAAGACAAAAATAATCAGAATATTCAGTAACCTTTTATATATTTTATGGAAGCAGTAACCAAAATAATTTATTAAAGAAAAGTAAAAGTTTAGAAAAAGTCGTTTAAAAAATTTGCTTTGAGATAGTTTCGAACCCATAAAATCATTCCACCAAATATACTTGTAAGCTATGAGGCTCAACTTCAATTCATAAAATAGGTTTTAGTTAACAAGGTGTTGTGGCACCGACGTTACTAAATGAGTGTACAGTAATATGTATTGATTTGTTTTGTGTAGTTATATATTGGATCATGTGATTCTACCCCATCTTCGTAGAAGTACCAAAATGATAAATATATGAAAGCTAAAAATTGTTTTTTTACATTCTTTAAGAGGAGAACACAAGCAAGAGATTGATCGAATCTTTGAATTCATATATAATTTATAATTTCTAAATGGTTTAACTGAATCATATTCTGAAATAAAACGACATAGCTTTAATTGATTTTGCATGATAGCTTAGATGCCTAACATCATATTTAATTTACCATAACTAATATTTAATGAAAAAATTCTAACATATGAAGCAAATAACATCTTTTACATCATCCAAACATAATAACTTCAACTAATTACAAATTGCCATGGTTGCGAAACCTAACATATATGCCTAAACATCAACCTAACAATGAAACTTTGATAATTAACAAAATAAATGGTATATATGATGGAGATGAAATTGACTAACTGACGTATCAAATTATTGATACATTTAATATATTTTTAGCTCACGAAAGAAGTTTACAATCGTTACAAATTAATAAATGAGTTAAATTCGATTTTGCTTGCTGAATTTTGATAAAAATAACAATTTTCCTTTAAAAGATTATAAACATCAATTTACTTCTAAAATTTCATAATTTGTTTTATTTTCAATTAAAAGTTTCATTAGTTGTTTCAATTAAAATTCAAAATAGTAAAGCTTTTAAATTGAAATTAAAACAACTTATGAAACTTTTGAATGTAAATTAATGTTTTTAATTTTAAAAAAAATATAATTACTTTTGTCAAATCTTAGAAAACCAAATTGAAATTAACTATTAGTAAAAAGAAGAAAAATGAACAGTTCAATTATGGCATCAGCCTATCACTAAACCAAGCCAATCCTCATCTATACCCCTTGTTCTTGTCTTATTATGTGGAAAAGACAAAAAAAAATAATAATAAAAGTTGCTGGGAACCTTACGTATAATTGACCATGAGCACGTTAATATCTAGACTAGATCAGTTGTGGCTACCTTAATAGTTCGCTGATTAGGCGAGTTTTAAAACCTAAATCTATACTAATAAAAAAAAATTATAGGCCACTTGACATAATTTTAAAACTTTTAAATTTTATTTTTTTATTTTCTCTCCTAATAAACATCATATTAACTACAAATGATATTATTTAATTTCTTTCATATTAAAAATATTTTTTTATTAAATTAAAAAAAATATCTTTTTACAAATTCAATTTGTAAAAAAATAATGTTTTTATTAAATAAGAGAATTTTTCAAAAAAATTATCAAACTTTTAAAAAACACAATTTTAAAACCTATGGCTTTTAAAAATAAAATTCTTATGAACTAAAAATAATTAAATTTCAAAGTTATAATAAAGAAATTATTAAAAGTGATATTTTTTAAAAACAGTTTGATTGAAAGAATTTGTTTAAAAACCAACTTTGTTTGAAAAAAACAAAAAAAAAATTAACAAAAGTTTAAAAAATGATATTTTTCTTTTATCACTCATACGTATTGTCAATCATATCCTATATCAAAAGATCATTTTATAATTCATTAATTTTTATTAATAACTATTTAATATTTTATATATTCAACCTGTGTAATACACAGGATGCTAATCTAGTGACATTATGCATAATCTTAAAAATCAGAAATATATAAATTCTTAAGTAATCTAAAACAAAAGGATAACACTGCTGTATCTTTTTTAGCTGTGGATTTCTAATTGTAATAAAATATAAACAAAAGGATAACATAAAAGTTATGAATGTTTAAAAAATAAAAAAACGTACAAAAAGTCAACAAAAATGACTATTATTAAAAGGGTAAGGTTATTCTACAAATTGTATTTTGCTACAAAGTGTGAAAAGACACAATGAGGCTAAAAAAGTCACAAAAAAAATTATATCTCACAATTTAAATCGAATTTCAAAAAAATACTTCGTAGTCTCTGTTCCTCTCTTCGTTCTTTTTCAAATAAAAAATAAATAAATAAAATTTCATTGTGTCTTTTATAACACAATGACGTCATTGTGTCTTTCATAATGGCATAATGACGTCATTGTATTTTTCATAATGACATAATGACTTCATTGTGTCATTCATAATTGACACAATAAAAACACGTTAATTTTTGTATTTTTTTATTTTTCGTTTATTTTTTTCTTAGTGGGACGGCTAAGGGAATAAAAGCTCGGAATTACTTTTTTAAAATTCAATTTAGATTGTGAGATGTAATTTTTTTTGACTTTTTTTAACTCATTGTGTATTCTCACACTTTGTAACAAACCTTATTAAAATACATCTTTAACAAACTTTTCTCTACAATTTAATTTCAATCATTGATTAAAGAGATTAATGGTTAAGCTTACTTCTTACACTTTTAGTTTATAAGTCTTAATTTGACCTTTTAGCTATTAAAAATGAACAGTTATCTAAATTTTAGCTAACTTTTAAAGATAATAAGGAACCCAATGAGAATGAAAGAAATAAGTAACCCAATGTCAAAGCTCTCAATCAATCACTAATGAAAATTTTGGAAAGACCATATAAAAAATATAGAACTTGAAAAATAAAATCCAATCCAACCACAGTCCTGTCTGACAGGTACAAATAAGCCCAACCAGACCTTTGTGTGACCGGTCCCGCCCGATCCTGTGAACCGTGCATAAAAGTATAGTCTAAAGATAGAATGAGACAACTTTCAGTAAATTCATTAAATGGTTTTACAGAGTTCAAATGACCCTGCTAACACTTTATATAGTTCTGTCACAATGAAACCGAGAAATGATTCAAGTTTAAACCAAACTTAACACAATTTATAGAAAAAGAAAACAAGAAACTCTCACCTAAACTGCGGTTTTTGACTCAGGTGCATTCGCTTTCAAGTAAAGCGGATGAAGTACATGGCCCTCTTTGGGTTCAACATGAACCCACTTGCGCCCGCTCAGCTTGTGGTGTTCAAACTTGACACACCCTTCTTTTAAAGCATAGAGTGTGTGGTCTTTACCCATTCCAACATAGTCTCCCGGGTGGAAACGAGTGCCTCTTTGTCTTACAATAATATTCCCGGGTATCACTCTCTGTACCATCAACATGAGACTAAAAACATCAAATATTGCCAAAATTGAGGTAGGGTTCGGATGCACACAGGGTTTAAACGAGTCTCACCTCACCACCAAACTTCTTAACGCCAAGATTCTTGGGTTTTGAGTCACGTCCATTCTTTGTGGACCCTGCAGTTTTCTTGGTGGCCCAGCGTCTAAACACCATGCTTAATCCATCTCCAGATACATCTATGAGTTTGTAAAAATTAATTACTATAAGTACAAAAAGGTAAGTGGACATCATGTTATATACCGCTTGCAGAAGTGTAGACAGGAATTTTAGTAACCAAGTCACTAACAGTCAATCTCCTACACAATGAAGCTGCAAAATTCATTCTTCCCTTGTATGTAACTCAAAACCTGTAGAGAAATTAAATTCATAAATGATGAAATTGAAAACAATAATAATTCGATGGTCTCATTCATACCCTAAAAGGGGTTTAAGTATACAAAGGTTCTAACAATATTTCCTATAATTGGGGAAGAGATATACTTAACAAAATAAAGACTAAATCAAATATATATACAAAATAATACATATCAATCGGAATATATATAATAAATATATATATCCGCTAATACGCCCCCGCAGTCGAAGCATTGGCCGGACGAATGCAAAGACTGGACCGAAATCTTTGAAATAGTTGTCGCGGTAGGCCCTTGGTGAAGATGTCAGCATATTGGTAATCGGCAGGGACATGTAAAACACGAACAGAACCCAAACGAACCTTGTCGCGGACAAAATGTATATCAATTTCTATGTGTTTGGTACGCTGATGTTGTACCGGGTTCTATGATAGGTAGACTGCCGAGATGTTATCACAAAAGATGATTGTAGCACGTGTTTGTGGCACATGTAATTCTAGTAACAAGTTCCGTAGCCATGTGGTCTCGGCAGTCGTGTTAGCGACTCCCCGATACTCCGCCTCGGCACTTGAACGTGAGATGATGGCTTGTCGTTTAGAGGACCATGAGACAAGATTGTCTCCCAAAAAAACGCAGTAGCCAGAGGTAGATCGATGGGAGTCGGGGCAGCCTCCCCAGTCAGCATCAGAATAGGCAGTGAGATGAGTGGAGCGGGAAGGTGAAATGCTAATACCATGGTCCAGTGTACCGTTTAGATAGCGCAGTACCCGCTTCATAAATGCAAAGTGAGGCTCACGAGGGGCATGCATAAATAAGCAAATCTGGTGTACGGCATAGGAGATGTCTGGCCTTGTGAACGTGAGGTATTGGAGGGCGCCGGCAAGGCTGCGATAAAGGGATCCATCTGGTAATAGTTCGCCGGCTGTAGCATTGAGTTTGGCATTAGTATCAACTGGTGTGTATCAACTGGTGTGGCACAAGGCTTACAATTGGTCATGTTTGCTCGGGAGAGGATGTCTGCAGCATAAGTAGATTGTGAGAGAAAAAGAGCACCGTTGTTCTTGGTGACCTCAATACCCAAAAAATGATGTAGCATGCCCAGATCTGTCATGGCAAACTCCCGTGAGAGGGTGGCAATAATATCCTGCAACAGAGACTGGTGTGAGGCAGTTAGAATGATGTCATCAACGTATAAGAGTAAGTAGGCCATATGATGGCCCTTTTTGTATACGAAAAGGGATGTGTCGCTGGTGCTTGACGTGAACCCACATTTCTGAATATAAGTGGCAAACCGGTGGTACCAAGTGCGAGGTGCCTGTTTCAAACCATATAACGATTTCTTTAGTCGACACACATGGTTAGGGTGTTGTTTGTCTACAAATCCCGGAGGTTGAAACATGTAGACGGTTTCGTGGAGGTCACCGTGTAAGAAGGCGTTCTTGACATCCAATTGATGGATGGGCCAAGAACGGGAGGTGGCAAGACTAAGGACGGTTCTGATAGTGGCGGGTTTAACTACCGGGCTAAATGTCTCGTCGAAGTCAATGCCAAGCTGCTGAGATTTGCCATTTACTACAAGCCGAGCCTTGTAACGCTGCAGAGATCCATTTGCATGATATTTGTGGCAGAATAGCCACATGCATCTAATGACATGCGTGTCCAGGGGTCTAGGCATAAGATCCCAAGTATTATTAGCAATCAACGCCCCGTATTCGTCGTTCATAGCATTGAGCCAGTTCGGGTCGATGAGGGCAGTTTTGTGTGAGGAGGGAAGAGGGGATATGGAATGGGAGGTGGCGGTATGAAGGTTAAGTGGGACTGGAGGTTTGAGGGATCCTGTTTTGGATCGCGTTTGCATGGGGTGGTGGGGAGGGGGTGGTGATGGGTGTGCCGGATGTGAGATGGGCGGTGAAGGTGCGGAAGGTGATGGGGTGGCCGGTGGGTTGTTGGTGGGACCGGGTGTGGTGGTAGTGGTGCTGGGGGGGTTCGGTGTGGGAAGAGAGTTTGGGCGGGAACGACGGTGATAGGTAAATTGGTAGTGCGGGGGTGGGGGAGGGGGTGGGTTGGCGGTTGAGGGTTGTTGGGATGTAGGGGGAAAACCCGTGGGATTTTGAAGAAAAACGGGAGAGGGGTTAGGATCGAGGAAGGAGTAAGAGTGTGGTGAGAGTGGCGGCGGGTTGGAGAAAGGGAAGGTGGATTCGTCAAACGTGACGTGGCGGGACAAGTGTATTTTTCCGGTGGCAACATCAAGGCACCGATATCCTCTGAAGTTGGCAGGGTAGCCCAAAAAAACACATAGGGAGGATTTAGGGGCGAGTTTGTGAGGTCGGGTGGCGCTATGGTTGGGGTAACAGGCGCAACCGAAAGAACGGAGGTGAAAGTAGAAGGGGTGTTTATGGTAGAGGATAGAGGTGGGGGTGGAAAAATTTAGAGTTTTAGTGGGTAGGATGTTGTGAAGGTAGACGGCGGTGTGAAGGGATTCAACCCAAAAAGAGGGTGGTAATGAGGCCCGAGTGAAAAGAGATAACATGATGTCGTTTAAGCGACGAATCATGCGCTCGGCTTTGCCATTTTGTTGAGAGTTTTGCGGGCAAGCAAAGCGAAATTGGAGGCCGTGTTGGGTGGCAAAGGTGTGAAAAGTGTGGTTGTCAAATTCGCCACCCAGGTCACATTGAAAAGTTTTTATAGTTTTGTTAAATTGAGTCTTGATGTATTGGTGAAATTGTGAGAACTTGGTGAAGGTCTCAGATTTGAATTTTAAAGGGTAGGCCCAAGTATATTGTGTGTGATTGTCAATAAGAACCATATAGTATTTGTGACCAGATTTACTTATAATTGGGGAGGTCCATAGATCACAATGGATGATGTCAAAGGGTTGTAAACAATAAGATGTAGATAATTCAAAAGGTAAACGCTTATGTTTAGCAACTTGACACGAATGACAAGAAAAGTATCTTTGAGTTTATTACAAGAAATAAAATGACGAGAAATCAAAAAATCCATGACATGATTGCCGGGATGACCTAAGCGGTCATGCCAAGTGCTAGAGAGCGAAGATGCCAAAAAAGTGGAGGCCGGGGCCGAAGCACGAGCGTTGTAGGAGTAAAGTGGGCCGGTGCTATTGTGGCGGCTCAAAAGAGTCCCATTCTTGAGATCCTTCACAGAAAAACCAAACGGGTCAAAAGAAACGGAGACATGATTATCTTTGGTAAACTGCCGAACAGAAATCAAATTTTTAATAAGGTTGGGAACATGAAGAATGTTATTAAGGTGAAAGGGTTTGGACGGGGAGGGTAAGGTGGTGTGTCCCGAGCCCAGAACTGGCATCTTGTTACCATTCCCAACAAAAACAGAGTTGATAGTAGTAATACCGGGTTTGTGGATATTACCTGAATCAGCTGTGAGATGCGAGGTGGCTCCTGAATCCATGTACCACTGATCGTCGCCCGGGTTCAAGGACATAGTCTGGAAAGCAGCTTCAAGTTCAGTAGGTTCCAGTGGGTTAATATCGGTAAGGTGGGCCTGAGAAGGCTGCAGGGCTTGAGAAGTGGGCCGAGAAGGTGGCCGAGAAGGTGCAGGCCATGGCGAGGCGGCCCAACCTGGTTGAGTGGGGTACGGGCACGGGGGGGCCGAAGCCCACCATGGTGCCCAATATGCTGTTGGATGAGGTGGCCAAGCATTGGGCCTAACCAAGGACTGAGGGCTGCTGGATTGTGGTCGTGGGCCTGGGCGGGAAGTGGCCTGTGGGCCGCGACTGGACTGACGACGAGCAGGCTGCCGAGGGTTCCTGGATTGAGGCTCTCGGCGGGATGAAGCAGTCGGTTGGTTGTGAGTGATGTTTGCTGCGATCGGGGAAGCGGAAGAGAGGGAATCACGAGCGATCTGACGGTGTTGTTCGAGTTGAATCATGCTACATGCAGTTTCCCATAAGGGAAGAGATTGGTTGATGTAAGATGCAGCGGTGTCATACTCGGATGGTAACCCACGGACAAGTTGAAGGACGAGACGCTGATCAGAGACGGGACTGTCAACATCGCCTAACTGTCCAGCGAGTTCCTTTAGTCGTTGAAAGTAGGCTTCAAGGTTTGGCATGGCGCGCAGGGTGAGGTTTGTGAACTCATGTTCCAAGGCTGCAGCCCGTGATCCCTTGTTGTTGAGAAACAGACTCTTGATCCGCTTCCAGGCGGCAAAGGCTGTTGATTCGGATTCAAGAACTCTGACTAACAGATCATCCGACAGTGTTCCGTAGATCCACTGCAAAACAACGGCATCAATTTTGGACCATGACTCGTAGTCAGGACTCCCTTTAGCCGGAGGTTCGGTGTCGTCGATATGGTGTAGAACATCATAGCCGCGAGCATGCAACATAAATAGCTTTACCCAAGAAGAATAAGATACCTTCGTGCCGTCCAACACGCGTACCTTGTGTTGAATGTTGGTGACGGTGCATACGGGATGAATTGGATCTTGCTTCTTCGGCGGGATGGGTTGTTTGTCTTCAGCCATGATAATGAAATAGAGAAGAGAAAGAACCTTCGGCTGCTGCGATGGTTGCTGCGATGATCTTGGAACAAGATCCGGCCGTCTACTATAGTTTCGGTATGAGCCTAAGTGTAGGCTCTGATACCATGAAAACAATAATAATTCGATGGTCTCATTCATACCCTAAAAGGGGTTTAAGTATACAAAGGTTCTAACAATATTTCCTATAATTGGGGAAGAGATATACTTAACAAAATAAAGACTAAATCAAATATATATACAAAATAATACATATCAATCGGAATATATATAATAAATATATATATCCGCTAATAGAAATCACCTCCTGTTTTTAAGAAACCTTACTGTAACCAAATTGAAACATCTCATCTATTAAATAAACAACAAAGCTACTACTAAACTTCAAATATTAAACAATTGAACAAGTCAAGTGACACGGACACCAGTTGTTTTTGGCCAATAACTCAGTTGTTTAGAGAGCACACATGTTTTGTTATACAAGTCAGGGCAGCTTAAAATCAGCACAATTAACCCCGGTAAGCAAGGAACTCTCAAAAAGGCCAATGAATATAAACATAAATAAACCAGACACTGCTCACCAAACCATAACCTTAATCATCAACAGCAAATAGGAAAACAAGCAACAACTACAATAGCAGATTTAGCTATCAAATACTAACATAAATAATTCAAAAACACAAGCATAACAAAGTTAACCACCTCTTCAAAAGAGAATAGAGATAGTCCTTAAAGTTCACCCTCAGGTGACACTTTTGGGTATGAAATTCTCCCAAACCCTAACTTCTAAATTTACAAAACATAGGTCAGTGACAGCAATCTGTATTCATAAACCAGAACAAACTTGAATGTTCATAGAGAATATAAGTTTCTCAACAATCTAGCTGTAGATATCATATCATTCGACAAACTTACTATCAAACCAGAACATAATGATTAAAAGCATATTAAAAGAAGATGAAGAGGAAAACTTACACACGAACCAAATCTAAAAGACCTCAAAAATCTATATTTAAATCGAGGAATTCATAAAATACATTCGCAGATGATGATGCCACTGTGATTGTTTCAGAAGTGTAGATAAAAAGATGAAAAAGATTAGTTTGGGAAAACCCTAACCTGGTTCAAGGAGAATAGAAGATTATTCGAGAAGACGACGATGCGTGAGCTCAATTTTAACTCGTCAAGAATAAACGAGTCAGACCCAAGCGCATTCACAGCGAAATATCTAAAAAAAATAATAATAAAAGGGTGTTTTTTATGGAATGGTTTCGAGCGGTTACGAGTGAAGTAGAAAGAAAATGTTATTATTGATTGGTATATTTAAAAAATCATTGTTATTATTATAACTTTTTTAATATTTTTAAAAATGGTTGTGAGTGGAGGAGAGAAAAAAATAATAATAAGGGTATAAAAGGTTTTACTTAATTGAAAATGAGAGAGAAAAAATAATGATTTTTAGTCTAATTATATGGATAAAGATAAGAAATCCACTATGAATGCTCTAACTGGCTCGTTTAGTCGTTTAACTTTGAGTTGAGTTCGAGCCTGAAGCTGACGCGGCTCGGTAGTCGGCTCACTCTTAAACAACCCTACTCAGCAACAAACACCACCCCTTCACCTCAAATCAATGTTCTCAGAACTAGATCGAACAGCGAACCGGTCGTCTTACTGGTCGACTGATTGGACCGGATTTAAGAACCGGATGACGTCCTAATTTTATATATATATATATATATATATATATATATATATATATAATTATAAGTATTTTATATGGATATTTTATAGTTATATATAAAACTCAACAATAATTATGCATCCAACACTAAAATTCATCATCTGATCTAACCGTTAAACCCATTAAAATAAAAAAATAAATAAAATAAAAAAATGGAAAATCCAGTCCGAACCGATTCGAAACTGCCGGTTCTTGAAGAAAGAAACGAATTGTGGTGGATCGGACCGATGGCCCAACCGAATCCTGGTCGGGCCGGCCGATCCGATCAGGTCGCGAAATCATTGCCTCAAATACAAAGGGCTCGTGAGTTTTTGTTTTTGTTTTTTTAAATTTTTTATTGTTTTTTAAAAGTACTGAAATGAAGTGAAAAGAAAGTATAAAATATTTGTGTTTTAGATTGTTTTTCATGATAAAAGTGAAGGGAAGATTTTTTAATATACTTTCTTCTTATTTTTCTTTTAAATCATAAAAAAGTTAGAAGAAATTTTTTTTATCATCCTTCCTTTTATTATTATTATATCCTTTCAAATTGGTTTAATTAGAAGATTAATAATTATATAAAGAGTTAATTACACGATTGGTCCCTGTGGTTTGTCCATATTGTAATATTGGTTTCAACTTTTAAGAAATTACAAATTTGGTCCTTACTGTTTGCCAAACCGTAACACGATTGATCCCTGACACTAACTTCTGTTAAGTTTTTTAGTTAAATGGATGTGAAAGACCAAAATACCCTTTATTATTAAAGTAATAATAAAGTCTATATATTAATACATATGGTGCCCACTTTTATTATATATATATACACATCAAAAGTCCACAATCCACATACATCATCATCTTCAACATCTTGATCGCCGATACCACCATCGTCGGCGCACCACCACCATTAGCGCACCACCACCGCGGCACACACCAGAGCACCACCATGGCACCATCCCGTTCATCTCCGGCAGACTGTTCTCCACCGCCGCACCTCCACCGCCGCACCTCCACCGCCACCGTCAACGTACCACCGCCACCGTCACCAACCATCAGTCCATCACCATACCACCACGACACCAACACCATCACCATAACACCACCATCACAGATCATCACCATAACACCACCCAATACCTCCGGAACCACTACATACCAACATACCACCACAGCCGGAACACCACCAGAACCACCACCATACCACTACCGAACCATTGCCATACCACCACCGGAACCATCTGCATATCACTACCGGAACCACCTGCATGATCACCACCCCAACCATCTCCATCTCCGACCACCCCCAACCCCTCGTTCCCAACCAATATAACCGCCACCAACCATTGTCCTCTATTTCGATGGGGTCGTGATTGAAGGTGGGTGGCGAATCACACGCCGTTGGAACCACCACAATCCACCGGAATTCGCTTGAAACAAATGCCGTCGGAAACCACCACAATCAAATACCCACCACAACGATGATGGAGGAAGGTGTCAATGGTTATGATGACGATGGACCGATGGTGCAGCAAGGAAGGAGGTGGTGTAGGAGGGTGCTGACGGTGAGGATCGATTGATTTCGCAGGCGTGGAGGGTGGTGCCGGAAGAGGAGGGTGGTGATGGTGAGGAGGGGGAGAAGGGTAATAAACGAGGTGGAGGTTTGGGACGGTGGTTTCTCTGAGGAGGTGACGGATGCTGCCGACGGTGGTGGTGCGTCGCTGGTGGGGGTGCGCCGACAGTGTTGTTAACAGTGCGTGGGGTAGGGGGAAGGGGAGGGGGAGGGGTAGGGTGGGGTAGAGTGGGACCCACATTAATTTAATTTATATTTTAAATATTTTTTTTAGTGCAGTGGTATATTAGACTTTTCACATCCAGTTAACTGAAAAACTTAACAGAAGTTAGTGTTAGGGACCAATTGTGTTACGAGTTGGCAAACAGCAAGGACCAAAACTGTAATTTCTCAAAAACTGAGACCAATATAGACAAACCACAAAGACCAATCGTGTAATTAACTCTTATATGATAGTAAAATTATATTTGTTTTTTATTTTCTCTCAACTCGAAACATATAACATCTTTATATCTTTATCTTTGGTTTAAACTTTAAAACACAAAATAAAATTGCAATCTTTTCAATTTTTTTTCTTTCATTTAGTAAACTTGGAATCACACTAGTTAACACGAGATTTTATAATATTCAGAGACGTGTGTGCATCTTATTGGTTTAGATTTTAGAACCAGAACATTTGTTTTCTTGGATTTCAAAAGGGAGGGTTTATTCTCTGGTCAAGCCATTTTGGAATATTTTTAATCAATGTGACAACAGGTGTTCGGGACAGAAGGAAAGAACACAAATAGAAGATATTGGTTTAACTATTGTTGTCCATTATTCATTGATTAGCTGGTATTCATACAAGAGCATTAGCTAATTGATCATTGTTTGTTGGTTTGACACTTCCAGTATTGTTGATTTAGTATAAATAGTTTACTTGATACTTATGAGAAATTATAAAAAATATTTGTTTGACTTAAGATGAGTGAAATGCACACTCATTTAAAATGTTCTGATTTTTAAACCCAAGTGACCTTGGTAGTTTAGCGCCTCTAGTAGCGGGATCCGGCCAATGATCCTTAGTTTAAGCGGTTAAAGTGAGATACCCCAGGTCTCATAAAAATAGGTGGAGATCTTGGATTCAAATCCCATATATAACAAAAATAATAGGGGGTTCTAGGTGGAGCAGGATGTTTTCTCACCTAATATAAGTTTCCTTTTAAAGATGATCTCGGGTTCCGTACTTGAGTAATAGAAATAATCGGGTGGACCAATGACCCGTTAGTGATCCAATTAGCCGTTCAAGAAAAAAAAAAGTAGCGGGGTCCAAAAAACACAGCCCCTAACAGGCTACAGGGCCAAACCCCTTATCGTGATCCAGCTAGTCGATTAAAGATTTAAAGGTGCTTGAATTTGATGATCGTTATTAAGTTTGCTCATCGGTAGCAAAACTAAACTTCGGTTTTACTGAAGGTTGATAGCAATTTGGTTTCGGTATCAACCAATCTTGGCAGCAAAACTAAACATTGGTAATAACCGAAGGTCGGTATTCACTTGGAGTTGCACAGGTCTCGGAAAACAGGCGAATGCCAGATGACTGAAGGTTGGCACACTTCAAACTCAGATGAACCAAAGCCCATAAACTGAGCCACATAGTAAAACGAGACAACATTGTTCTGTACTAAAGTCTTCCCGATCACACAGTCACACAGCAATATTTGCAAATCAAGCCTACAATCAATAAAATAACAAAATATTCGATGCAAGGATCATTTATTAGTTATTACTACTAATAGGACGAGTCCAATACCAATAAGCTAAATGCTTGATGTTACTTGCACAATAAGTTAAAACATAGAAGCTCTCAAAGCTTCATTTTTAAACAGACTAAAGTTCCTTATTAGTTTATTCCAGAAAACAGAACATAAACATAAAACAAACAGATGATATTACACTTACTCTCTCCCTCTTACCACCATATTCGAAGCCTTTTCGTTCTTCATAATCGCGTGAAACAATGAGGCGCGATCCTCCTCCACAATCTCCCTCAACAACTCGTCTTCAATCTTCGGTGCTTGCCAGTGAGAAGGATCTTCCACCAACTCCTCGCTAAAGATCATGCTTGACACCCATTCTTTCCAAGTAGTCCTGCTGTGTTTCTCTTCTTCTAAAGTCCCCGTCGCAAGCAACTGGTAAACATAAACCACCTTGTCTTGACCAGGCCTGAAAGCGCGTGCAATAGCTTGTTTACTTTTAGAAGGATTCCATTCTGAATCCAGTAAGATGACCCGTGAAGCTGCAGTCAGACTAATTCCTTCAGCACAAGCGTTGATGGAAGCCAACATTACTTTTGATGGGCCACCAGGTTCTTCGAATTTATCCATTACACGTCCTCTTTCAAACAGCTCGAGTTCTCCTTGAAGGACTAAAACTTCTTTGCCTCTTTTCCATCCATAAAACCGATCAAATGTTTCTAGAAACAGATTTATAGGAGCAATGTTGTGGCAAAAGATTAAGACTTTTTCTTTTCGGAGAAGACAACGTGGGACTAAACTCATTACAAATCTGACTTTTGACCCGAGTTTGAGGTCGAATTTGAGACTATCAAGGGCCTGGAGCTCGTCCTCTTTGAAATACTGACTTGCACATGCGGTTGTTTGTATCAACCAAGGGTGTATTGACCCGAGGGTGATTAAAAGTTCAAGTTCTAAGGGAAAACCTTTGTATACGGGTCGTTGGTCTTGAAGTTTTTTGAGAATATCTTGCTGAATGGTGGTGGACTTCATCATGAGAGTGTAACATTGGAGACCGGGGAGGTTTTCAGCACTACCACCTTCATAGTTATCAATGAACTTGCTTGTTAAGCTTCTTAGAATGTTCAACCCTTGTTGTCTGTCCTTTTGAACAGTTGAGTTGATTTGTTCTGCTATCTTGATGACAAACAGCTTTCTAGCTCTGTTTTCAAGTGAAAACTTCGATATAACTCCTTTCTTTCTGCTCTTGAACTTAGGATCTAGCTTTTTAAGCACCTCGTTGACAAAACGCGGTCTTGCTAACGTGAGCGTGTTGAAGTATTCACCGAAATTGTTCTGGAATAAGGTGCCAGATAGTAGGACTCGCAATGGGGTGTCTACTTTCATTAAACCTTTTCTTAATCTTGACTTTGTGCTTCTCGGGTTATGACCTTCATCAAGGATTAAAATTCCCGGGCATTGGCGAAGTACTTTCGCCATGTATTGCCTGTGAGCATAGTTTGAATCTTCGCGGGTCAGTGTTAGAAAAGAAGTGTAACCCATCAAGAGGACACTCGGGGTCGTAAGCCATTTCTGTATTTTTTCTAGACAGTCTAACACATGCATTACATCTTGGTTTCTAGGAAGGCCTGGAGCAAGCTTGAGTTTGTTTCTGAGAACTTCTTCTCTGTATGTCTGACCACCATGGATTTGGTACACCGGAATAGGAATCTTCCATTTGATGATTTCCTTGTACCAGGTGTACAAAGTTGTTTTTGGAGCAAGGACTAACGGGCGGGACCCTGGGAACAGTTTTAAGTAGCTTTCGAGAAATGAGATTATGAGTAATGTTTTGCCAGCTCCTGGAGTGTGGGAGATCACACAACCACCTCTTTTTTTCTTGGCAGCTTCCATTTGTGAGGGTACTATGTCTCCAGCTAGATTTCGCCATAGAAACTCGAATGCTCGTTTTTGGTGAAACCGTAGTTGGTCTCTGAGGTTGGGAATTAACGCCCACACGTTTTCATTCTCTTTCTTATCTGATATAAACATGTCGGATGAAGCAGGACGGCATGCAATGTCTAGACGTGTGTCTACATCTTGATTATTATCGTCTGTTTCATCTTCTGCCCGGGTTTCTTTGCTAGGCGTCCATACTACACCTGGCAACTGTAAAACCATACAAAAAGGGCAAAATTGAAAATTTAAAATGTCAATAAACTGTCGAATTTATGAACCATGCAGGTAAGCTTTGGTGATACCATTTCGTTCTTGGTCCAAATGAAGGATATAAAAGACAATAAGGGTAATGAACTAGAGCTCAAAAATTCAGCCCATTTACTTATTAAAAGTTCAACTTGGGTTGTGCTTAACACCAAACAGGTCCAAGAAATAAAAATTGGCTAAAAGTAGACGAGTCATATGGGTTGAAATCTCCCGATGTCAATTTTAAATGTATACAACCTCCTAAATTGCTTTTTGTTCAAAGATTTAGATCCTATTGCAATAATAGTGTTTCCCCAAACCCAACTCGTCGAGTGGATCTCACTGGGTAGTTTTGTTATTTGTAATAATAGTATTTTTGTAATTATAATGAACACATCAACTATTTTGACAAAATATTTAAGAAGACAGAAAGAAATCAGAAAAGACAAAATAGTGTTTATGGGTCAACCCAAACTGACCCGGCCCATTTTGACACAAACTTGTTTTGACTTGTTACCAAGCCATTCATCTTGCCACCTCTAGTATGAAGCCTTATGGGTTATCAAATTAACTTACAAAGGATGGCGAGACATCTTTTATTTCAGATCTCACATGACCACATAATCGGCAAATAATCCCAAACTGTTCGTTGAGTCTGTAATCATGTAGGCACTTCCGCTCGTGGCTGGTTGGTTTTGCCAGTTCATCATTGACTCCCTGAAAATATATTTCAACATTATTATGCATTTCACTTTTCAATGTAAACTTCAATATCATACACACCTCTGTTTCCTCCATAAGATATGTAGTGGCAAGGGCTAATTCCATCTCCTTCCACAACATTTCAAGTTCTTTTTCTTCAGTCATTTCTTCATCATCATCTTCTTCTTCCTTTACCTGTACCTCTTTTTCTCCCTTTGGTCCAAGGATTTCCCGAGCTGAAATTGATTCCATTGATCAATGACAGCTGGTTGTTCTATTTTGATAGATGCATCTATATTCCTCATGCATCTGCTCATCAACTCTCTATAAACACTCGCACAAACAGATTTTCTAAAAGAAGTCCTTGAATCAAATATACTCTCCTTCCCAGAAGAACCCCGTTTAAAACGGCTTCGCCTATTTACGGCTTTGCCCTTCCATAAACCTCCTGTGCCGTCAAATTGACTTATGGGAGCTTTAAATTTTCTTTTATGGATTTTGGAAGAACCCTGCATTTTAAGATACTTGGTCCATATATCATCAATTCCCTCTCCTTCATCATCAAAGGCGGGTCCAGCTTCATATGAATTAGCATATATGTATGGCCTTGATGATTGAGATTTGGAAGTCGTAGAACGAGGGTATTCTTGTCCATCTAGGTCTAGTTTGTAAGGAACTTCTGATCTGACCTCCTTTGACTTGCTAGTGTCATTCTGCCTTCCAAGATAGCCTTCTTCTTTATATATTTTCCTGAGGTAATTCACTTTATTTCCATCTTTAATAGAATTATCATCTTGAATTGAGAATGCCACCGGTATTTCTTCATATTTCGAACTGTTTGGTCTGTATAATCCAATACGTGACAAGTCAACTTCTGACTCTGACACATCATCATCGCCTAGATAGCGTTCGGGTTGGATATTTCTACGCTTTGACCGTCTCAAGCCTGTGAGATCAAAGTTTGATGATAAAGCAAATTCATCCACATTACAGTTTTGTTTCATTTCCTCTAGGGATTCTATTTGACTGAATGGGAAAAGGGCAGGAGTGGAAGTATCATTTTCTAATCTGAAGTTAATAGCAGTTGAATGATTTTCAGGATTTGGTGAACTCTTTTCATCATCATCATCACAAATTTGATACAGAATCTGGTTGTTCACTGATTTCACATCAAAGGCAAGTTGCTTGCAAACAGATGCAACGATTAACCAAGATATATCGGAGGAGAATTTTCCAGTAAATAATTTAAATGTTCGGCGCGAATTGCAGTCTTCAGAACGGTTCCAGCGATAATGCTTATCCTCACATGGCTTTCCATCAAGCTTTTGAAGAATAGATATCTGATCAAGACGTAATGTTTTGACCTCTTTAATAATTGCTTTCTTGATCAAACCAGCTGGACCTTGCTTCATGTAGATGTTGACATGGAAATCACAGACACATTTATCTTCTTCATGAGGCTTTCTCTCTACTGAGTTTATTTTAGCATCGAGCCAGACCTGTAAAAGTATTAATAATATATGTATATATTAGCATCAAGAAAATATTATAGATTTAGGTTGACTCAAAGAACTTACGGGTTCTGGATTCTCGTTGTTTGATTCTTCATCTGGTGGTTGATAAATAGAATGCACACAAACATCAATTCCAGGTCGTAGAAAACATGTACAATCAGCCAAATTTGCTTTTCTTGACCTTATTCTAAAGTCTGACATGGGAATAGTTTCTTCGATTGTCTCTTCTTTAGTTTTAATAAACATGCTAACAACTCCATTTCTGATATGTAAGCGCTCTACAGGCAACCATGAACCACACCAGAATGCTTCAAAAGCTGTTCAGCATATAAGAATAGACATTATGACAAATGTAATGTTGATCACAATAAAAATCAAGATTGTGAAGCTAATAAAATAAAGATCAGGCTTCAATGGCATTAAATTTCAGACCAATGGCATTAAGTTGACCAATGGCATTAAATAAAACTTACGCAGAGGATCAAATTGATGAGTGTTTTGGTGTATATTAGCATACTTCCTCTTCATGCTTCCTATTCTTGACCAAAGGAAATGCTGTAAGTTTATCTACCTGGAATATATCATTAGATCAGCATCATAAGTCTTTTGTGATTAGATATACAATAGCTAAATGCAAGCAGTTGACCTACAGAGAAATGGTGACTATACATATAGCAATGTGTGATTGAGGCTAGTATAACAAAATAGTACTTAATTTTCCTATTAATCTCACTCTGTCTCTTGTTCTAGAATCCTACCATTCATACATCAGATGTTTCCAGACGCATAATGGTCAGCTAACAATCATGTCTTTCAAGGTGATAAATTTGAAACTGGAAACATAACTTTGTATGACCTTAAATTTATTTCTACCTGAAAACATAACTTCAGCAAGGATATAACTCCCACAGTTGATTATAACTAAAAGTTTAATGACAAAAGCCTTATCTCGTTTCTTTTGCTGATACTAAATATATAAGGGGAAACGAACGATTTCTTCTTTTCTACTAAAAAGTGCATTTTTTGTTTTCCTTGGTCCATTGGGAAAACAGGGAAATATTTCAGTTATTGCATGTTAGAATGATTCAAAGATGCAACATGTGGAGTGACATGTTGCTGTATTTGCTTTTAGAAGAAAACAAACAAATCATTTTGCTTAAAGTCATTAACTTCCAATTAAAGAAAATATTATGTTTCATCAAACACAGAATGTGTAATTCTTTTCACTTTTCCATTTTGATATGAAATTTGGAAAGCTATTCTTTTCCACAAAATCAAAACTTTACAACTAAATAACAGGTTTTAAAAAGCGCGCCTCTGGTACTTGAGGCGATCTGGAAAAAATGCCTAATGGCCATGAGGCGGCGATCCATGTAAAGAGACTATTGTTGTAACAAAAGGATGAACTTGTTGAAAAGGCTGACACGTAAAGAGATTGAAAGAGATGCAGTTTTGATTGTTGTACATAACATTTATTTGGATATAAATTGAGCAATGTCTCCTGTACTTGAAGCTCTTGTTTCACGCCTTGGCTTTCAGGAACTAAAAGCCTAGGAGCTAGGCTTTTTCTAAAACAAATAGGTTATCACTAATTCACCACAAAAACACATCAACAAATAAGAGAATGTCAAGCAAAAGTGTAGTTTAGCCAAAATTAGCAAATTAACTTTCACTGTTGCAAAAAGAAAACAGCACAAATGCTACAAAGATACTTCAATAAATCCAAGGTAGATCAATTCAACAATGACGAGGATGAACATCACAGTCCGGTGAATCAGTTAACGAAATTCTGACAAACCAATAGATAACACAAAGATGTCTATAACTAAACCTTAAATGAAGCGATATAAGATAAGCAGGTGCGACGATGATAACCGATGAACAGCAGAAAACAGAAATCGTAAGCGATTCCTATTAAAAACAGAGAAAAAAACGTGATGATATCACAATCAGTATTCAAGTATTCAACAAACACAACTGCTCCAATATCAGTTCACCAATTCAGAAATCATCATGTAAAACACATATCAAAAGCAATCGGTCTTAATAGGTATCAAAATTAAGTAACTAAAAGCGCAAATCCTGCAGGAAACAAATCAATCGTACAAAATCACTTCAACAGCTCTAAATTCTTCAAACGAAACAGAAATTCAGTAGAAGTAAACCTCAATTCACGGAGGTGAGAGTGTGAGACGATGACGCCGATAAGCATCAGAATTCGTCGAGCAAGTGCACGAATAACGGAGAACTGGAATCGATGCTTTAAACAGAGAATCAGTGAGTGGGATGAAAGAGAAAATTGCAGAGAAATCTATGCAGCAACATTTGTATCGTTTTCTGACCGGTGAATCTCGATGTTTGGAGTGTATTGTCTACTTTTTCTCACTCATATCTGCATGAACACACACACATACACTCGACAACCGTGTGTGTGAGAGAGACGATGATAGCACAAGGGTTTTGGGAAAGAAGCAGAATGGTAAATTAGAGTGACAACCGGTAAAGTTATTGTTTTATGATATTAAGTATGTGAATTTAAGTCGTAAGTAACAGTTTTCTGCATAAAATATAAATTAAGGCTTTAAATCAAATCGTGAAATGATTCAAATCTTTTCAATAAGAACATAGAACGTAAGCTAACTTAAACGCTAGATAAATTTATCTTTAAAGGATTTGTAAATGAAGAATCGTACACGGTCCCACATGGGGCGCTCATACGTATAAGTTCACTATGTCTTTGAGTCTGGCATATGTGTTCTTATTTTGAATGATAATAAAAGATCATTTTTATGACTCGAACCCGTGGTATTCAGATAATATTACTAACCGCAATTGTGGTAAATTAATAATGGTAGCTGTAAAAAGTATGAAAGAAGGTGGGCCATTTGTTAGGGTTGTTGTGAAATAATCGGAGGGCTAGGATTTGTTGTTTGTTAGATGTGAGGTCACGAGTGAGAATGTATCTTGACTTTGTAGAAAGTTTGCAAATAGGGGCTCATAGTCTAGAAATATGAACTTTAGGTCCTTCAAGTTTGCCAAGTTTAGGAATATCATTGTATCTTTCTGCAAATGGCATTGCATTGATTGTTATTTGCTTGTATAGATTGTTTTGGTACAAAAAGGTTACCTACGATAATTGTAGCTTTAAATAGTATTAATGATTGCATTGTTTTCAATACGGTTGGTTAATAGAACAGGTCAAGTCGACAACTCGTGCTTCAGTTAATTCAACTTGCAACCAATATGGTCGGTTAATCGAACAACTCTAGTTGGCGACCAAAGGTTCAGTTGCAACAAATGAACTGATATGTTGGTTGATTTTCTTTTTCCTAAATAACTTTATCATACATTTTGGTTTATTTGTATGTGGATTCAAATGTATTTTGTAACTTAAAGAATCATAATTAGAATCAAATAATTTAATCATTACCAAAAAATGATAATCAGATTATATTTATATTTACTCTAAGAGAAAACTTTATAGCAACAATTACTTCCATGATTTTCAATATATATTTGTTTATCCTTTCAAATTCAAATTTATCAAAAGTATAAATTGATACTAATTTGATCAACAATTGAATTGATATATATATATATGTTAAGATTATGCACTAAAGTAATTTATAAAATATCTACTAATAGGTAACCTACGAGAATCATTAAGTACCATTATGAAAGTGTTTGACCGCTTATGTATGATTGAAATATTGAATTTTCAATTTGTAAATGCTTTGTATAATCAAATAAAAATGTAACCCTATGAACTAGGATAACATGTTTGTTCTCTCACCTACGTATATAACTTTATTAGTAGAAGGAAAAATATTATCATATTATAACTATAATCCTAACATATATAGCCTAAAGATTTATGTTTGTTTTCCTAAATACTAAGGTGCAAGTATAATTCGAATTGAGCTAATCCAATCTTAACATCAACATGTAAAACTTAGTAGATGTTAATTTCGAGCTCCACTCATTTTTTTTTACTCTATATCTAAACTCGAGCTAAGGTCGTAAGTAATTGTTACAAATCCAGTTTGGCTC
The DNA here is from genome assembly GCA_025506505.1 of Flaveria sonorensis. NCBI lineage: Eukaryota > Viridiplantae > Streptophyta > Magnoliopsida > Asterales > Asteraceae > Flaveria > Flaveria sonorensis. The sequence continues at coordinate 10,617,155 of CM046436.1, forward strand.
GGACTCATATGGTACATTATTTATTAATTATTTAATTATATATTTTATATACTATTACAAACTTTTTGTATACATATAATTTTAATTATAAGTATAATTATAATTATAATTATAGTTATAATTATAATTTTATATATAAATATAAACATATATAACTTTTTACATGCCCTTATTTTGTTAAGAACGTTATATCCTAATAAACGCTTTTATTGTTATGTTTAAGAGAAGATTTTTTCCGAAACGTATATTGCATATGCGAAAACCATCGCAGATTACTATTTCTAGCCATGTTGTTTTCAATTATAACTATATTAGTTTATGTAAGATCGTCTGAAGATTATGAGACTGATGCAACCAACAAGCCAGAACAACCAAGTCTTCATGCATGCACTAAGGAACAAAGATAAACTAGCTTTGGAAGTCTTACACTCTCAAATGTGTATCTAAGTGTAAGATCTTCCGAAAAGCTAACAGTTCAGAAAGAGTTACTTCGGAAGTTTCACACTCAAACAGAAAAAACACTCTAAGTGTGAAATCTTCCGAAGCAAAGACCAGCATCTTCCGAAGCCAAAGATGAAGTCTTCCGAAGCTTTAGAGTCAAAGTCTTCTGAAGCTGTGAAGACTGATTTCTTCAGAGGACAGAGAAAATATGCTTTCTCTGAATCAACTTTTGATAAAGCTGACACACTTTTCGCTGCCTGCTCTGGTGGTTCACCTACTTTACACAAGTTGGTGAAACTTCCATGCTTATCAAAAAGTAGGAATGGTCTTTGTCTATAACTTACCTTACTTGTTCCTGTAGACTTTTTGTATTAGGAAAAGTCAGTGAGTATGGCATGTCATAGTCACTAGTCAAAAGGCAATCTGCCTTTTGACTTTAGATTGATCTTGTTGTCTAGATTAGTCAAATCCTAACTGTCTTTACATGTAAGTGACGGTTGTAGGTTGTAGTATAAAAGTGTCTCAGGTCTTGTATTATCTTTATGCTTTGTAACACTTATAAAAGAACTTGAGATCAATATACAACATCCTTGAAAACCAATCTTGTGTTCTTGTGTTGTTCTTAGTTCTGTCTCTTTAATTTACTTGTGTTCTTAGTATCATCTGTTTAAGTTATCAGTTCCCTATTTGAATTGTTAAGTGATCTAAGATCTCTCCTCAGTGTGAAACTAAGTGTTAAGTACCATTACCCGGTCCTGCAGTTTATCGTGTAACCATGTTGTTTTACCATTGCAGTTGTGCAAGAATACTTTAAAACAATACGATTATAAGGTAAAACAAAACAGTTATTATTGGCATATCAACACAATTATACATTATGATTTTAATATTTTCCCCTCGTTTTTTACTCTTTTTAGATAAAATAAACTTTGTATTAAATTATATCCACGTATAAACATATTTTATTATAAATAAAAAAAACTCTTATAATATATGTAAATAACATGTTTGTTTAGACTCACTAACTAATCACACTCTTAAGCTTAAAGCTAAAGTTCATTTATCAGATGACCTTTAACTTAGACTCGAGCTCATACAAAACGTTATTCAAGTTTGCTTTGATAAAGATAAAGGGCTTTAGTTGTCAATTGATGAAACTTTAAGACTTGTTTGTAATTTGATATTATAGATGATGAAGGGGTTAGTAATAAGTAGTAGGTGTACACTAAATTGAGATGGGCCCAGTAGCAGACGATAATAATTTCTGATTTACATTTACTTATGTTAATTTTGTCAAGTGTCCCCTTTTGAGTTTTGATGGGTTATTCTTGGTACGTGACATTATTAGACAGGGCAGGTGGGCCCCGCCTCTATTTGCGAGAGAATACTTCGTTTGACAAAAAGTGCAAAAGAGTAATAAATGTTTATTCATTTAAGTAAATATGAAATGCATTATAATAAGTTTTTAGCGTTACATTAAAGTACTTACACATTATGATAGACTAGCGGATTAGACTCGTGTTTTACTGTGGTTAAAAGAAATCTAGAAAGAGAAATAAGAATACATTATTACTTTTCATACGGTGTCTTAAAATTAAAAAGAAATTACTATTTTTTTAAAATTTGTATTATATAATAGTAAAGATAGATTAATGTACAATGTAATAGTCATACATTAAATTTAATTAAGAAATTGTGAGGTACAAGTATTTAAAGCTTAAAAGGGTATAATGAAAATAAATCTTATGACATTACATATTAAAACGCAATTCATATGTCATTTTAAAATTAATATAAAATTATAAATATATTCGCAGGTTCTCTATTATATAGTAGTAGAGATACTCGGTTTAAATGGAATGTGAGGTATTCGAGAGAATTAAAAACAAATGGGTCTTGGGTTCAAGTATCATTTTAAACAAAAATATTGTGTGTTGATGTAGTGGATTTTTAGGTTGTAGGCTCTTGAGATGGATGTGAGTGCAGTCTTGACCGGAAGACTAAGAGGTGAGCACAACAAATATAATACATATTCTCTGAAGCAAAATCGTATATTTATCTTTAAAAAAATTAAAATAGTACACTTTTTATAATAAAAAAACTATTTAATTCATCCTAAGCTGTACACCTATCACGCATTGAACACCGTGCATGGGCGTGATAGGGGGCATAAAAAGCATTTAGTGAGTTCAAACTTTTGATCATCAATCTTTTTTTATTTTTTCTACCACGCATAACACTACATCTAATCGTCTCTTTTTTTTTTTAATAAAACATCACATCCACACAAAATATATGTGATGTCTACATTTCACTTTTTTATTACTATCAATAACTTATAAGACCACGTGTGACACCTAGGTGAGTGTGACCAAAATACTTTGTGGTATCACTGTCACGTAGGCAGTGAGTATGATCACCCTTATTTAGTGGTAGAACCAGAAATTATTTTTTAGAATATTATTATTTTTTGGTGATTAGAAATCTAGTAATGTAATATTAAACTTTTCAAGTCGGGAATTCAATAAAAATTCAAGAGTTAATTGAAACCTTTGCAAAAATATGATGTCAAATAAATAACAAAAAATGATGTCAAAAGAAATTAAAGAATACTTTTATTTTACGGTTGTTTCTTACGAGTCTTCTTTGAATTTTGAAACCACTTCATTACATCTTTGATCGAAACATTGCAAAATCCTCATATTCAAGTTTACAAATACAAGATTATCAAACAAGTAGGAGCAGAAGGCTTCAAGGTTCATATAAAATCAAAATTTACAAACAAAACTAAACAAACAGAAAATTACCACTAGAGTATAAACTAAAAACTTAAAGCAAGTCACAAATGGAATCATCTTAAGATAGATGGCTTCGATCACAATTCAACATAACTAATGAAATCAAGTTATCAAATCTTTAGTGGTTGTTAAATTAACAGTCATTCCTTCAAGGATTATTTTTTTTTTTTTGGAACAGCGAAATATATTATCACCAAAAATAGCAAGTCGCTAGCAGCCAATTACACAATATTTTCAAGATCAAAACTACACCAATTATTCCAATCTAAAGCCAAATTTTGCCCTATTTTCAATCCATAGATAACTCATTACTTTTATCTCCTCCATAATCTTATCGATGAGAACCTCTCTGTTTCGAGAAAATAGCGTTGTTTCTTGTCTTCCAAATCACCCAACAGGAGACTAACATCACGAGTTAACCAATCTTCTTTTGGCGATCGTGGTATTTAAGTGACGATGGAAGTCCAATATATCTCTAGTTGTGAATACAAAAATGTGGGGGATTCTACACCAATCACTAACTAGTTACCAAATGATAGTAGCAATGATACAACCCGTTAGTAAATGGTCCATCGTGTCTTGACCTTCCCCGCAGAGCCGACATACGAGAGATGGAGTTTGAATATGTCTTTTGTATAGACCCATTAAAGTTGGAAGAGCAATTCTCTCCGCACGCCAGCCAAATATATTTACCTTGAGAGGGAGCCATTTGTTCCACCCAAATATCCATGAGCTCAATGTGAATTTTTAGTTGTCTAACCAAAGCTTCAAGGTTTAATTACTAAACTCAAGTGAAATCAAGTGGAATGAAATTATAAAAATCAGCAGTCAATTAATCAAATGGAAGCATATTGTCAAAATTAGCATTAACATTCAGTTAATTGAGCGACTAAAGATTGAACAATCAGGTGTGAGTGAATGAACAAATTAAGTTAGTTAAACTAACTAATAGAAAAACAAGTAATTTAGCAAGTCATAGGTGGTATAAAAAAAGTAACGTACAGTTAAATTAAGGGATTCATTCAAAAAGTAATAATAATAATAATAACTAGAAGAGGATCCAAAATCATTTCTTACCTTCAATAGTTGAATTGATTAATTCTTATGAATCTTAACCAGTAACTCTAAAAAATCGAGACAGTCTTCTGAATTTTAACCAGTAACTCTAAAAAAATCGAGACAGAAAGTAGTGAGCTTTTTGCAAAAAAAAAAAATACGACTTCAAAAATAAAAAACCTAGTTCAAACGTGACGTTAAGGCTTGAAAAATCAAATTCAAAGGCATGACTCAATTTGTAAATATCCTTCCAAATTGCCTTCAAAAATCATAAAGAAAACTAACTATCGCTAGTCTCTTGGTCGCCAGATGGAGCCAGGGAGGAAGGGTTTTGGGCAGGGGGAAGAGCCGATGGAGCTACTATTCAGCCTATCAGAACATAACCGGCGATGGGGGAGGGTTTTGGGTTAGGGTAATAGCTAAAAAACGACCCTTTCAAAAATCAAATTAGTGACCTATATAAGTGTTGGACATGCAAGCATCAACGGGAAAACCAGTGAACCAAAAACACATCATTGTTTATTATGTGAACTTGATAATAGGTTCACATGAAATTTTGGTATTATATTGTTACCTAGTAGCTCAAATATCAATGTGATCACTTGACCCCGTTCGCCAAAGGGTAGTTCCGCTCCCGCGTCACCCTGACTTGAGGTTGTAATACCTAAGTGAATAGGTGATGGCAGAAGCGGGTCAATGTTTTCGAAGGCCTAAAGTGAAAATGAAATTAGAGACATTTCTTAAACTTTATTATTAAAAACCATACTCCTTCATTTTAAAAAACCCTCATCCTTTAAAATTCTTATTGTTCTTTTTTTCTTGTTAGTCCAACCTGATTCATGCTTTCTAATTGGTTTTGACATGTAACATATTAAATCAAATTTAAATAACTAAATAGAAATTATATATATTATTAAAACCTTATGTCGGTTTGCAATAAAGTTTAAGAGTTTTAAATAAACCACAAAACTATCTTTAATGCAAAGAGGCATTTCAATTGTGTTATGAAGCGAAGATGCTTCACCAAATTGGGTGAGAACCGTTATGTCTCCGGTCCTCCAAGGCGGCAGAGCCACCCAACCATCATATCCTTCAACTTCTTATTTTAATGTTCGAGTCGGGTCAAATATTATACATTTTCATTCGACGGTACAAATTCGAATTACTTTACGTTCAACGTAAAGTTAGTTCAGAAATAACTTTATATTTTATACTTTATTACGTTTTATAGCAAACGAATCAAGCGGGGTTCAAAGATCGTGGTTGTGTTATGGGTGGCTGTGAAAGAAACACATCCGCAAATGAATGATGAAATCGAAGGTGAGTGGTAGGTTTCTCTCTTATTCTTCTTTGTTTTTTAATTTAGTTTTCTTTGGACTTTGACTTGAGAGGGCGGTATAATATGATTATTTTTTATTGGCCTAATTAGATCGAGTGCACTGAAAACCCTAGCTTATTTTTTAAGCTACAAGGTCACCTCTGGGTGCTGGTGACAAGGTTTATAATTCTTATTTAATTATTGTTTTTTAATCATACTTAAATATTTATATATGCGTCAACCTTTTAGTTAATAAAAATAAAACTTAACATTAATATTAAGCTTGGCTTGAAATAAAACTTAATATCAATATTAAACATAAAAAGACATTTAAAATACAAAAATAAAAGAATATAACAAAAAGCTAAAAATTTGTATTTAAGCTTGGCTTGATGCAAACTTTTAGCAATTTTAAAGTGACTCGTGAGCGGCTTGACTCGTTTACATCCTAAGAAATAGTGATTTACATTACTGGTCGTTACATCCCACACGTCGATAGATGATCAATACGTGAGAAAACAAAGAGGAAATAAAAAATAAAAAAAAAATAAAAGTAATTTAAAGTTAGATATACTTTAAAGAAAGTAGTTTTAATTGGTTTTGTATTTAAGATTATATACCTAATGAAGACTCGTCACAGCACATACAGATAGGATCTCCCATTCGATGCCTTCAATAAATTGCCCGATCTTCAAATAGGGGAGCAAAAGATTACATGTAGGGCTGAAAACGAACTGAAAGTTCAGCGAACAGTTGTGAACCGTTCGGCGGAAGTTCGTTATGTTCGTTCGTTTAGTAAATGAACGAACACGAACAAGAAATTTCGTTCGTTTAGTTAAACGAACGAACATGAACACAAGCCGAGTTCGTTCATTTATGTTCGTGAACATTCGATAAGGTGTTCGTTATGTTCGTTAATGTTCGTCGTGTGAACGTTCGATAATGTGCTCGTTAATGTTTTCATTTATATTTTAATTTTTATATTATTTATTTTTATGATTATTATATCAATTATTTTTTTATATTTATGTTAAGTACTTATTTTTTTTGATTGATGTGTAATGTTGTAATAAAAATAAATTTTATTCTAAAATAAATTTATATCAATTGTATCCGTTTGTGTTTATGAGTTGTTTTGTGTTCGTCATGTCATGAACAGTTGTTTGTGTTCGTTTGCTTTTGTTTGTGTTCGTTTGCGTTCGGTAAGTGTTCGTGAACAGTTCATGAACATGTCATTTTCTTAATGAACGAACACGAACAAAGAATCTCGTTCGGTAAGTGTTCGTGAACAGTTCATGAACACGTTTATTCTTAACGAACGAACACGAACACGGCCTGTTTGTGTTCGTTCGGTCGTTGTAGCCCTAATTACATGACATCAACATGAAGAACAAATGAATGTTTTCCACCTATAATATAGAAGATGTCAACGTCAATTTGTTACTTTAGAAATGAAAAGTATTTTCTTGAATAGGGGTGTTTAAATTTAGATATTCTGATTTTCAGATATCTGAATTTTAGAATATGGATTCTAATATTTAATCCACATTTCGAATATCTGAATTTAGATATCTGAAATTTTAGAACCAGATTTGCATATTCAAATGGGTATCTAACCTATAAAAAATATGTATTATTTAAAATTTTATAAATTTTATGAAAAATTTAGATATCCGAATTAAAAAATATGGAAAATCCAAAATTTATATTTATTTAGTATTTTTAGAAAAATATATTGGATAATTCAAATACCCAAAATATCCGAATTATTTCAAAATTCCATCACCGAATTCGTAAATTTGTTTATTTTTATTATTTTTATCATTATTGTTAAATTTTCCATTTTGAAGATTCAAACAGAAAAATATGAAAATAACAAAACAAAAACAAAATAGGTCTTTTGATTGAGAGGTCTACCGGAAGCAACCTATCTATATTATAAGAGATATAAGTTTGACATCATTTCAACCCCAAACGTTACTAATGAATGAGAATTTGTTAAGTATGTTTATTAGTTTGATTTTTAGATTTAGACGATGACCACACAAAAAATAGAAAGTATGATTAATCTCTAGTATATGACGTTATTTATTAAGTTTTTATTTTTATTTCTGCACTTATAAAGTATAAATATTTTACTATCATGGATCATGATCACCACTGATGGTAATATTTTACTTTAGTATAAACTATAATTAAGGTCGTACTTTTCCGTGGGTTTCTTTTAAGTTTGGTTTTAACGAAATTATGATCTGTGCATTGTTGAATGTTGCTACCCTTCATAGGTCAATGGAATGTGATTTCCATAAACGTACCATGTTGGTGTTATAAATATTACTACACCTAAATACATATTTATTTCACCCAAAATCATTTTAATAGGTAAGTAATAATACTAGTATTAAACAAATCAATTATAGTGTTGTGAAATGTTTTTGTATAGTTAACATTTTAGCTATAAGTTTGTTTACGTAGAGATGTTAAGTTAGTACTGACAAACAAGCTGAATTATCACACTATGAAGGGGTTTGATGACGTTGGAAATTTCTTGATTTGGCCAAACGCTTTTGGGAAATGGTTGAGTTTGGTTACTTAGACCATATTGATTCAATGAATTCAAAAGAGTTAGAATTGAAATTGATGTTAAAAAGTTTTATCAGTTGTTAGAGGAATTGATATTGTAAAGTTCTCCATCAAGCTAAGCAATGTAACATTCCTTCCATATGTGGATGAAAAGTTTAAATTCCTTGCATTCATATCCAACTTAAATGCCCCCAATTTACTATATCTTTGTCAAACATATTGAACCGAATTAAACTAACTATTGCTGGAAATCCCCACAACAAAACTAAGAAATCACTAGAATAAAACGGAACAAAATCAGTGGAACTATCAATATTGACCAAAATCTAAACAAAATCGTTGGAATCATTTCTTCACGAGAGAGATCTATATATTATATATATATATATATATTATATATAATATATTATATATATATATATATATATAATATATTATATATTCATGTTTCTATATAGAAGAACCAAGAAACAGTCATATATCAATCCGTTTGAAAGGAGACATCTTATGACTTTCCAATGCGAAGGTCATGAGTTCGAATCTCACTTGATGCAATATGCTGCAAGTGGGTCAGCGGTTTTACCACAGTGAGCCTTTTGGTGATGGGTTTGGGTTTTCCTTTGGAATGTTGAGCGTGCTAGGTCACCAGCGTTGTCTGTGTTTGCGGATGTTAGTAATATTTTGCCAATAGGTTTACCTAGGTGACCAGATTTAAAGTATTCGTTGGCCTTTAAAAAAAGGTTGGAAGTGTTGAACCATGAATCTTCTTCTAGCCCTAGATCAAAAATTTAGAATCCGCTATTTTAGGCCCCAACCATGTCTAAAGACGATTCTAGGTTTCTTGTTATGGCTCCAGAAGTCATAGATTGATCAATAGTCATTCCTTCTAAAACATTTTACAAAACCAAACAGCCCCAATCAAAATAGTCCCTTAAGGCATTTTACGAACCGAATAGCCTCTAATAGAATAGCCCCTTAGTTTCCATTTGTTTATGATTAGTTTAATTTTTAGGTATAACAGAATCATATCCCAATTTTGTTCCAACAATATATGTTTATCTTTGTATAATGATATTAAAAGCACCCATCCTACTTTACAAAATCTATTATTACATCCCCTTTGCTCTTTAAACCAATAGTAATGGGGAGTGCAATAAGAAACAAATTCCACTACGTAGACAATTATGTCAGCACAGTGTGACAAGAAAAAATGAGGATAGTAGTGAGATGGCTATCATCAAGATTTTAATGATTACTTAATTATATTTATTAATTATTTTCTGTAGTTATTTTCACTAAAATATTTAGAACCGAATATTGTAACAAAAAAAGTAAAAGTGAATTAGCAAGTAAGCATTAAAAATAAAAACATAAAAATTGATATTAAATATTTTTAAACAACACATAATATTTTTTCAAATCAACATATATATTATTGTTATAATCCATATTTTTTTGGATGCCTTGCTTAAGTTTCTCCACCAATTTTCGTTCCAAATGCTAGTACTCTCAAGTCGATTGTCATTTGTCACTCTCTTTGCAATTGTAATTTCTCCGTTGTTTCCTCGTTGAAAGTTTTCATCCTCTCCGCTATAACATCTGAACTTTTCTTATAATCGTAGTTACCGGATGAGGATCCTACGGGTCGTTTGCCTTTGTTTCACTTGCCTGGCCATTTTGGTGTGTCTAGAATTGAGGTTTCATGATCTTCAAACTCGTATCCGTCTCGTTGAGGTTTATGTAACGACGAACACTTGATGAAGATTGGCTATCCGGTTTTCGTGAATGTTTGTTTGAGGAGGATGATTGTGACATTAAGAGCACGTAATGCCACTTTTTGTTGAGGGGGATGATTAGTTCGTTTTGTATGGAACTTGGTTGAGAGGTTGTTTGACGGATTCTCATAGTGAGGATAAGGTATTTTTGTATAGAGTAGAATTGTATTTCTTTTATATTATAGAAAATAATATTTTTATAGTGTATACGGTGAATTTAGTATATATAGCGTGTAAAAAATTAATTTTTTATTTAAACAATCCCTAACGACTAACTTTGGGTCCTCCAATGATACCCAATTAACCTTCAACGACTAGATTTGGGCATTTGTGCCCATGAGCCCTCTCACGGATAACCCTATCATGAAGGAATAATGACGTAAGGTTGTTGTAACCGGATGTGATAGGGCTTATTTGCCCCCCATCATGCTCCACTACAAAAAGTCTGATCTCTCTTTTTACATTCTTTACGGTCTACACACCTACATTTCTCTTTGATCATCGATAAGATGATTTAGGTGCTATTTGTTTTATCTGCAGCAAGATGTCTGCGGTCTTCGGATCACATCTGCAGGAGAAGTGGTGGAACAAACGTCTGCAGTCTGCAAGAAGAAGACTGTTTGTCTTTTACCATCCGCAGACTGCTAAAATATTCTGTAATTAAAATTAAACCTATTTTTTAAACTTTAAAAAGTACTTCAACATTAAAATTTAAATAAAAGTCATACAACACCGAAATAATATTCATAAAACCATAAAAATACATTTATTTAAATCATTTATTCTAATTTTGCATTAACTGCTCAGCAATTTCATCTCGTAACTGGGTCATATATTTCCGATATGATGCGGTGAAGAGGGGAGGAGGGGGGCGCCTGAGAGGGGAGGAGGGAGGAGGGGAGGCGGCTGAGAGGGAGGAGGGAGAAGGGACGCAGCTGAGAGGGGGAGGAGGGGGGAGGGAAGTCGGCTGAGAGGGGAGGAGGAGGCGGCGGCTGAGAGGGGAGGAGGGAGGAGGGACGCGGGCTGATGAGAGGGGATGGGGGAGGGAGGAGGAGATGGAGGTCAGGCGTCGACGGCAAGTAGGAGGTGATGGGAAGAGAACCGATGGAGAGGAGGCTTGGGAGGTAAAGAATGTCTAATGGTTTTTAGGTTTTTTTTTTGGGAAAGAGGTTAGAAGAGATGTGAAAAGACTAGATAATGTCTTCCCTAAAAAAAATGAGTCAGACTTTTTTAATAAAAAGTCTTCCGAAAATCAAACAGTCTGCCCTCTTAAAATATCTTCCCGTGCGCAGAAGAGATGAGAAAGAACTTTTTGAAAAAAAAAAACATCTCTTTAAATGAACTATGTGTCAGAGATCACACCAATTGATCTTACCAGACACACTAAAAAGATTAAAACCTTTTGAGTGCCTACAAATAAATTAACATATGGTATATTGACGCACTAAAAAGATTAAAATCTTTTGAGTGCCTACAAATAAGTTAACATATGATATATCGAGTATTGTGTTCCCTCCATATTGTATGTTACGATTCGACTATTCTAATTGGAGCTGGGTGTCTCTTGAAAGCATACCCTCTTTCTCAACGGATATGGGTAAGGCAAACCTACATTCACCCTCCACAGGCTCCATCTATAGCCTAGCTATGAACGAAATATACTGTGTATGGTTATGGATAATACTGATAGCATGCAGGCTAAGTGTGTATAAGAAACAACTACAAAAAACCATCGGTGCATTCATAACCTGCAAGAATTAAGATTTAACTAGTCAACAAAAACTAGCATTGTCAACATGCACATCTTTTAGCTAAAAGCTATACAGAATCCAGAGAGGTCTAGTGGTATACCTATTGTATTTACATTCAGTTTAACCTTTAAACCATACAAGTTAAAAACCCCAATTCTCACATATTGAAAAGCCGTAGAGAACCGGTTCAATCAAAGCCATTAAACCAAAATATACCATCACAGTTAAGTTCATGACTACACTCAGTTTACTTTAAAGAACTAATTCAGCATCCATACCCAGACCCAACTCCTCCAATGTAAAACTACAATCTTCCGGCCGCCCGGGCTTCAAGAAATCAAAACTGTAATCCTCACCGCTCGCACAAGGACCTTGCAGCGTGTACATCTGCCCGTCGGCTTTGTTCTCAAACCAAGCCGCATCACCAGACCCTGTCTCGGGGTTAGAGTCAGAGACGCTCTCAAGAAGCTCCTCCAGATTAAACACCTCATCGCCATCATAAAAGCCCGAATCTATAATGGCATCAGAATCTTCTTCTTTAGCTACAATCTCAGGTTCCTGTTTCACTCGTATGTTATCCTCATGTTTGATGGTTGGAAACATGGCTGGACCTGGTGTGGAGTCATGGGTTGCACCGCCCTCGGTGTGACCAAATGTGGTGGTTGAGTCACAGCTAGAAGCAGGGTTAGCCACCAGCTGGGAATAATCATTTTTCGACTGACAATTAGGAAAATTGAGCCGAGCGGATGGTCCATACATGGCTCGAGCAGCCTCATCATATGCCAATGCAGCTTCAACAGCAGACCCAAAAGTCCCGAGCCATAGTCTCTTGCCCCTATTGGGCTCACGAATCTCGGCTACCCATTTACCCCATGTTCGTTGCCTCACGCCTCTAAAATTACACCTCGAGTTCTCTGGCCCGCCTTTTCCTTTCATACAACCCTTCTTTGACCCCTTTGCAGGCGCCTTTCGTGTTTTTGCTTTACCGTCTGCAGAGTCAGCCTTGTTATACTCTATCCACTTTGCAAGGGTTGCAGCCACTTTATTTGGCGCCTCTTTCCTGCTTCTTGTTTTCCTCTTTCTCGAGCAATCCATCGGTACCGAAGCGACATTAGGTTGTTCACTATGAATACCCATTTCAGTATTTCTGTAACAGAAGCAACAAATCAATCAGCATAACGGAAAAGTATGAAATCAACAAGAATACTAAATATCAATTAGAGCTAAGAGATCTTAATTAAACAAGACTTCACAGAATGATAAATATCAAACTTCTATTTGGGTATTCTACCCTGTAACAATTTCACAGATAAAACATGAAATGTGTATGAATATATCAACACGACAAAAGAACAGGGCAAAGTCAAAAGGTCAAATTACGTTTTCTTGCTGCCCAAGCAAGTCCATCACGGAAGTTTTCTTAGGGACGAAGTTAGGTCAAAATCAAATACAGAGGCCCTAATTTTCAACTACACCTATTCAAATCCATAACCATATCGAATGCAATCAACATCTAACATTCTAACCTAAAACCATCAAAATTTCACTTCAAATTAACAAGTTACATGCTCTGATACTCGTAATCGAAAAGCAAATCGCACGAACACATAACAAAACCCTAGTTCCGATTCTCTAAACATCAAAACCCTAAACTCCAAATTCAACTCGAAGCTACCGCACTCCACACAGAATCACACCGCTGCACATTCCATTCAAATCAAAATCAAAATCAAAACCAAAACCAAACAGAAACATCAAACATACCTCTTTAAAAGCCCCAACGAGTCAATATCTCTTCAAATCAAGCTCTTCAACTCCACCAATAATTAACTATTAATCCCCTTTTGATGCTTTAAAATCCTCTTCTTAATCTTCTTGTTGATGAATAATAATCGAGATAAGAGCAACAACCAGTGGTTAAAATTTGTAGTTATCCGGAACAAATATCGTGCAGAAGATTCAGAAAGTTAACATTGGTGGGTTTAGGGGTATTTATAGGCTCCTCTAGATATTTCTGTTGTGATTAATTTTGAATATTTTATTGGTTTAATTATATTCTAGAAATATCTTCAAAATCAGTGGTGATGACGTGTATGCATTCGTGGCCGTTGAGAGTACTGGGTGTTCGGCACGTGTCAAATGAAGGTTCCCGTAGTCCGTGATTTTGGGCTTGCTGATGAAGGCTGTTTTTTATTTATTATTAGCCCCGTGGTTTGGGATAATTACACTCGTGCCATTTTGGATGGATAGCAAACAAACTCTTCGCAAATATTCCATGTGAGTTTGTTATGAATAATGTAATAAGTTTAAATGAGGTTGGGTAAATTTATAAATTTACGATATAAGGCTCGAGTTTTGGATTTATACACACCGCTAACCGTTGTATACATTAAACAATCTTATACATGAAGTAAATTGCCGTTGTCGTTCAATATAGAAAAAATACTTTATATAATTGCAGTTTATAATTATTGATTAAAGGTAAATAGTTGATTACGAGAGATAAATAGATATGTAAATGAATAAGCAGTTATGTGTTTATGTAAATAAAACTCTAAAAGCATTCATAGTAGGTTTTCTATATTTACATGAGTAATTTTTTAAAATGGTATAATTTAGAAAAAAAAGTGAAAAATGGTTATTTGATTAGAATAATGTGGTCAATGACAATACCGACCCTCCCAAGGGAGGTTTTTTCACAATTCTAAACTCCCATAATTGAGTTGTCAATAATAAAAAAAAGCTAATACAAGACCGGGAGATTTATATGAAAGATGCATGAAAACAACTAATGATGAAATATCACACAAAACCAGGAGATTTATATGTCAAATTCCAGTTCTGTGTGACGTTCCCTTAGGTTCACCTAACATATAGAGTGAGAAACTCCTCCTTGCAAGAATAGTTTCTTGTTTTTTTTTTGTTTTTTTTTTATTTTTAAGGGAGAAGCAACAGTTTCTTTAAAGTCTATAGTGTAAATGAAACCGCTCCTAAAAGTAACGATGTTATTGAAACCGCTCCTGCTAGAAGTAGTTTCTGACATTCATTGACAACCTAATTGTTGGGAGTTTAGGATTGTGAAGAAACTGGTATTATTATTGACCACATAATTATTGTCAAATAACCATTTTTCACTTTTTTTTTTCTAAATTATACCATGTTGAAAAAAAATTCTTTACGTGAGTCTGTTCTCTATATTTTAAAGGATGGTTGTAAGTGGTTATGAGTGAAACATAGAGAAAAGTTACGGTTAATTTGTATATTTAGGAATCGCTATTTAATTCCTATAAACTTTTTAATATTTTTGAAAGTGTTCATAAGTGGAAAAGAAAGAAAATGTAATGATAAAGGTATAAAAATATTATTTAATTGAGAAACAGAGAGAAAATTATGATTTTTAGTATAATTATAATGACAGAAAACCTGATGTAAATGTTTAAGGCTTGATCTATTCCGTTGTACACTAGTATTCACCCTCCGGTGTCATATAAAATATACGACGACAACTCAGTTTTGAATATAATTCACGTCGAAACGTTGATAACTTTAGCATGTCGCAATGTTAAATTCGGATTTTATAAACATTATAAAGGTTTTGTAAGATGAAAACGATAAAACTATAAAAGAACGAAACCTTTAATCAATTTTGATAATTTATATGTTTGTGTTTCGATGACTTACATATTATAACTTTGTTTTGAATTAAATTTATATTAAAACGTAGACTAAATTAAGAACGTCACAATGATAATTAGGGATATGATTGTGGATTTATGAAACTATTATATTCTAAAATTTGTAAAATAAATTAAATAAAATGCAAAAAGTTAACTATAACATTAAAATATTAAAAATTTCAAAGAGTATATTTCTATAAGATGCAACGTTAGGGTCTGATATGCCAAAAGATTTTTTTTGGGCCAAAGGAGTTAAAATAACCAAACTACAGACGCCTAAATAGTAATTTACTTAAATTTTATTAATATTTAAAATTGTATGTTATGTCCTTTAGTTTTAATAATTACATGGAATGTCCGTTTTAAAACTAATTGCACATCTATTGTCCTTTAGACTAACCTCCATCTAAATTCATAATTAAGTTAAGCACGTGCCACTCACATAAGGGGCATTTATGTATTTTGCATGCCTACAATGAGTCACAAGTATTTTTACGTCGCTTCATTTCAGTCGCCTTCATGTTTGGGTGTTTAAAGTCGGATATTTGAAATTTTCGGGTAGTAAAAATCATTATTCGTATCCGTATATGTATATGCAATTTCGGATATTTGAAACTGGGATATCTGAAATTTCGGATACGAATAAGAATAACGATTTGGATATCCGGACTTCTTTTTCCATTTTGCAATAATTAGATATAAGTTATTATACACAATATGTAAAAACAACACACATTTAAAAAAGTCCCAATATACACTAACAAGTCTCAACCTAAAATAAAAAATGTATAACACTTTAAAAAAATAAGAAAAAATATTTTAAAGTTTTTTGATAATCAAATATCCTAACATCCGAAAATTTTCAAAAATCAACATCCGAATTTTCGGATATCCGATTATAGGACATCTGAATCGTCGAATATGCAAAACCATCTTTAGTACACCAATCATAATTTGAACCATTTTCCCTTTACATTATACGAGACAACAACTACATTATACAAACTCAATGAAAATAAAGCAACTGCATTAGCAACTACAAACCTAGGTAATTACTTATATTGCACTAATATGCTTATGTAGTCAATAAACTTTAAATGGTAGTGATATCAAATTATGCTTCAATTAGATTTAAACAGATAGGGGAAGAGGAAGATGACGGATTTAGTGATGTCGAGTTGTACTTTAATTCGGTTGAATACGAGGGATGGGAAAGACGTTGAATTCAGTGATGATGCAAGTTAGTATTGTTAATTGCAGTTGTTGTCGTCGCTCTAACTGTACAATCTGCATTGATGCTAGAGCGTCATTCTTGTTTCTAGCTTCCTGTGTAGTGATCTAGACTTCTCTGCTTCATTCTACGCTTTCAATTTAGGTTTTAAGGTTTGTATCCTACTGCTCGTTCTTAAAAGAAGAGAGCATAAAAAGTCAGATGCTTTATTAAAGTCTCAATTACTCCATGTTTTATTAATTATTATTAAATTACACAAATGCCTCTCATGTGAGGGGCAAATGTGTGATTTAACTGTGAATTTGAATGGAGGTTAGTGTAAAGAACAATATATGTGCATTTTTTATAAAAAAAGACAGATGACGTAATTATTAAAACTAAAAGACACACAGTGTAATTTTATGTATTAATAAATTACATAATTTGAAATTTACTCTAAAAACACTTAATTTTCAAACATAAAGTGTAGATGAAAGTTCGGGATCTTCACTAGACACATTCATTAAATCTAATAAAAAATAAAGCCACGTGAAAGATCTCGAAGGGAAGAGTCTACCCTTCATGTCCATAAGAGCTAATATGTATAGAGGTATGTTTTGAGAAGATTGAAAAACTAATGTGACAAAGGGCATGTGTAATGTAACTTTTTCAATATTAAGAGGTTATAGCTATTTATTTGTAGATTTATATATTTTTAAATTTTAACAAATTTAATCCTAAACTTTTTGTAATTTGTTTGATTTTATTGAGGTGTGCGTATTATTGTCTATTTTTATTTAAGACTCTTGTTTAATATTGATAAAATAGTTTTGATAATAGGATAATCTGAATAAGAACTCACATTATAATATATAAATAATAAAATAAATCATATCGTAACACATTAGAAAAGTCACTAATACAATTTTTTCAGGAGAAAAATAGAAGAAGCGATATTAATTGTAACATATAGAAAGTTAAAGATCATTTAAATATACACAGATTTAAGGTAATATTTTATTCTATCACAAATGCCCCATAACACATGTGTACAATGATTTTTTTTACATGCGTGTTGCTACGGAATTTTTCATATTAACTAAGATTTAACGTGAATTGTAAAAAACAAAATTTGTAAAAATAAAACATAACCAATAAAAAATAATGTCTTACAATAAAACTGTGCTCAACAACATGCCAAAAGATCTTTGTGTTAACTCTAAATAAGAATTAATATAGGATGTACATAAACTGATGGCAAAGTTAAAAACAAAAACAAAAACCAATGTGCAAGAGAGTTGGGCGCAAGTAGCAGATGACCATCATGCCAAAGCCTTCGTTTTTAAAACTGCCTAAAAAAAATATACATAACCCGTAATAAAAACATAGAAAAAACAAAAAAAGGTACAAAGTTTTTGACCGATTACTTTGTGACACATGGCATGTCCATGGGGTGCCCGACACTTTTAAATGAGTTTATATAGAATTGATAGAGATTTGAACATAGTATGTTTACAAAACACTACACATCAAAATTAAGTGCAACATTTATGACATTTACATCCGATGTGAACTTAAAGTTTTACCCCTTTACATAACCGGTTTAAAATTCTAAAGGGTTTCAAAGCCATGCTTATAATATTTTTACGTAGTAAAGTTCCATAAAAACGTTTCAATTTATAATTTTATGTTAACTATTACTTGAGTTGGAATAACATATTATTTGAAGCGCATAACGACCAAATACTAAATTCATCACTTGATAGGGTAATATTACCTTCTCTATCATTAATTTAGGTAATTTTTCAAAATATGTGTCATTGCGGTGGTACAAATAATAAGGCTTATTAAATTTGCTAACTATTAGCGATTTCAAATACAACATAAACTACTAAGTTTAATATGACCTCTATATTTATTCATCACATGATAAATAGTTTTATTTTTCTCTAGGTATACTAGAGGCATACAATAAAGATTATATATTTGAAATCAACTAACATTAAGCGTATGGATTCAAATAAAGGCAAAAGTGAAAAGATATCACTAAACTCTATAGCCACGAGCATGGCCTGTAAAACCTGACTTCCGGCGTGATTAGAACAATATCACCGTTAGATAAGATCGCCCAGATGTTGTGAAAATGCTGTCCAAAATTCACAAAGATCCAACGATTCAATCTTCAAGAAACAAGTGATTTCTGCAGCTAGATCAAAAAATAATAGGAATCCCCCTTTTTTGTCTACTTATACTCGGTCAACTTTTTGTATCTGCTGAAATGTTTGTGCTACTGCTCTTTTTTCAACTCCCGATCCCTTTATCCACTTAAGTCAAACTAATTGGGCCCAAAAAGTGGGCTCATTCTCATGATCATTGGGCTCTCTTCATGGACCAAAAACAATTGACCCAACATATTTTAATCTACAGTTTGTGATGTGTATGGTACAAAAGGCTATTGCATTACATCAAAAAGGGCACAATCTTCTTTCAAGTATGACGCAAACAACAAGTAAATAAATATATGAGTATGAAAATAAAACATTCATAACTTCTATAGAAAATTATTATACAGTGGCAACCATTCATCGTAAATAAATGTTATACGAAGCCTAAAAAGTGGTGGAAAATGGGAAATCCAATGGTATTTTTTTCATTGATTTGGAAACAAATGTTTGTGTTTGATCTCTGATCATAAAGTACAACATGTTTACCTGCTATCAACTACAAGAGAGTTACAAATGATGAGCAAATTTTACAACAGGAATAAAAATTACAAACGAATTTCTCGAATATGAGAAAGACATCAAAACCTTATAGTTCTAGACAACAAGAATGATATCTATTTTAACTTTTAAATTGATGGTGAATGATATCAAATTATCAATATCAACACACGGGTAAATCCGGTGGTGGTTTCTCCAGTTCTGCAATGGCCCGGGTCCATCCTCCACGACAAACACTGTGGCCAAACCCCACCGATGTGCACGTCTAAGTGACAGTGCATGATCCAAGTACCTGAGAAAATAAAAGAGGAACTGAGTAACAAATCAGGCCCGTTTAATATTATTATGGGTCTATTCAGGTTATGTTTTATCTCTGCTGAACATGAACACGTCAACTGGTTAGAATGGGTCAAAGATACCTGGAGTGTAAATTTAGTGCATTTTGACGGCTAGTTATTTACAAAAATTTAATCTTTTTGCGAAAAAAGCGTTTAGGGACGACCCAACCCAACACGACCCATTTTGACCCGAACCAAAGTTGCACTTTTTGACTGTTACCCAACACGCCTGTTCTTTACCTGGATTATCAGCAACAAATCTAATGACTGCCCATCCTTTGACAGGTAAACTAACTGTATTTCTAAGAGGCGGGTCCACGAGGTTGAATTTAGCGGTATCGGTTTTAGGATTAAAGTTTCCAAATCCCTCTGCAAGTATGTAGAAATCATAACCATGAAGATGAATAGGGTGGTTCTCTGCTGTAAAGATACTTGTTCCTTGCAGCACAATCTGAACCCTTGATCCATACTTCAGTTTATAGACTTTGGTCCCGCGAATAGGCTGCCACAACGAGCGGCTGACATTACCAGTATAATCAAAGGTAACCGGAGGCTTTGCTGGAAAATCGGTTGTGAAAACACCTGGTATGCCTTGGTAATGTGCTTGAAGTATGGAGATATTTGAAGGGAGTACAAATGACACATTGTTCATGCTCGCGGTGAAGCGGGTCCCATTGGGCGCCTGACAGTTTCTAGCCCGGGTCTTTGGGGGACACTGGTTGAGTCCAAGTCCCATTGTGATGAAAAGGTTGTGATCAATTTCGGTTGGGACAATTGGTTTTCTTAGGCTTTTGAAGCTCGTGGTGAAGGCGGTGGCGGTTGCAGTGTCGTTGTATGCTGGTAGAGGCGGCATAACAGGCTTTGAAGTGGCGTTTTTGTACTCCAAAATGGCGGTGGTGGTGGTGTTGTCGAATGGGGCACCTTGTGCGCTGGCGTAAGCGCGTGCAGCGATGTAGTAACGGCTGTCGGCTGGTCGGCTTTCATGAGGACGTCGGTGGTTTGGCCCGGCCCAAGCATGAGGACTCTGGTGGTGAAGGGTTTTACATAGGAAGCATCAGCTCCCACCACTGTAAGTTTGTGGTTTGCAATGGTGAAAAATAGTTGTTGGTTTAAGGGCATTAATCACCCGGATTAAGCTTGTTTTCCCCGAGTCAACCGGTATTGATCGTATCTATATTTAAAAAAATATAAAATCACGTTCTTAAGTCATCAACAACATTAACCAAGTAACTAAAGTTCATTAAAATCTCATATGTTATAGAAGCAAACCTTTGCTGGAGCATTTATACAGATCACCAGGTTGACCATTAATCGTATATGCATCAGAAACATTCGGAGCTCCACCTGTTCTCGTGGCTTCTCGTATAACATCTATCGGGTTTCCATCCCACCATTCACCTGTCATCATCAGGTATGTGAGATTTGAACTTATGTTAAATGCACACTTTGCTATTTTCTATGTGAATAGCTGTTATATATACCAAGAGTAATGAGGGACTCGCGGTGTGGCTTAAGGAAGGGGTAGGAGTATCCTTCTTGTGGGTGAATAATAAGAGCACCATAAACAGTCGCGCGAAGCCATGAGCTATGCGCGTGCCACCAAGTGTTCCTTCTTGACCCGAGATAGTGAACGATAAGTGTAACTCTGTCCTGGTCTAATGGGCATTGTGTGATGAACTCGGGTCCATCTGCCCATGCTGTTGTCATTTGTCTAACACCATGCCTTAAAAGTCACAAACATGAATAAACAATATTAATAAAGTTATAAAGACACTTTTAAAGGATATATTCACTTGCATATGGTTATGTACCAATGAATGGTGACATTATATCTAGCTTTGTTTATAACACGTATCACTAATGTATCGCCATTGTTCACTTCCAGGGTCGGACCCGGGAACTGCCCGTTGACCGTGATAGAATTATGGGTTTCGAGCCTATTGACTTTTGTTGCTTGAACCTTAAAAAAACACGAATTAGTTAGCATTATCCGACATTTATTACAAAATAAACCATAGATATAGAGTTAAGAAAAATTCATACGACGAAGTCATGGTTGTGAGTTTTGGCATTTGCAAAAGATGAAAAGCTCGAGAAAAGAAGTAACAAGCTTAGTAAGAAGTACGAGCATCGAATATTGTTAAACACGCGCTCCATTTGTAATGGTTAGCGTGTGTTTTGGTGTGAGATGAGTGGTGAAAATGTGAGAAATAAAATGGTCTTATATAGAGAATATGATGTGAGTTGTTTTGAGGTTGTTAAAGTAGGTTTTGGTTCATGGCCCATGGGTGATGGTCCGGTTACAAAAGCAACATGGTTCAACCCAAGTTGGTGCACCCACTCACCTACATAGGTTACAATGTGGTCAATTTTAAAGAATGATTATTTCTTCATTCTACATCAAGATTAGCCTCATGATCTTCTATAACAGAATTAGTTGACCACTCTTACCAAATGAAATGTATTATACACGGTTCTTGTTATTGGTTACTTTGGTTTTACATATTATTTATTATGGATATAACTTTTTCTTTAGATTTAGTTAGTTTTTGACTTTTTGTATAGATTATATGATATTAGGTTTTGGATATTGCACGTGTTGCTTTGCGTTTTCGAATTCTCTTCTTGTGCAATTCACTTGAACATTTGTTTACTGCATAATGCAATTAGTTAATACGTTAATTAGATAAATACCTAATGTTTTAAAAACTAGTCACACCGCTAGTTTAACCGTCACTCGTTAAAAACCGACTAGTCCGTACCAGTCAAACTGGTTAGGAATCCAGTTTATTAGTCCGACCGGCTAGTCCAGCATCACAAATACACAACCTTGCGAATCATAGTTAATTTACACCAAAAGTTATCTTATATAAAAACATGTAAAACTAGGAGCTGATTACAATGGTAAAATTAAACAAGAACTTGCATGCTCATTTTAGTTGTCAATTTCTGTTAGTAAAACTTTGATTCTTGGTTTAAACTCGGTTCTTTTCTTTTACTTTACAAAATAAATTCACTTAGGGTAAAAAAATCTTGAATCATTAGCTCAAAGTTTGAGTTAGTGTACAATATCATGTGCGACCAAAGTAAAAACAAACAGTTATATTAGGTTATTTAAATGAAACATAGTCGAACCATCAGTTCTCAATTAACTTAGTTAATACGATTCGACTGTTTCAATTAACCCAATTATGGAATAGCTTTTCTACTCGCCCTATTGAAATATAAAAAATAATTGCTAAACCAAAGTCACGCTTAGGTGAGGTGATGTTAGATGATCGAACGTTAAAAAACAAAATTAGTTAGTGTTGACAAAGATAGTTTAATCATCATGTCTTTCCCCTTGTTTGGTGGGTTGTCCATCTAAAGTTAGATCGCTTAAAATACTTTTTCTTTTCCGTTTTAATTATTATTTCATAGAAAGTCTTTGCTCCTTAGGCCTTTTCATTCATTTCACCCCTAAAAACAAACACACACCATTCATTCTAACCTAAAATATGCCATGGACCCTCTCATGTTTCAAGTTTAAAATGTGCATTTTTTTCACTCGTAATAAAAAATTGTTTAGTTTTGCCATGGTTTAGAAAAAGCGTGAGTTGCACCGGAACTATAGGGTTCGAAGTCAGAGCTCGTAGCGAATCACGTATGCGAGACGTACGATATTTATATAAGTTTTTTTATATTCCATTCTCGTATCGTATACCCTAAATTTGCATATATAGGCTTTCTATATGATTTAATATATAGAAAGCATAGTTATTTAACCTAAAAATTTATACGTACATCTTGATTAGGGTTGTAAACAATCCGAACGGAACCAAACCAGGATGGCTTCTACTCATTTAAAACAAGCTGAAATTAGGCTCGGTTTTAGCTCGATTATAAATATGCCAAGACCAGTCAGCTCACGAGCCACTTGTTTGTTTATATGAAAGCCTTTTGTCACTTTACATATATTCACATAAATTAAAACAAAATGTAATACTTTTTACCGTATGATATTGTAATTAATATTTCACAGATTATGATCACCTTCTATATTATTAGTTTATTTATTAGAAATATTAAAATAACCATATGGTTATGGTTTATTTGAATATTGTATGAGTAGTGAAATTTAAGCATAAATAATACGTTATTATTTTGGGTTATGATTAACTAACATATAATTTAGGCTTTAATCTAAATAAGTCAAACGAGCAAATTCACAAACGAACCAATGAGCCTGCTAACGAGCGACCCTAAGTCGAGCTTGCCTGGGCTTGGCTCGTTTATAAACAATGTGATTTCAAGTGAGCTATAATGAAGCTAATTTCGAGCTAGATTGAACAAGTGTTAACTGCAAGAGACGCTCGTCATGCTTACACCTTGCCCCGTTTTTATTTTGAACAGCCATGATAATTCAGGCTCAGCAGCATGCCCCATTTTTTACCTACTCCTCTTGTACACTCATTGCTTCAAATAGTCAGAAGCATCGGTTTACGCCTTGTGCCTAACCACACCTCAAGCGCGCTTTTTAAACCAAAAATTTGATATATAAGTTAAACTAAACAATATTAGATAATAACAATTTAGTATCAAATTAACTTGTATTAATATTTTTAATAGATAATAAGCGGAAAATAAGAAATTTGAATTAGTATTTAAACAGCATTTACATCAAAGTGTCAAAAGAAAACTTTACAAGACATGAGTAAATATAAAATAATGTATAGTACTAGTCTAGATTGGTTACATTTTCAAAAGATTACTTTGACGTTTTCAATAAGGTATTTCGTGTGGGAGTGAAATTATAATTCTTTCACACCACAAACTTTATTCACTTTTAAATTTACTAGATTAGAAAGAAAAATATAATTTGCAATCAAGATATGATTTGAAATTAAAACATTATTTCGATTTTTTTGTTATAGTTTTTCTTAATAAAAATTTTTTTCTTAATTTTTTGTTATAGTTTTAGCCATACCATCCATCATGGACGTTAACGACTGATTGGCGTGAGACGGTTGAGAGAGTACGTATTACTTTAGTATTAGTATAAGACATATTGTTTTGTACTAATTTGCAAGTAATTTTTGTGAATAGTGTGGGTCATTGATAGCTAGAAGGCAAAATCCGGTACCTCTAGGGAGGACGAGCTCGAGTCCTTAGTGTTGAGCTTTTTGAGAGGAGAGACACAAAGAGACAATGGGGGTGCATCGTCTGCACAAGAGTTTGCTTATCTGAATGCGCGCATCGCGACAATATGTTAGTTATAGAATGCTATATTGCTTAGTGTTGTAGTCGATGTTGGGCAAACGTTATGATACTTGTTAGGTAGGGAAACATTATATTTATAACATTAGGGGCAATTGCATATATTCCTCTCTAAACTTGTGAATTACATATATCCCCAAAGCATGCTTAAAAATATTGTACTTTATGCATTGAAACTTGTGTTTGTTAATGATTTATAACTATAAGAGGAGAATATTGGAGGCTAGAAGAATGGCCACCTCTTCGTCTTCGAGGTCATTAATAATTCCTATCACAACACGACCAGTGATGCTGATACGTCCAACTTCGGAAGATTGCACACTACTCGTCGTGATGCGAAGGAATACAATTGCTTTTTATGTAAAGTAGTTGTTATATCGATAACAAATTACTTAGCATTTCTTTAATGCTTACAGATTATCGACTTAAAAAAAAGAGCTGGTGAAGCACTAAAGGCGACATGGGAGGCGGGGATGCACACTTGGGAAGGGGAGGTGGAGGCATGAGATGCAAATGTGGAATCACTAATGAGACATTCAGATGATAAAATTGCTCTAAGCAACCATGGAAGAAGTATTGCACCGAAATGGACCATTGCCTCTCAACGTCCCACATCATACCTAACTAGATTTTTAATTTGTTTGTATTTAAATTTTATTCTAATGAGATTATTTTTGGTTTACCGACTATTTGTACCTTTTATTTACATTTGTAGAAACAATAATATGATTTTAAATAAATAAAATTATTTACGGACTGAATATGTTGTTGGTTTCGCTTGTCAATGATAGGTCGGTGATATCGTTGATAGGTCGATATCCTGTCATCGATGTATCAGTAATATTACGTCGCAAACAGAAATTTAACTGATTTGTTGATTGGTAGTGTTTGACATTTGTATTTATGAATGTACATATAAAATAAGCCATCGATAATTACTAACGTGAAATCATATCTCAAGATTTTAATTTGTGGTGGTAAACGCTTTGAGTGTGTTGTTGCAAACAAGCATGCTCAAGAAAGAAAAAAAAAAGAGTTATGATTGTCATGCGACTAACAAAAAGCAACATTCATCATATATTCATATCATTGAGTACCTAAATTTGTTTTAGTAAAGCTTTTCACCTATATAGGGTTTCATTTAGGAGTATTTGAATAATAAAACCACACCTAAACCCACGGAAATGTGTAGGAATAGTTTTCAAACTATTTGCCTCGTTATGTCTTTCGGTGCATAAAGTTTGTCCATATTGCACAAATTGTAATGGTGATATCATGAGAATTCATATGTCCAATGTCATATATATATATATATATATATATATATATATAGATATGAAGTGTAATTTTCGTGTGAAGCGTACGAAGTCATCAGAGCGTGACACGTGTTTTTTAACGGAGAGGTAGTTTCATCCGCGCTACAATTACGCATAAAAGGTACATAATTACGCACGTTATATCTATTATTACGCAAAGAAAAATTACTCACGTTATAAAAAAAACAATCACACAACTTATATTTATAATTACGCAACTTATATGATAATTACGCAAGTTATGTTGATAGTTACGTAGTGAATAATGACGCAAGTTATACGCACAACACATAAACTTTTTTTAAAAAAAATGTTGTTTTTTTTTAAAAAAATTATAGCAATATTATACTCATGTTAAAGAGGATAAAATGCTTTTTTTATGGTGTATTTGTTAAAAGAAACAATACCATATGAAAAAGTTATATTTGTTTAAAAAACGAGAGGAAGTTAAAAAAAGTCAACAATTGTAGGCTATTTCCAATTCTACCCCTCCAGGCGTATTCCTGCGTGATTAATATATTTTAAATTTAAATCGTTCATCTCTTAGATCAATGATCCTTGTTGCTTCGTACCCTTCGCACGAAAACAACACTTTGTATCGTAAACTTTCCATATATATATATATATATATATATTATATATATATATATATATATATATATTTATATATATATATATATATATATATATAGAGAGAGAGAGAGAGAGAGAAGTTCTACTATAAAAGTTTTTGCCTAAAAAGGCTAAGAAATAATCGTAGCCTTCTAATTCTCAATTAATGGGATATGATAATATTAGGAAAAAAAAAGATGGAATGATATTTTGGGTATTTAACCACTTTTGTGATATTTTTTAGTTTCCCTCAATTTTTTTAAACGTTTATAACTTTTTCATACTAGATTCTTTTTTAAAACAAATTGCATCATAAAATCAAATATTTTTTCTTCTTTAAATTGAGTATAGTATTGCTATACTTTTTACAAAAAAAAAAAAAACAATGCGAAATTGTGCTGTACTTTAACATTTTTGAGTTGTATTTCATAAAAACAACACAGAATTGTGCTGTTTTGCGTCAAACAACATAGTTTTATTTTTGCGTCAAAACAACACAAAACTGTGTTGTTTTGCGTCAAACATCACAGTTTTGTGCTGTTTTGCGTCTAACAGCACAGTTTTGTGTTGTTTTGCGTCTAACAGCATAGTTTTGTGCTATTTTGCGTAGCATGTTTTATGTTGTTTTACGTCAAAACAATAAAATATCATGCGTTGTTTCTATGATTTATTATGTTTCTATGAAACATCTCTAGGCTTGGTTGTATTTTGATCTTAATTATTGATAGGGTTTGTGGGTGGAAAAAATGCGTAAAAGAAATGTGCTACATTTTTAAAAGGAGAAGGAGAATTAAATTAAATGTTTAATTAATCAAAATACCCTTTAATCTTATTTTCTAGTTTTGACACATGTCACCACCTCATTTCTTTTTACTCTTCTTAGACAAATATTATTTTTTATTTGAACCTTATATATATATATATATATCACACACACGTACATAGATATATAATTTTTTAAATATGCTTTTTCCCCCTAGTTCTTAATATAAAACCTAGATTTAGAGTAGGAGTTACAGTTATAAGTCTGCATGCAGCAATATGCATATTAGAAAAATAAAATAAATTAAGGATGAAATCGGTCAAATATGTCGAATGAATCAAAATGGATATAAGGTATATTCAAATGTTTATTATCTTTAGAATAGTTTTACCTAGAATAGTATACTAGTTATATATCTATTTAACTATTTAATAATTAACAAAAGTTGAACAATTAATTGGTTAAGAATGATAGCAAGTAAACTCAACCTAACTTGTATTAAGACCGCCCGTAGTGGGGTGTTTCGCCATATTTATGAGGCCAGAACGCATTGCGCCACCACCCCTACCGGCGTTAAGGTGACGTTTAAGGGCTGAGGTGTTACCGCAATTACGCTAGCTTTTCAGAATGTTCTAGAAATGCCCCTAAGGGAATTGAACCATTACACATGGTTTAAAATTCTTTTGTTTTGTTGTATCACTCACCTAGCGGACTCTAAATTTATCACTTGATTTTCTATGAATGATAAACTCACTTAAAGATGAGGAATAGGAAACTTCGCAGTATGGTTTTAGCAAGTTATTCAACTTGCCCCACTTCTCAATGTCCGCTTCTAATTTAGTAAAATTTATTAACCATTTATATATGATATTACATTATTTGAAACTCAGCCCTTAGAAAGAAAACATCTTATCATCAATATGTTTTTTTAAAAACCATTTATATCTATATTGTACATGATAGATATCTTAGTGTAATTAGAATCACTAATTTATCTGTTTGATTATCATATTAAATAAACAAGTTAGAAGGAATAAAATACACGCTATTTAAGTTTATTAAATCTTCCGTAATTAAAATATTATAAGTTCTTTGGTGCAAAGCCCCTAAGCAATGAGGGTTTAAAGGACACAACACTCCCTAAGCGGGTATCCAGGGACATGAGTCTAAGAGTGGGCTAAAAAGGGTATAAACCCCCCCCCCCCCCTCCCCCGACTAGGTCCAAAGGGGCTGAGGCCGGGGTAAAAGTCGATTCTATTTTATTGAATCTCGAATTTGATAATGCACACTTTTTGGAACAGTTTTGCCCTTGACCCTCAAAATACAAATTCTGGACATTTGATCATCTTATGGTTCTTTCGCTTCATGAAGACACACACAATTCATACTTGTTCTTAATTAAATATTGAGTTTTATATGATATATTCAGATTGAATCACTGAATAACTTCAATCTGAAAATAGACTCTCAGTTTTATCCAGGCGTTTGATCATCTAGAAATACGAATCCCTAATATTTCAAAATAATCTTATTACACAATTTAAGCCAGATTCTATGGGTTGGTTCAAAGCCATATTTATATATTAATATTGGTTTCGGTTATTAATTTAAGCACCGGATAATCCTATTTTAAATTTGAATATACAACCTTTATTCTTCTTATAATCATAAGTGGAACCAAGGTGGTAAGGGGACATCGACTCTTCAGTCATTCTAGTCGTAGGATTTTGTTACAAAATATAAGATTACAAATCAAATGAATCAAAGATACATAGATACATACATCAGATGGAAAAATTATAAATTGCCTCATATAGAGAGAAATACACCGAAGTTTCGACATTACCATAGATGCATGCACCTCCACCACTTAAAACCCCTGATTGCGACTGTATATCTATCATCATTTCTCACTCTCGTCATCATCAACATCACCACTATGAGGATGGTAGACATTTGCCATCACCACTAAGTGAATGTCGGGATTGGAGGTCACCATGGCTTCCCTTTTGGCACTCTCTCCCTCCTTTTCCGATAACCTTTGTCTCTGTGTCTCTCTCTTTCACACACACACACACAAAAGGTTGAAAAGTTTGTTAGACTTAGTTGAACACCTTACACGTTCATAACCTGTAAAATGTTATACTATGTGCTGAATGTATGATACTCGTTGATTTCTACCAAAGATTAAAAAAATGAATGATCTTGATTTAACTGTTTATGGTTCATTTCATTGGTTAATTAATATATAGAATAATATCGATAATACTAATTATCAACTTAGTTATGCATTAAGGTTTGTACCTTATATTTTATAGATTGTACATCACTTTTTTTTTCTTTACCTTTTCATTTTTAATCTTATAGTTTTTGTCTTTTACATTTAACTCTAATATCTTTTATATTTTCAACTTTGATCTCGTATACTTTTCACCTTTTACAATTTTTTGTTTTACGTCCCGGTCTAAAATTTTCGAGTTAACATACATGCACATGCGTATGTGGATTAACGTTTTTACATTTATTTTTTTCTGTTTCACAACTGCGTTGTGTAATACACTTCGTTCTAATTTATACACATTAACACGCCGCAACGCACATGCATGGGTTAAATTTTTTACGTCTTTTTTTCGTTTGATTTTATTTATTTTGTTTTACGAGTTTTTCTTGTGTTGGTGGTCACTAGCGACGGTGTAACATTGATGTTATTTGACATAGTTTTACGCCCCCACTGCAACGCGTGGGGTTAAATACTAGTTTTTTTTAATGACAAGTTTGACCCTTCATTTATAATCGATGAAAATTAAATTTATTTTATTTATAATTCACAAATACTCCTAATTTTCCTAGGATTTCCATCTACCTTTATTCACTCATTATGCTTTCATGAATCCCAACTTTACCCTACTTTATTCACACCCAACGAATTGATTTTACGTCTCAAAAAAGTTTATTTCACATATAAAAGATAAAATAACTATTTTAAAGTGATGATAAATCAGTCAAAAGAAAATTATATATGGTTCCCTTATTTTGAGTTGTTGGAAATAATTCGACAGACTGATAAATTAGTTTGAGGATTTGAATTATTAGACTCTTAGCATCACAGATGTTGTATGTCTTTCGGACTTTATGTCATGTAACAATAATGTAACATAGCTATAAAATCAATCCTACCAAACTGTAGTTCTGATGGTTAGATTGGTTCTTAAGCTATTTTATACGGTTTAATTTCTTACATTAAGTATAAAAAATCTATTGGTTTAACCTAAACGGGTTAGTTTTAACCAAACTGTCTAGAGTTGTGATTCTTAGAATTAAGTACAGACACAATTTTGGATTTAATTGGAATTAAATATCTAAATCTCAAATTCTAATATTTCTTTCATGAAATATTCAAACTTTGTTTTAGTCTAAAGTTTACTTAGAATAACCAATAAACTCGTATATTCATATATAAAAAACATTAAAAATCTAAAGAATGTGACAAGTCGTTAGAGCAGCAAATGAACCGAACGAACAAGAACAAGATTTATTCATGTTCATTCAATCATTCGTTAATCTTTTACTTATCAAATAAACTATTCATGAACACATAGCTAAACAAGATTTTTTATGCATGGTTGTTTATTAAGGAAATGAACGTGTTCTTGTTCGTATACGTCCGTACGTTCGTCCAATAATCGTATGTAACGAGTGTATACGAAGGCAAGCGAACGTAATTAGAATCAAATGAACGTTCATGAACATAAACAATTTCATAAACAAACAATGAACGCAAAACAAATACGTACGAACATAAATTCATTTGAGATAAATTTAGCATTTTCATTCCTCATTAACATTACATGAAATCCACCCAAAATAAATACGAAGTACAAGAACATAAATAAACATAAATGAACGAACACATTACCAACCGTTCACTAAAACAAATGAACGAGCGTGGCCTCTACACGTGTTTGTTAGTTTAATAAATAAACGAATGAACGTAAACATTCGGTTGTTTGCAGCCCTATCTAGAGTTGCACAAAACGGGTTTGGCCCGGACCCGGGCCCGGGTACAAACCGGGTTTGGGCCCAACCGGGTTTTTTGTACCCGGGTATTGGTGAACCCGGGTACGAACCCGGGTCGGGTTCAGCGAGATACAAACCCTACCCGGTATACCCGGGTAGGGTCGGGTCGGGTTCGGTTCGGGTATGAAACCCGGGTTCAATCGGGTTTTTGCCTTTTTTTTTTTTTTTTCTTTTTTTCTTTTCTTGTGTGTGTGTCGAACACCGGGTCGTATGTTTTTTTTTTTTCTTATATTTTCTTTCTTTTTATTTTTTCTTTCCTAACCGGGTTCACTTGAATGACAAAAATTTAAACAACTTAATATATAAATATATACAAATCTTGAGCAGAAAATTACACTTATAATATACAAATATTAAATACTTTTATATAAAACATTTGAATGACAAAGAAATTTAAAAAGAACATGAAGACATATAATATTAAAACAACTTAAAAATAAAATATCGTCTAATTTTATCTACTACGAGATGCTTGATCAAATGCTAATTCTTCATCGGATATGCCAGAAGATACTCCGTCTTCTACCTCTTCATCATGTACTTTAGCTTCGAGTGTAATCTCGTCTTCGAGGCTTGTTTGGTCTTGTATACGATCCGTTGCGTCTAAGTGATCCTTTAAACAAATGCACATCTCCACTGCTTCCGGAGTTAGTCTTGTTCTTCGTAATGATATTACCCTGCCACTAAGAGAAAAAGCAGATTCCGAAGCTACCGTAGAAGCTTGGACGCTTAGTAAATCACGGGCCATAGCAGAAAGAATCGGAAATTGAGATTCTTTTCCTTTCCACCAAGCCAAAATATCGAATGCACGATAATCTTCGGTAGTCATAGTGGAAATAAAATCCGTTCCACTATATCTACCGAGCTCACTTGTTGGGGTGTTACCCCTTTGACGTTTAGCCGTCACATCCCGAACAACATTCAACATAGTCAAAACAGGTCTTTAAGCGAGGTACTAGCACTTGAGGTTGATCCGCTTGGCATGGTTATGTTTACGTTAGGCCCATATCTATTTAAATAAAAATTATAAATTGTTTTCAAACTATGATTAAAATTTTCTTTTGCCTCGTTTGAAAAATCAGGGTTTCGTCATGCATATCCAAATTGTCATTTATCTCATCTATCAAACATTCAGTCCCGCAACATTTAGAAACGGATTTAAAGCGGCGGCACACGTAAAAACGGGTGGTAAGTCCTTAAAATATTTTTTAAACTTTTCTTTCATTGGTTCTATCATTTGATAAACATATTATTTTTTTTGAAAATTTTAAAATTCAAAGACATAAAATATAGTTCTTGAAGCACCGAATAACTAGTGGAATAATAAACTCCCGATAATTTTGTTGTTGAGTTTTTAAAAACCTCAAGAAACTCGGATAGACGTTGAAGATTCTCCCAACCCGCATCCGGAAATGGGTCGCTTCACCATTATCCGAAAGACTATTATGAAAAGCTTTCAAAGTGCCCTTTTGTTTTAAAGCACATTCAAACATGTGACAAGTCGAATTCCACCGAGTAGGTACATCCCATTAGGACCTAAAAATCTAGAGTGCGTATCCTTACAAAGTTGTTTATAATCTTGATATCTTCTTCTACTTTTTTTAAAACGTCATGTAACATAAATCGAAAAGATGTAATAAAGTTATTAATATTGTCCGGATAGTCCGTCTTGCACTACTAAATTAATAATATGTGCAACATAACGAGTATGGAAAAAATCACCGTTTGCAATCGGAAGATATTTTAATTTTAATTTTTTAACCGCGGTTGTGTTGTTAGAGGCGTTATCAAATGCAATTGAAAAAAGTTTATTTTCTAAATTAAAAGTACTTATTACATTATCTAAAAAGTAAAACAAAAATTCTCCGGTGTGTGGATGTGGAAAAAGATCAAATGCAATCGTACGTTTCATCAATTACCATGAATTGGGATCCACCCAATGAGCGGTGACGCAAAGGTAAGATTCGGGTAAACCGTGTGGAGCCGACCAAACGTCACTAGTTAAGTTTACACCGGTATTTAAATTTTCAAATAATACAATTAAATCATTTTTTGCTTGTTTCCATAATTTTAAACAATAACGTCTAAGTGTAGTACGACTTACGTGAGTGTAACGAGGTTGAAGCGTCTCTCGAATTAAGTTGGTCAACCGAGGATTGTCGAAGTGACTAAAAGGCAAAGCTTCTTGAATCACGAACTTCGCCATTCGATCTCGAACCGTATTAACATCGTAATTAAAGATTCCACCGTCTCCACCCAATTGTGTTTGTTGCGAATCCGGATTACTTTTCAACGACTTACAAAAGTTCTTGCTAATGTGTTTGTTTGTGTTTGTTAAAGTCGTGTTAGAATCTTTAGCAAGCAAAGCTCCACAAAACTTGCAACGAGCCTTTACAGACCCGTCACTCAACTCAACCATATCCCAATTGCACCAAACATCCATGTTACGATTGTGTGCAAGAACACGAACGACGGTTGGAGCGTTGGACGAACCTTGACCAACGGAAGATTGTGAGTGAGCCATATCAAGATTGAAGAGAGTGAAAGTGTAAAACGAGAGTAAACGAGAGTATTTTTTGCGTTTTTTGCGTATATTTTTGCGTTTGAGACTTGGGTACTAAACCATATCAACCCACACCTATTTATACTAACTTATAGGGCAAAAGTGACCAAAAAACGGTCACAAATCGAAGGTAACGCTATATAGCCGTTAAAAAAACGGCCACTTTTTAAATAAAAAAAAAAACGGTCGAAACTGGGTCCAACCCGGGTTCAACCAGTTCCGGGTCGGGATCTAAGAAATTCTAGAAAATCATACCCGGTTCCAACCCTACGGGTTTTTTTCGGGTCCAACCCGGGTATGCATATACCCGTACCCGGTTCCGGGTCGGGTCCACCGGGTCGGGTCCAAACCCGGTTTTTATGCCCAAGTCTAACCCTATCAAGCACCATTAAATGAACACGTGAATATTTTTTTGTTGTCTTTTGGCGTCGAAAATGTCATTTTATAATCTTGGAGTTGTGGTGATGGAAGACTTAATTTTAATATACTATGAATATATCATAGCATTTATAATCTGTATGTAAATTATAAACAAATGGTAAATAACCAATTAATATTTTCGGCTAACTTTGATTAAAATACGTCAATTCCATTCTATAATTTTTAGTCTATAATGATATAATATATGCTATCTGAAATCTTAAATTATAATATAGAGACATTTTTAAGAAATATTTAGTTCTGTAATTTTGGATAATTTACTTTTTTGAACTGCAAAAAGTTGGATAAATAGTTAAAATTTTACAAAACTAGTTTGATTTTGTTAAATCATGCAATCTGACTTGTTGGGCTCCATCTAAGTAGAATAAGAAGCCCAGGCATTGAACCCACTAAAACGGCCCAATTGTTTACGGTATCTATCCCTTTATCAGAATTCAGAAGCCAACGCAAAACTTGATTTTGGACATCAAAACACAAACTTGAACAACAATTGACAGAACACCTTCCTTCGACAAATGTAAGGCCACACAAGGAATAAGTCCGATTATTAGAAAGAATTTAGAAGATTAACAGAAAAATATGTGACAAAGATACATAAGAAAAAGAACGATTCATGTTTGGAGGACATCAAGTGTCCGACTTATCTTGGTATCCTTTTTCCCTCTTTCATTATAGTAAAGTAGGCTAACACCTACATTGAGTATGATAAATATTGTTAAGACAGAAAAGATTAAATTGAATCAACAAGAAAACGTCAACTTATTAAATTTTTTTTTTTGAACGACAAACATTTCTTATTCCTAAAGGAATCTTTTTACAGACCCTAATGCTACATCTTATAACAGTTTTGGACCCTAACCATTAACTTTGTTAGTTTTTTAAGTTAGTGCAAGAGTATTTTGATCTTTCTTACTCCAGGGGTTGTTTTGAAAGTTAAAAAGTTTTTTTAACATTAAAGGGCTATTTATGTAATTATTTAAATTAACAAAAACCAATTACAAGTTAAATAAGTTTTTAATTATATATTTAAAAAATATACAATTGAAATTATGATTTTTATAAAAAGATACGACTTTTTAAATCTTTTGTTTTTTCATATACGTCTTCTCCAGAATCATTAGTTTTTCAGAAAAAATAAAATTAAGAATCTTTCAACCATTTTAATGTATTTTGTTTCATTATACAATACAATTTAAAAAATTTATTATTATTGTGGTTTTCTATCGTTTTTTATAAACTTATTTTTCAAAATCATTCGTTAGAAAATTTTCATTAAATTATACAATACAAGTTATAATCTGTTTAAAACTTTGATCATTTTAAACCTTTCATTGAATTATACAATCGTTCTTAAGTTCGTTCTTCTTTAGAACCGTTCATTTCTTAACTTCTTTTCTTAAAGATTTTATTTTTTTATAAACGTATCTTTTAAATTGTTCTTTTTTAAAATCATTCCTTTGCTTAAATTTTTTTGTTTTTCAATTATCACGTATTTCTAAACCCATTCATTTTTTAAACATTTTTTTTGCTAACGACTATAAGTAAGTAATACAATATGATATATATTTGAAATGACTATATTTCTAATGGTTATTTTTGTAATGGCTATATTTCTAAGTTGTTTAAATTCTTAACTTTTTTATCAAGTTAGAATTTGTATCTTCTACTGTATAATAGAATAAAATATTTAAAAAGAACGAACAATATGAAAAAAGGTTGAAAAACGAATGAGTTTGGAAAACACGTTTATAAAACAAAATCTTTAAATAAGACATATTTATTTTTATATTTATAATACGTTTTTTTAAATAATAATCATAAAAATAAAAATAAAAACAAAATCACAATAAGAATATTTCTAACTTGTATTGTTTAATAAAATGATAGATTTTAAAAAGGACGAACGGTATAAAAAAAGTTTGAAAAATGAATGATTTTGGAAAGCCGTTTATAAAAATTCAAAAGCTTTAATTAAGACATAATTATTTTTATATTTATAACGTTTTTTATTAGATAATAAACATAAGAATAACGAAAAAAACCAAAAAAAAAATTTCTAATTTGTATGAAGCGAAAGATTTAAACTTTTTTTGAAAAAAAAATTATTTTAGAATGTCATTTATAAAAAAACAAAAGCTTTATAATGGACGTATTTATTTTTATATTTACATGGTGAGTAATTAAATAATAATTATTAAAATAAAAAAGAATACTCAAATAACAAAAAAAACCAAAGAACAAATAAAAAATTTACAAAAGTGATATTAAAAACATTTTAAAATATACAAATAAAAATAGAAAAAAAGAATATGCTAGGGTTGTTTTTGTAAATTTGAGTAATTACATAAATAGTCATTTTGTAATTTACACAAATAACCCCTAAGATGTAAATAGACGAAAATACCCTTAGACTTAACAGAATAAACTGGCAGAGTTAGTATTAGAGGACAAAACTATTATAAGATGACATCAGGGTCTGATATGTCAAAAGATTCTGTTTTGAGCTAATAGGTTATATGGCCCTAACCCCAAAGGCCAAAATAGTAATTTACTGTTACTTCAAATTACACCATGTCTGAGTTTGAACCCAATACCCCCCTCTAAGAGACAGAACCTCTATCCTATATATAAGTGAAGCCTATATATAATACATAGCTTTAGTAAAGCCGTGTATTACATGGGTTGAATATATGAAATACTAGCCCAACCACCTGTGTGTTACACGGGTTGAAACAGTTATATTTAAAATAGCATAAATTACATGCATGGTCCTTAGTTACGTTAAAATTTTGGGTTTGGTTCTTAAAGTTTAAAAATTCTGAATATGATCCCTAATATTTCATTTTTTTTATCTATGGTCTGAAATTCTATTGGTTAACAATTAATAATGTTAGAAATTATAAAAATAATATTTTACCAGTATCGACCATCCATTTAATTTACCTTTTAAATATAGTATTATTTTTATTAAGGAAAGCTTTATATTCTTATTTTTCCAATTTTTTTTATTTTTTAATATTTTTCTTATTTCATTATTAATATGTTTATTATATAATAAAATACATTTTAAATACATGAATAAATTTTAATAACATACTTTATAAAATGTTTGCTTTTTAACGTGTTTAAATCGTCCGTTTTCTAAATGTTGTTCTTAAAACTGTTTGATATTTTAAATGTTTTCATAAAACTATTTGGTTTTTTAAATTTTTTTCTTAACCCGTTTATTTTTTTAAAGCATCTTTAAAAAACAATCACCTTTTTATACATCTTTTTCAAAAAGTATTCATTTTTAAACAATAATTTTATGTATTTTTTAAAACATTCAATAAACAAATAGTTTTAAAAACAATATTTAGAAAATAAATAATTATAAAAATTACATTTAAAAAACCGAATGGTCTTAGGAAAGACTATAATACTTTAAAAATTACCTTTAAAAAATCAAAAAAATTTAAGAGAGACATTTAGAAAATCAATACTAAATTTAGGTTTCTTACAAAACTAATCAATACAAAATTTAGGAAATTTAAAATAACTGAAACTAAATCTACGAAAAATAAGTACATATCAATTTTAAATTTAAATTATCATATCTATTAAAAACTTTGGTCGGTGGACCAGTGTATTATTGTGGTTTTTTAATTTCACCACAAAGCTTTTGTAGTTTTATTCTTTTGACACTTTGATCCTTTTATATTGAGTTTATAGAGAGAGAGAGAGAGTTTAAAAGTTTAAGAATGCTCTGTATTTTTTCCCAATCTCTTCTCTGTATTTTGGGGGTTTTTCATTGTCGGCAGTTCGTATCGTTGCCGGCGACCGTTCGACGGCGCGGGTGGTGACAGGTGGCATACATCTTATGCTTTATTCCCTATGTTAAGCGACGGTTGTGTATCGTCACATGCATTGTATCGGGTGGCTTAAGTCCGATTTATTACCTGCTTTGGATGCTCTCTTAACTCCGATTATTCCCTTTTTTTATCTGATTTGGTGTCGATGAAGGATAGGGTTTTCTATTCTGAGACGGTTACGAATACAAATATATAATTGTTACTTGTGTTTAGGTGGGGTTTCATCTTACAACCGTTTCTGGTATCTCTATCGATGATGATGGTGTATCCTCATCAGAGATGCATTTGTACTGAATATTATGTTAAAATTGCAGGTTTAAAAATTATTAAAGCATTTTCTCATTGTTGGAGGTCGATGAATAAGTTGGGTTGTTGGTTGGCTTGATGAAGATGAGCATTTGCTTGCTTATCTGAGAGGAATTTGTTGGATGTTAAAATTACTTGTCGGTGGAACAATGTGTTAACATGCTTGGTTGGTGTGACCATTGCATTCTGTAACTTTCTAGTTTGATTACTAAGGCTTTTGTGGTTTTGCTTTTTGTGACATTTTAAGGCTATGACGACGGAAAACAATTATTATGTTCGTTGTTTTGGCGTGGTAATTATTATTTGCAACCACGACGATTAAACAGTTCTGAACTTTAGAAAAGGACAAAATCGTATTTACAAGAAGGTCAGGTGTTTATTTTAGTTACTTCAATGCTGTGCTGGTGGCTTTGAACAATGGTAGAGGCTATGTTGGATTGTTTTGGTGGTGGTGGTGACCAGCGATACGTGGTAGTGAGTTGTTAGGGAGAGGAGACAAGAGTGAAAATTTGAGAGAGAGAGAGAGAGAGAGGATGAAAAGTGAATAGCTAGATGATAACTATTAAACATTGATACAAATAGAAAAATAACAATCGTAGGTGGTGATGGAAACCCATATACATGTAGCTAACCCATATACATGTAGCTTCTAGGTCCTGCAATGAATTGTCAACTCATTAAGTACTAAAAGAAACAACTGTACTTGATTTTTATTTTGATTGTTAACTTTCAACTATTTAAATTACATGGTTCCTAACAATTATTTTTTTGTATTTTTTTATTCTATTGTTGAAAACTTTTTAATTTATTGTTTTATGTACGTTTTTTGATTTGTTAAAGTTTTCTTTTTGATACATATTTAGATTATTGTTTTATTTATTTGAAAACCAATAGCCTTAATTTAATTTCAAGTAGAAATATCACATCTTCATAATTGTGTTTTTTTTTTCACTTTTGATATGCTTATTCATATAATTACATGTTGTTAAAGGTTTTTTTGTTGGAAGTGAATGAACGGTTGATAAAACATCAAGAGTTGGTGAATTAATCAATAAATATAGCCAAACACAATTTTTTTTTTGTGTTACCATGGATGCTTTTACCGTCATTTTTGAACTTATGTCTGTAAGTAACTAATCATTGATGCTTGCTATGATAATGCCTAATATTTGTTATGATATTACGTGCATCTGAAGTTAAAT
This sequence comes from Flaveria sonorensis, assembly GCA_025506505.1. Classification (NCBI taxonomy): domain Eukaryota; kingdom Viridiplantae; phylum Streptophyta; class Magnoliopsida; order Asterales; family Asteraceae; genus Flaveria; species Flaveria sonorensis. The sequence continues at coordinate 10,657,212 of CM046436.1, forward strand.
TATAACATTACAAAGTAACTAGTCCCGCAGCGAAGATCGGTTTAAAATTCTAGTTTTAAATTATTACCTTAATTAATTATCATCATTATTATCTGACCAAAAATAATCAATACTAAATTTAGGAATTTTGAAATAATATTGATACTAAATTTAGGAAAAATAACTACATATCAATTTTAAATTATTGTCTTAATTATTGCGCTGGCCGTCATTTAATCAGGAAGCTGACACGTGGTTGTTGTGTTATAAAAATCATGTCATATGTCAATACAGTAGCTAAAATCAAGCCATGTGACAAAATCTTATTTCATTTATTATATATAGAGATTAAATAAATGAAAATTGATAAGTTATAAAATATTGTTCTAAGATTAGATATGATTGAAAATTTTATTATCATAAAGAGAATGAAAATTTTATTTCAAAACAAACATTTTTTTAAAAGTTTTATTTTTAAAAACTTTCTTATTATAAATCTTAATTTTAATTATTGTTGTTTATAAAAATTTTACTTTTTAAAAACACCATTTCAAAGATTTTGTATTTTTAAAAAAGTTTGATGTCTTAGAAAAAATTCTTATTTTATAAAATTTGTTTCTTTAGAAAATAACACTAATAAAAAGTTTAAGGAGATCTTACTTGTCTTTGCAGCTAAAAAATCTATCTTGGGAATAGATCCAGGACACTAGATTCCCCTGACCTGGCACTGATTCCCGACCTGGATTTACATGTAACACATATTCTAATAATATTTGATTTGGTTAATGTCAAACAAATAAAAAAAAGGAGTTAATTACATAAATGATCCCTGTGGTTTATCTAAAATAACAAGTTTGGGTGCTAAAACTTTTTTGTAACAGATTGGGGTATTGTGTTTTAAATTTTGTAACGAGTTAAGGTACTAAGACTAACAGACATTAGTTTTTCTATTAAATTTAAGTAAAATGAATAAAATACCATTTGATGAACTATTTTTGTAATTCTATATATTTCTTTTATCCAGGGACCATTAGTGTAATTACATATAACTTTTAAAAACCCAAACCCCTTCCCCGTCAGCCACCATCACCACCATATACCCACTACCACCACCATCTACCCACCGTCATCACCACCCAACCCTTCTACCCACCGGCCACCGAACACACACGAAGACTACAATCACCACCATCTAACCACAATAACTCCATCATTTAATCATCACCACCATCGTAGCATTACCATCATCGTCATGTCATCACCGTCACCTCAAAACCATCACTACATCATCACCACCATCATAACATCACCATCACCATCATCCCCACCTCCACCATCACACAAGCAGCATCATCTCACCAAATACCCCTTTCCTTTCTCTTGTTAACCCCTAAAAACCCCCCAACCCATCCAATTCCGTCTCCCTCCCACTCACATTCAGATCACCATCACCACCACCACTAAACCATCGTCACCGTCCACCATCAACTGGTTGCACCCTTCCTTCTCCGACCACACTACCACAACCAGATCCAAACACATCGGTGGTTCCCCCCACCTCCCGTGACTTGTTTAAAACCCTAAAACCCAAACTAAACATTACCTAATTAGAAATTCTTGATGGTGAGATGGTGAGATGGTGTCGATGATGCAATGATGAAAAATGACATTGACAGTGTTGTTGTTTGATTTAAAGAGAAGATGGTGGTAGTGAGGACGATGTGACGAGGTGGGGCCCGATGGGGGGGCTGGCGGTGGGGGCTGGCGGTGCTGGCGACTATGGGGGCTGGTGGTGGTGGCCGGCGATGGGGGCCCCACAGTGGGGGCGGCGGTGGGGTAGTGTGAAAATATGAATATATATACACTGTGTATGTGTATATATAGTACTAGCCTAACTACCCGTGTGTTACATGGGTTGAAAAAGTTAATTCTTAAATAGTTATAATTATAAATTGTGGTTACTATAAAAAAACCATATAATATATAAACATGTGATTAACAGGAAGGATTATAAGTGTTATTATATAAAAAAAATAAAGATTAAATACGAAAAAAAACAATATATGTTTACAAATCTCTAAAAATCTCTTTGTATACAACATTTGAAGTTGTACTTGAAAGATTACCATTGCCATCTAGTATAACTGTCTTTAGTTCATCTCGTCTTGTAACTCTTGACAATGCGACATATAATTGTCCGTGTGTGAAAACAGGTTGTTTAAAAACAAACCAACTCTTGATAATGATTGACCTTGACTCTTGTTATGGTCATCGCAAAACACACAGTAAGGGGAAACTGCCTCCTTTGAAACTTAAATGGTAGTCTTTTGTCAATAGGTATTAAAGATATTCTAGGGATAAAAGTACGTTCTCCAATATTATTGCCAGATATAATCTCTGCTTCTATAACACGATTACCTAGTGATACCACTTGTAGTCTGGTTCCATTACATAACCTACTTTTCTGATCAATGTTTCTGAGCAACATGACTGGAACACCAACCTTTAACACTAAGCTATGATTCGGCAAACCACCAAGCTTGATTCCATTAAGAACATCTGGAGAGTATAAGCTTTCTTTTATATTTGAATTCACCAATTCTGTTTGACATATAGTATCAGAACTTAAATATTCCATCTCCTCTCCTGGAAAAAGTGAAAGCAGCCGGTCATTTATTTCATGAACAACATCATTCTTTGGTGCGAGAATTGCCCTTTCATGAAATAATTGGTTTGTTTATAATTCTCTAAAATAGAAGGATATACAAAATTGATTAGCTCAGAAATTGGATCTATTGAATCTTTTACGAGAAGATCATCGGGTATGTCTATAATGGCTTCACCATCATTCATTCCACCAAAAAAGATCATATGTCGGACCTCTTATTCATCCCATTGGCCATGCTCTAAGCTTTAGAAAACTCTCCAAATTATACTCAGCCCTTATGAATTTCTTAGAAGGTCAAACTCATGTTTTATAATCATAATACAAATTCTCAAATTTCTATCTCTATAAAGTCACCTAAAGCTTATGTCCCTTATAAGCAGCAATTCATTTTCTTATAGTATTTAAGGCTTAATTTGATCCAGGTGACAAATCCTCTAAAATTATACTATCAAATTACCTCAAAACTTTATCCTGGATAAAATTATAAGAACATTCGAAGAGTATAAGCTTTCTTTTATATTTGAATTCACCAATTCTGTTTGACATATAGTATGAGAACTTAAATATTCCCTCTCCTCTCCTGGAAAAAGTGAAAGCAGCCGATCATTTATTTCATGAACAACATCATTCTTTGGTGCGAGAATTGCCCTTTCATGAAAATAATTGGTTTGTTTATAATTCTCTAAAATAGAAGGATATACAAAATTGATTAGCTCAGAAATTGGATCTATCGAATCTTTTATGAGAAGATCATCGGGTATGTCTATAATGGCTTCACCATCATTCATTCCACGAAAAAAGATCATATGTCGGACCTCTCATTCATCCCATTGGCCATGTTTTATAATCATTAAGCTATTACAAATGAAAAATATAATGGCATCATCCAATAAGGTTATGAAAAACAGTACACCTCCTGTGATCTTAAAATCTATGAAACCAAAATATATCATGCCAAATTTCAATCCACTAATCAATCAATAATTCATAAATCTTCAATATTAAATTAAATCCCAATTCATCTTCTCAAATATAGTCTGTTTCGATCGATTAGTGGCGCATCTCAAAAATAAAAAACAAACCTATCAGATGACATTATATTAAATAGATATATAAGAATAAGAAATACAAGAGTTATATAGTTGAATTAAATTAAAGACCAAACTTTGAAGAACTAATAAATCACAGAACACTTATATCGCATCAGATATACGATCTAGAGAAGATGAAGAGTAATAGAAGATTACCTTAAGAACAATAGGCATGAGATGACCAAAATCGAAGTCCGAATACACACAGAAGAGGCTGCCGCCACCCTGCGGATGACTCTGCGATCGAAATCGGCAACCGAATCCAGACAAAAGATGTTGCAGTAGGTCGGAGTAGTTGCAGAAGAGGATTTCGGTAACACCGGTGGATGGGTGGTGCAATGGTTGTGGCTGTCGTCACTTGCAAGGAGAGGGGGAGAAAGATGAATTAGGGTTTGTAGCCTGTGTGTTGATTAGGTTATGTGAAACCCAAATAAAAAATCGGGTCAATAAGGATCCGTGTTTTTTTTAACCAACTTGGTTGTAATATAGAGAAACGGACACGTGACAATGGGTGCCTGAAATCATGCCAAGTGAAAACACCTACCCTAAAATCATGACACATGGCTGAAACATTTTCTTTTATTATATATGAAGATGAAGATGTGTTGTGTGTATATATAGTTAATTATTAAAACACTCCATTATACATATTGAATGACACAAACAGTTCCTTAAGTTACATTAGTAAACCTTCTCAAGTAAAAAAATAAAAATACCCTTAGATTTAACGGAAAAATTAACGTTTATTAATATTAATATCTTAACTCGTTATAATTTAAAAACATAATACCCTAATTTGTTATAAAAATCTTTTAATAGTCAGACCAGTTATTTTTTATACATCACATGACCATTTGCTTAATTAACTCTAAAAAAAGATAAGAATGAAAAGTGAATTCAACGGCAACACTCGCCGTGTTAACTCCGAAAAATGCCGGCGGCGATGATCTCTATCACTCCACCACACTTTGTCTACATTACCCCAATACTCAAACCCTATCATTTCAAACTAAAATTGCATTAAATCATCTCGAATTCTTCACTTCACTTCACTTCACGAATTACAGTAATCGATGATGTCACACGAAGAAGCACGATTCAAAGAGCCCCAAATCAACGATTCTCGTGAAGAAATGGAGTCTCTAGTTCTTCACGACGACTTCAATAGCCCTAACTCATTCAATTCGTTCGTTGATCCTCCTTCTTACGCGGAGGCGGTGTTCAGATCGTTTGAGGATGTTCAAAGCGGTCAAATCAACGAGCACGATGATGTATCCACTTCAGAACCGTCTGTAAGTTACGATTTCATGAGAATTTCAGTTACTGATCCACGAAAGAAGCACGATCTAGCTAATTCGGTTGTTTCCGGTGGGAAGAATTACTTGACCTACTTGATAACCACATCGACGAACCTTTTAGAGTTTAATGGATCGGAATTTAGGGTTCGGAGACGGTTTAAAGACGTTGTGATGTTATCCGATCGGTTATCGGAGTCGTATAGAGGGTTTTTCATTCCAACTAGGCCGGATAAAGGTGTGGTTGAGAGTAAGGTTATGCAGAAGCATGAGTTTATTGAGCAGAGAAGGGTGGCTTTGGAGAAGTACTTTAGAAAGCTGGCTGCTCATCCTGTTATACGGCGTAGTGAGGATTTAAGGGTGTTTTTACAGGTGCAGGGGGATCTGCCGTTGGTGAACACATCGAATGTGGCTGCGGGTGTTGATCGTGGTGAGGTGGGGCATCAGGGGAAAGGAGGGAGTGATTTGGTCAGGATTTTTAAAGAGTTGAGGCAATCGGTTACGTATGGTTGGGGTGCGACAAAGCCGCCTCTGGTGGAGGAGGATAGGGAGTTCTTGGAGAAGAAGATGAAGTTGCAGGATTTTGAGCTGCAGTTGAGTAACGTGTCTCTGCAGGTTAGTTGTTCATGTATTGAGTATGCATTTCTACTGGTTTAGGTCATGTAATCGATTATGGGCTTGTCATCTAGAGCTTTAAAACTATGAAAGTTTGAATATTAGCAAACTGTCAATATACACCAAGAAAGATACTTTAAGTAGTAGCTTAGGTGGTGGCGTGTACTTTGGTGACCAAGAAGTTAGGAAATATATACATACCGGTTTAGATAGGAAATGAAAATTAGGAGTATCCATTGCAAACTATGGTGGTTTAGTTCTTATTGAGGTTATGTCTACAACGTTTGTTGTTTTATCCCTATTGAGGTTGTGTTTATTTTTAACTGTAAATTCTTTTCTCGTGATAAAAACTATGCCCTCATTAGCAAATGCTTGTGTTATTGTCTTAATACATGAAAAATTGAAAACTCTGTTTAATTATAGAACATTGGCAAGGGTAGATTGGTGTACAGATATGCAAATGTTCATTCTATTGCTTCTAGCAAGTTAGCATATGGGCAATTTCTTTAATGCGTCGGCCATGGTTATGAGACCTATGAGAAGTTTTACATGTGTTCTTCTGCTATTGTAAAATATATGTACTTAATCACTCATTCCTTGTGAGTTTCATACTTGCTAATGCATTTAAGAACAAATTTCTTTTTAAAACTTATAATGTTAAAACGTTGTTAGGAATCAAGCGGCGCAGCGGAACCAACACACGAGCACAAACGAATATCACGCAAAAAACAGAAAATAAACAGCACAAAGATTTAACGTGGTTCGGTCGGTGTGACCTACGTCCACGGGCTGCAACTAGGGTTTTCTTTATTTGCTCAGTACAAAGATTACAAATACATGAAATGGTATATATAGAGACTAATTAGGGTTAACAACTTAATGAACAAGAAAACTAAACATGGGCCCAAGCTCAAAGCCTTCACAAACCCAACAATCTCCCACTTGAAGGCTTTGCGATAAATTCTAGCCCCCCATTCAAGTACAAAGCAACCTAGTCATATAGTAACTTCAGTAATCTTTAAACAAGTCTTCCAAGCCTCCAGTTCCCAAAGAACAAGCTAAGACTTCATCAGATCTCCTAGTTGCAGTAGCCCCTCATCATCAAGTACCAGAAGGGCCAGTTGAAGCTCCCCCGAGCTCCAACTCAGTCGTGGCTAGTCCCGCCAACGAGTCATCCTCTATCTTAACCGATTTAGACATTCCACCGGATTCAAAGATACACCGAGGATCACCATCACTCTCCAAATTCAGGAAACAATCACCAGGAGAGAATTTTTCAGTCTTAGTCTTTAAAACCCAACGGTTCTTTGTAACTTTACCCGAAACAAGTCTCGTGCTCCCACTGTCACCTAATCCCCTGAATGGTTTAGACTTTCGAACTCGTTCACCTAACATTCCTGCTCTAGACTTCACGTTTGCAAAATGAACTCTCTTAGCATCAGATTTAGCGAACCGGATTTTGTTGTGCTTAACCGGGACAGTCATACATCCCTCAGCAGGTACCTCAACCATATACAATGATCCACGCTTCATACCACGAGCAATAACCAGATTACCATTGATCACCCTCCATTTACCATTACCAAACCTTACTTCCAGTCCTTGTTCATCCTGCTGACCAACTGAAATCAGTTTCTTCTTTAGACCTGGAATCACCCTGACATTCTTTAGGTTCCATGTAGTACCTAGTGAAGTAACCAGATCAATATCACCCATGCTCGTTACCTCAAGTATCTCGTCATTGGCTAATCGTACCTTTCCAAAATCACCATGTTTTAGATTCACCATCGTTTCTCCGTTGTCCATGGCATGAAACGAAGCCCCTGAATCCATGACCCAAGAGTCCACACTGTTTTCCACACTGAGTATCAATGCATCATCATCAGAAACATCCTCAGCAGCAGTGTTTAATTCCTTCTTATTCGGACACTGACTCTTAACGTGTCCCACCTCATTGTAGCTCCAACACTTCACATTCTTCCTAGGTTTAGATGAACTCCTTCCCCGACTCCCACTGTTCCTGTTATTACCCCGACCCCTGCCAACATTTAGTAGTTCACTATTAGATGATTCACCCGAGTTCCTTCTTCTGACTTCTTCACCATAATTAGATCTCGAATACCATTCAGAGTGAAACCCTTAGTCCCCACAGAACTTGAAATTGCAGTCACAGTTCCAGACCAACTATCAGGCAGAGATGACAACAGCAGTAGAGCCTGAACTTCATCATCAAACTTAATTCCAACAGATACAAGTCTTGTTAATATTGAATTTAGATTGTTAATGTGAGCAATCACTGAGCTTCCTCTTTCATGTGAGCAATCACTGAGCTTCCTTTTTCATCCTTGTGTTCACCAGCTCCGAATCAAAACACCTTATTCGCCGCAGACGGTTTCTCATACATATTTGACAAAGCAGTCATCATACCACGAGCCGTGGTTTCCTTAATGACATTAAAGCAACATTTTTCGTCAAAGCCAATGTAATAACCGCACAAGCCTTCTTGTCCTTTGATTCCCAATCAGCTTGTTCTATTTTCGCAGGTTTTTCTCCTAGTACCATATCCAAGTCCTTTTGACATAACAATGCTTCTACTTGCATTTTCCACCAACTGAAATCAGAACCGTTAAATTTCTCGATCACAACTTTCTCGTCTTCACCCATCTCAAATAGCAAATAAGAAGAAAATCGAAACAGTGAACAGTGAACAGACACAGCAATGGCCCTGGCCTGAACTTGACGGCTGTTCTACTGAACACTATCAATTAACGAATTTGCTCCTACAATAAACCTTGTAGACAAATCTAAACCCGTACGTACTTTTCTTTCACTTTACCTGACGAATCCAAGAGTTCTTCACCAAACCCTAATCGACGGCTTCAAAGAGTTTAAACTTGGTACTTCACTTGCAGAAAATCGAGTGTGGCCAGCGATTTCAAGGGGTTTAAAACAGAAACCCTAAACGCAAACACTAAAAAAAAACGATCCCGAACAGCAGTTCTTTCTGTGATTCTTGCGGCAACTTCAAGGATTTCTAACCCTAATCGCAGCAACAATCAACAGCCAAACAGCCCTTGCGATCTCTCCTGGATGGCGGCGACTCTAGGGTTTAATCAAACCCTAAATCGCAAACTCTACAGATGATCAGAAGCCCTATTTACTGCTCCTTTTGCGATCAGATCTTATGCGAATCGTCTTCCGTGCAGTCTCGTATGTTCAACGAGCCTAAGCTCTGATACCACTTGTTAGGAATCAAGCGGCGCAGCGGAACCAACACATGAGCACAAACGAATATCACGCAGAAAACAGAAAATAAACAACACAAGGATTTAATGTGGTTCGGTCGGTGTGACCTACGTCCACGGGTTGCAACTAGGGTTTTCTTTATTTGCTCAGTACAAGGATTACAAATACATGACATGGTATATATAGAGACTAATTAGGGTTAACAACTTAATGAACAAGAAAACTAAACATGGGCTCAAGCCCAAAGCCTTCACAAACCCAACACACGTTACCATGCATACACTTTTATTTGATAGTTAGTCATATTGTCTCTTCATTGAGAAAGCAAATCACTAAAATAACATTTTGAGAGGTGAAGGGATCAATGAACCATATTTTAAGATTTAACAATTAAGTTAAAGGGTATGGAGATTGTTTAATGGCTGTGGGTATGAACTTCTGCTCCATCTCCTGAATGTGGGCGCATATTAACTAGACACATATAACAAACATCTTTGAAGTACGATTATGATATCTGTGTTATATGTTTTTCCTTGAGCTCAACATTCACTATTTATATGTTGCTTTTGAATTCTAAATTTTGATTAGTTTTTGCATTATTGTCGTAGCATTAATCCAATTTTCTAACGTTTCATGTTTTAACTAAATGCATATATGTAAATTCATATCCTAGCTTATTTGTTTTATGGTTTGTTTTCTTTCTTGCTTATTTTGATGAGTACTGCTACTATGGAGTTTAGACAAATAAATCATTCTGCGGTTACGGCTAAACAAATGTGAGCTATATAGGGATCCCAATATCCCATTAAAAGTCTGACATGTTTTATTTGAACCATTATATGACTTAATTTCATCGTCTTGTTGAATTGCAGGCTGAATCTCTTGTTAAAGCTCAACAAGACATAGGCGAAACCATAGGACAATTAGGGCTATTATTTGTTAAACTAACTAAATTCGAAACCGAGGAAGCTATGTTCATCTCTCAGAAAACAAGAGCCAGAGATATGAAAAGCATGGCCACTTCTTCTGTTAAAGCAAGCAGATTTTATCGGGAATTGAATGCACAAACCATTAAACATCTGGTAACTTCTAGATACCTCACTAGAGGTGGCAAATGGGCTGATCGGGTAGACCTGCGTCACTTTTTGTCCAAGTTTTTTCAATTAATTATTAGTGTGTCAATATGAGTACAGAAGCTATGTATATATTTTTTATGATAACAATAATATAACTGTATGTGAATCAAAATGATTTGGGAGTTTTTATGCATAAAAAAGCACACTTTGGTTTTGACCTGTTTCTCTTAAATATATTTCCTTGACTCATTGAAGACAAAAAGAAAGTAACTTGAATTGACCCATTAATGATTAAATGGGTTGAAAATGCCACAACCAAATTACAGTTATCTAATTTCATTTCTATTTTAATAGCAACATGTTGTTTTGTTGGGCACAGGACAAGCTTCATGACTACCTAGGGGTGATGTTAGATGTGAATAATGCATATTCAGATCGATCAAATGCTTTGTTGACAGTACAAACTGTTGTATCAGAGCTTTCAATTCTAAATTCAAGAATTGAAAAACTTGAAGCAGCTGCATTCAAGATATTTGGTGCTGACAGATCTAGAATTCAGCAAATAGACGAGTTGAAAGAAACTATGAGAATTACAGAAGATGCCAAAAATTGTGCAGTCAGAGAATATAAACGTATAAAGGTAAAATACTTTGTACCAATAACCAGTTTTGCATACCTGTTCTTGCTGTTTGTTACTATTGCTGAGAGATCTTGATTATTGGTGTCTAAATAATAATAATAATAATACACTAAAATGCAGGAGACTAACAAGACTGAATTTGAGAGGCTTGACAAAGAGAAGCGTGATGATTTCTTTGGAATGTTGAAAGGATTCGTTGTTAATCAGGTACCATATTCGTATAATCTCATCTATAATGCTCAGTACATATTAGGCAAAGGAGATGGTTGGTCGCATAACATGTCAAGACTGGAAATTCTTAGTATGGGTCAAAATTCACGGAATTGACCTACAAAACATTATCATTACATCACTAATCTAACGTCATAATTAAAATAGATTTAGAAGGTTGCGTGGAAAATTAGACATAGGACAACTTCCATTTCAATCGGTTTGACTCATTAGAGTTGTTTGAGATTAAACACGACTCAAATAAACCTAATTCATTAATGAATTGGTTGAAATTGACATGATTTTTTAGAAAAAAAAAGAAGTCAAATTGGAGATTGTTTCATGTTTATGTGTAGATATAATTTGAATGAAGCATATTATAGTTTGTTTGTGTAACAGGCAGGATATGCGGAGAAGATGGCAAGTGTATGGGAAACATTTGCCAATGAAACAAGTGGATATGCACAAAGTTGTAGCTGAAAGTAGGATGTTTTTGTTGATAAGGTTTATGTAAGTTCATATTAACTGCCACTACCTAAATTTTGTGCAGCAACCACCCAAATAGTGTTTTAAAAGGTGTATTTAAAGTGATCCCATGTCCAAAATGACTGGTCCTTGTATTTTTTATGTTTTTATACCTTTATTTAGTTTTTTTTCCCTTATGTTTTACAAATAATTGTTTATAATGAGATAATTGTTAATAACTTTTTTCTAGATATTCTCCTTTATAAGATAACATGCTTGTCTTGTATAAGTTTACATGCATGTTGCTTTTTTATTCTGACTGAAAGTCGGAACCAGTCTGGTTTGTACCCAACCCGCTTGTTTAGGACTGGTCTGGAAGTTCTTGACTTGGAACCAAAACCAGTTTGGAGAACTAGTTGCAACCTTCAGAACCAGTTTAGCTGTTTATGGTAGTTTTTTCATGTTCTTTTTCAACTTTTGCCCCATATGTTTGTATAAATAAGTATTGGATATGATACTTTAATCACTAACACTAAAAAACGCTATCCACTCTATTAAACCTCAAAACGCTCTCAAATAGATTTCGATTATTTGAAAGAGGGTGTATCAATAAGAAGAGCATAAGCAGGGATTTTTGTAATCTAAAAAGAAAATTAAACTCAAACCAGGTCCCACCTGAACTGTTTTGGAACTTACCAAGACCAGTTCCTAATTTCCTATAGGCTATAGGTTTGAGTCTTCCTCACTTCTAATTTCTAAACCAATTTTAACTTTTGTTAACCACAAATCAATTTGATTTCAACCCGAGTAGGTTTTGGGCCAAAACCTAGTTTGTACACCAAAGAGCCAAAACATTGGCAATGAACATTGGTTATAAATCTCTTGAAACCGAAATTAACAAACCGTTTGTAATATAACCAATCGGTCATAAAACTCTAAAATCCAGAATCAGTTAAGTTTATGCTCACCTCTAATGCAATTAACATGATAGATACTACCAAAACTTTCTACTTGTAGAAAGAGAATCAAGTTGTTGAACTCATATTTACAACATAACCAAGAAAAACTCAATAATGAACGGATGGTCCATAAACTACTGATCTAGCTTCATTCCCTTGCCGAAGGGCCATCACCGCCGCCACCGTCGCCACCACCACCTTCATCTCCAGAGCTTGTGGCGGTTTCCGGTCTAATTTGTTCCAGCTGCTGAAGAACTAGTTGCGCCTCAGGCCGAGCAGATGGAGACGGGTCAACACAATGCAAAGCAAGTTTCAAAGTGTTCAACAACTCATCACCAATTGCAGTAGCATCCTTCATCAACTCCAAATCAAACACTTCATTAGTCCACTCTTCTTTCACAATAGAAGCCACCCATTGTGGCAAAGCAACACCATCATCCACCTCTCCTGGTGATTTTCCGGTTAGTAGTTCCAACATGATCACACCAAGACTGTACATGTCAGTCTTGGTGCTCGCTTTCTTGAGCTTAGAAAGCTCAGGCGCCCGGTACCCAAGTGCACCCGCGGTTGCAACCACATTCAAGTTACCAGCAGTTGTCATCAACCTTGACAACCCATAATCCCCTATCTTCGGGTTAAGATCTTCATCAAGAAGAACATTGTTTGATGTTAGGTTTCCGTGGACTATGTGCTGCTGTGTGTGGAGGTTGAGTAAACCTCTTGTCATTCCTTTCATTATTCTCATTCTTGCTGGCCAATCAATCGGTGCGTTGGGTCCTCGAGCTACAACAAAATTCAATAAAAGATTAGACTTGATGTATATAATGTATATGCAATGTGCATACGCGTATACACTGCATATGCGTATTCATACGTAAATGTATATGTTTGTGTGAAGAAAGTACCATGGAGGAAAGAAGCAAGACTTCCTTTGGGCATATAATCAAAAACAAGAAGTTTCTCCCCTTTTGGACCCAAATAATAGGATCTCATTGCCAATAAATTTGGATGCCTTATTCTCCCAAGTGAATGCACTTCATTTTTGAACTCCTTTTGGTTCTTTGTAATTCTTTCTCTCAATCTCTTCACAGCCACTTGAATCCCTTCAACTAAAGTAGCCTTATAAACAGTCCCATAAGTACTCTTCCCCATTATCTCTGCTGTTGCACACAAAAGATCATCAGCTGTAAACTCAATCCCACCTTCAAAATGCACAAGCTTCCCTCCACCCTCTCCCGCCCCGGCTGCCGCCGTCTCCTCCTCCGGGAACTCTTTTGCAGGGCCCACTCTACCTTGTTCACTATCTTTTTGTTTCAATGTGTCATTATTCTTTAACAAGTAACACAAAAGTATACAGCAAACTAGCAGAAAACCTGCTATCAAAGATCCCCCTATAATGAGCCAGATATCTTTGGTGCTAATTCTCCGATGGTGGCTCTCGGCTGGAGATGTGGCGCACGCGGTTGAAGGGCTGTACCCGCAAAGATCAAGATTGCCCGTGAAAACACTCGGATCGAATCTTGATGAGAGTTGAACTGGGACATGACCAAATAGATTGTTGTAGGACACATTTAAGATTGCAAGATTGAGTTGACCACCCAAGAAAGATGGGATTTGACCAGTGAGATTGTTGTGAGCTAAATTCAATGAAGTGAGTGACTTCAAATCAGTGAAGCTGTTGGGTATGCTGCCATTAATGGAGTTGTAAGAAAGATCCAAGCTTTTAAGCTTAACAAGTTTTCCAATTTCAATAGGAATTTCATTACTGAATTGGTTATGACTGAATGAAATCACTTCAAGATCAGTCAACTTGCTTAAAGAGACTGGTATTCTTCCAGTGAAGAAATTATGGTCAAAAGTCAAAGATTTGACCATGGGTTTACCACCATTTAACCCACCACCCCAAGAATCAGGGATAACCCCCGAAAGATTATTGTACTGGAGAGATAAAAACATGAGAGAATTGGATTGAATAAGTGACACAGGAATGGAATTTGACAAAGAATTCAAACTCAAATTGATGTTATAAAGCATACTGCAATTCCCAAGGGACTCAGGGATTCCACCCACCAAAGAATTATTACTAAAGTCAAGATCTTGAAGCAATTTACATGAACCCAATGTAGGAGGGATTGAACCTGTAAACTTATTGTTGTACAACTGAAGCCCTCTGAGATTTGGTAAAAACCCTAATTCCTTTGGAATTGAACCACCAATTGCATTATCATGAAGACTAAGCTTTCTAAGAGCTTGAAATTGACCAATTTTTGAAGTAATTTGACCACCTAACCCTCTCCATGGCAGCTGTATGACAATAACCTGCCCCTGAGCACACTTGATCCCTTCCCAACCACCTGAACAAGCTCCATAACCACTATCATTCCAGGTTTTCAAGAAACCATTAGGGTCAATCAACCCTAATTTGAAAGATTGAAGGGCTATAAAGTCTGATTCAGTGACTATAATCCCATCCCAAGATTGGCTTGAAACAACAAAGGGTAAACAGCAAATGAGTATGTGTGTTAGCAAGGTGAAAAAGTGTGTGTTTTTCCTCCATTGATGCTTCTGTTTCTTGAAGCTAGTGTTGCATTGGTGTAAAGATTGGTGCTTGGTGGATAAATGAAGTGTTTTTTGAGACGGGCGTGTGTAGAAATAAGTGGAAATGAGTAGTTGTAGTGTGAAGGTGAGAGTGTGTGTGTGTTTCTTGATGGATGAGTGAAAATGGAGGTCTTTTTGACAAGTGAAAGTGGACTCCATTGATGAAGTGAAGTTGAAGTTGAAGAAGAAGAAGAATCCTCTGTTTTAGGCTTTAAACAGAGGCGTGCAGGAGATGAATAGTGATATTTTAGTGGGATGTGATGGATGATGAACAAGATTGCTGATGTTTGCACGTGATGGGCACGCTTCCGGACTCAGTGATCGATGCAGGTATCTTGTATGCAAAACTACGAGTGAAATATATACAAATACTTGGGAAGTCGGAACTCTGACGTATAAAGTTTATAAAGATGAGGACTAGAATATGTGTAAATACTTGACATCAATGATAACGTATTTTAAGATTTAATTACTAATAAAACCTGCCGGATGTAGCGTGTTAAAGTACGAATCGTTTTCAAAATGATGTAGCGAATATCACCGCCTATTATGGTTGTTACACTGACATGGTTGAGTATGTACATAGATGCGTATGGAGTTGGTGTGAAAAAAAAGCCGCGTCGGTGTAAATGAGTTTTAAAAAGTGTGAAAGTGTATTTAGAAAAAGGAAGTAAAAATATATATCATATTTGGCGTTGGTTTCGAATAATATTGTCGAAACGTAAAGTGGTTTGGTTTTGAAAAAACTTTATATCCAACACAGGTTGTAACGGTGACATTGACGTCGTAAAGAGAAGCATATGAAGTTTTGTTAGCTCGGTTGAGAAGCATATGAACTTTTGGTGTAAACGTTATCCAAACCGAGCCAATATATACCTCATTACGTTTTAAAAAGATAAAACGTAAGAAAAAATAAGCACGTCGTAACGTGATGTTCAACTTGATGTTCGGAGTGTTACATTACATTCTAAAAAGACAAAATAAGTGAAAAGATTTTACAATGACAGAAGTATTAAAATAACTAAAAAGAGTTGTGTCGTAAATATAAATCAAATCTGCAGCAACTAAAATGTTGATTGGTTTGGGGTCGAACATGGGAGAGTTGGTTTTGAAAAATCCTAAAAAGAAACTACTCCAACCAACTAATACGCTAAAATTATGTAAACTAGTGTTTATTCCCCGACGTGCGTTGCCCCTCTTAAAACCGAGCCTGAGACAAACAGAATAGCCTGTGGGTCAGAACCGATGGTCGGTTACTACTGCACGTCGAAACGACTGCTAATCCAGGACAACCGACACCAGTCTTGGTGCATCATCACAGCCACAAATCAGCATAACGAACGGTCTCAGTCAAACATACCTTCATCATCATCGACACATGAATTTATAACCACAGACAACCGGAGTAAGTGTTTACTGAAGAAAGCACAGGTCCACCAACAATACACCCAACAACAAATTAGATAGTGCTTTGAAGCAAAAGGTGTAATGTTTCAACATTTGTCATCATTTCTACAATCATAAGACTCAACAACAAAGGCCAACAACCAACCCTAAAAAGGATAAAATCTACCATCATCAGCACTTTCAGATATGTGTACATAGACCTCAAATGAATCACTCATCATCATTATCATCATCGACCTAACGGCAGCATCACCAACCCTCACATGACAGTCATACTCGACTGAATTAAAAATAGAATAGAACCATCCCAAGACATCTCAAATGAGGCAACCCCCAACGTCATAGACAAACATTTCCAACAAAACAAAGATAGGTTTGGTCGTTGTGGTGCGTCATGCACTCTTAGGTGACACCCTCAAGAAACACGAACGAACGACATAACCATAGAATTTAAGGCTAAGAAATTTTGGTTCTTTGTGGTTGCAAACAATCATTCACCAAGCCAAAACAACAGTATGTGGCTGTAAACAATCGCTTACCGCGCCAAAACAACGAATCCGACATCCTTTTTTATCCTCATTGCCTGTCAATTGTAATAATACACATCTGATTTGTGAAACGAAAAGATGTTTGTTTTTTTTTTTGCTACCAAGCTAACAGAGAATAATGGAAACCCAATAAAGTCATCGATGATGAACGCATCTAACAACAGAATGATAACAACATATTCAAAAATCAACCCCAAAAAAACATGTAAGAAATCAGATTGGAATATCACCCAAAGCTTACACGTTTAAAGTTGCCTCACATGAATAGGATTCATTATCATCGACATAACGCCACCATCATCAAGCAACAATGACCAAAGTACGCTAAATAAAACCACCCCAAGAGGTCTCAGATGAGGCAACCCCCACCATCATAGACCAAATCCCACAACCACACAACGTCTCAGATGAGGCATGTTGGAATTTTGAGACTACAAAATGCTTAAGAACAGCAGAGAGCTCAAATATTTTTATATATTGTGAAAGATGATTCAAGGAGCAGATTACATCGAAGATTAAATAGGCAAAGAAGCCCACAAAAAACTCAACAAACTAACGTAAACATGACTCACCCGGATATTCCGTTTGACTCTTTATTCTACTAACAGATTTATTCAAATAAAGAAACATAAAACAAATGTGACTAATTATTCAAACAACCTGCTCCATGCACGTGAACCAACAACCCTTGAGCTCATGCATACATATACTGTTGACTCATATTTTATCACCCCCTCTTGAGTCAAATTGTCGCATGCCCAGAAGCCATCTGAAGTACACAAACTTTTCTTTTGTCAATGACTTCGTAAACACATCTGCTAACTGATCATGAGTGCAGCAAAACTCGAGTGAAACTAAGTTCTTTTCAACCATTTCACGAATAAAGTGAAACCTTAATTCAATATGTTTAGACCGGTTGTGATGTACTGGATTCTTAGATAAGCTGATAGCTGACTTGCTATCACAGAAAATAGTAGTAGCACGATCCTGTTTTAGGCCCATATCTTCAAGGATTCACCTTAACCAAATGGCCTGGCAAGTGGCTCCGGTTGCAGCTATATATTCGGCTTCTATGCTTGACAGAGCGACCGTGAGCTGTTTCTTCGAACTCCAGGCGATGGCACCACTCCCGACCGAAAATACATACGCCGATATACTTTTCCGGTCATCAACACAACTAGCCCAATCGCTATCACTATACCCTGTTAATAAGATCTCAGCTCCCCTTTTGTACCATATCCCAAAATCAATTGTCCCCACAATATACTTGAAGATTCTACGAACTGCACCAGATGCTAAATGGATGTTAGATTGTCAGCACCATCTTGAACAAACAACTTTTCATTATAATTCATCGGAGTAGCTTCATCTTTGTTGGTAGTAATATCAAATCTTTTAAGCAACCCACGAGCATAGTTTTGTTGATTAAGAAAAATGCCTTTGTCATTTTGAATCACTTCAAGTCCCAAAAACAATCTGAGTAAACCCAGATCAGTCATTTCAAATGTGTGCTTCATACCCTCTTTGAATTCTTGAATCAATTCATCACAGGAAGATGTGTATATAATATCGTCAACATATAAGCATACATAAATAATGTTACCCGTGGGTGTTTGTTTGATATATAAAGTCGGTTCACTCGAACTCTTCCGGTACCCATGCTCACTAAAGTATGTATCAATCTTGGAATACCACGTTCTGGGAGACTGTTTCAACCCGTATAGCGCCTTATTCAACTTGCACACCATTTCAGGATTTGTATTAACCACGAATCCTTCGGGTTGTTCAACATAAATTTCTTCGGTCAGCTCGCCATTTAAAAATGCAGACTTAACGTCGAGTTGATGGACTTTCCACCCTTTCTGAGCAGCAACTGCAAGAAACACTCGGATTGTTTCAAATCGAGCAACCGGGGCAAAAGTCTCCTGGAAATCAATACCCGGTTGCTGTGAGTATCCTTTAGCTACGAGTCTTGCCTTGTGTTTAAGTACCTGTCCATCTGCTCCCACTTTAGTTTTAAAAAGCCATTTAACTCCAACAGCTTGTCGATTAGTTGGGAGATGTACTAACTTCCATGTATTATTCCTCTCGATGGACTGAATCTCTTGCTTCATTGCCTCCATCCATGCTTGCGAGCTGGCTGCTTGAGTGTATGTAACTGGATCTATTATACTCAAGGCAAAGTGACATGTTTGTAGCTCATTATCACTATCAGATAAACCTTCTCCACTATGAAAATCATGTAACCAGGAGGGTGGCTTGATGGTCCTTCTTGCAGGTATAGAGGAAGAAACAGAAGTAGGTACAACATGGGGAGATAATGGAGGTGACGGATCATGGGTAGGTGAGGTAGGTGAGGTAGTAGAGTTGGTATGTGAACTAGTAGGTAGGGAATCATTTAATAAAGTAGGCACATGGGTATTGGTGGTTTCTTGGTTTGGGTTGTCAGGACCCTCAACTGTTGCTTCATATAAATCATTAGGAAAAGGGTCAACAAATTGATAAGATGAGGTAGTGGAAGCACTTGCTTCACGTGACAACCAATTCCACTTTATATCTTCGAAAAACTCAACATCTCTCTTGTTACTGAACTTCTTGGTGTCCGGGTTGTATAACCTGTAAACTCCATTGGACAGATTAGAATAACCAATAAGTATTGCTCTCTCAGTCCGATTATCTAGTTTTCTCCTTAACTGCTCTGGTATAACACCATGAGCAATGAAGCCAAAGGTCCTCATGTGTGTCACGGAGGGTTTAATGCCCGACCACGCGTGTAATGGTGTTTGGTTTGTGAGAGCTTTAGTAGGTGACCTGTTTATGGTGTACACGGCTGTAGCAACGGCTTCAGCCCAGAGATAAGTTGGTAGTTCCTTTGCTTGTAGCATACTCCGGGTGATATTCATAATGGTTCGATTCTTTCGTTCAACCACTCCATTATGCTGAGGAGTGTATGGACCAGTTACTTCTCTTTTTATTCCAGCTTCCTCACAGAATTTATTGAATTCATGAGAGCAGAACTCGCCCCCTCTATCCGACCTGAGAACTTTGATAGATCTACCACATTCGTTTTCTATCATAGCCTTGAATGATTTAAATTTTTCAAAGGCTTCATTTTTATGAGTTAAGAAATAAACCCAATACATACGGGTATAATCATCGACAAAGAGAAGGTAGTATCGGCTATTACCGAGACTTGGAGTGTGCATAGGACCACACAAATCGGTGTGCACAAGTCCAAGTTTGGTCTTGGCACGCCAGGAGGCAGACTTAAAAGGTTTTCGTGATTGTTTGCCAAAAGCACAAGCTTCGCAACGTATGCCCCCCTTGAGTTTTGGCAAACCATTCACCATCTCTTTGTCGTATAGTTGTTTTAGACTATCAAGGTGCAAGTGACCATACCTGCAGTGCCATTTCAAAGCTTCAGCGTCTAGCGTGTTGGGCTTGTTACCGGTACTGGTGAGCAAGCACTTAGGATCAAACACAAACATATTGTTGACTGCAACAGGGATATCCATAATGTATTGCCCTGTGGATTTGTTTCGTACCCTGCATTTGTCATTATCAAAAAGAATAGAATAACCTTTCTTCATAAGTTGACCTACACTTAGCAAGTTGTATTCCAACTTTGGTGCATAGTACACGTCTTCAAGAAGCTTGTACCCATTGTCTCCGGTTGAGATCCGTACCGTACCTTTCCCTTCAATAGCCAAGCGTTTCTTGTTGCCTAGCTTGACTCCTAATTTAAAGTTTTCGTCAATGGAAGTGAAACTTGATCTTAACCCCGTCATATGATTGGAACATCCTGAGTCAACAAACCACTTGTGTTGATTGTCATGTGACTCAAGAAGGTTGGCCATCAACACAATGGGTTCATCAGCAACATCATGCATGGCTAGTAATAGGTGTTGTGTATCTTCATCAGCTTCATTGTTCACTTCATCATTCTCAGCCACATTCACTTGGTTCTCATCATTATACCAGCAATCTTTCTTTAGGTGACCATACTTCTTGCACACCTGACATTGTGGTACTTTACTTCGGTCTAGTGCACCTCGGCCTCGGCCTAATGCACGTCCACGGGGTGATCCACGTCCTCGACCCCGACCATGGAAGGGTCGTGGTTGACCTTGAACAATTTGAAGGGCGTGTTCATCTTGCGTTTCTGTTTTTTTAGCAGGGCTATTAGATTGCATCAGGCTGTTCATTATTTCTTCTTGTGATTGTAGCAACCCCATCAACTTGACTGGAGTGACATCGGCCAAATCGAACACAACTTCGATCGAGGGGATGACATAGTCATATCTTTTGGAGAGGCTGCGTAGGATCTTCTCAGCCACCTTCTGGTCTGTAACTTCTTCTCCGTTTGACCGCTGACGGCCCACGTTGTCCATGACTCGGGAGAAGTAATTCTCGATGGCTTCATCCTCTTTCATGGCAAGATTCTCGAAGTCTCGCCTTAACCCTTGAAGCTTCACTGACTGCACCTGTGAGTCACCTTGAAACTCGATCCGTAACGTATCCCATGTGTCTTTCGCTGATGTTGCTGCAGCAATACGAGAAAAAAGTTGATCATGAACTCCTTGTTGGATGATTGACATGACAGATGCGTCTTTCCTCTTCGCCTCATGGCGGTCTCGAGACCCATCATCAGTGGCCGTCACACCAAGGTACACAACATCCCACAGGTCTCGGGATTTGAGTATGGTTTTCATTCGGATACTCCAATGTTCATAACCGTCTCCTTTGAACACCGGAATAGACACTGCAGATGTGGGGTTAGGTTGAATGTGGTTTTCTGTCGTTGTTTACAGCAGAGAAAGAGAGCAAAGGGTTGAGAATCGAAAGAGCCAAGTATGGCTCTGATACCAAACTTGTTGGAATTTTGAGACTACAAAATGCTTAAGAACAGCAGAGAGCTCAAGTATTTTTATATATTGTGAAAGATGATTCAAGGAGCAGATTACATCGAAGATTAAATAGGCAAAGAAGCCCACAAAAAACTCAACAAACTAACGTAAACATAACTCACCCGGATATTTCGTTTGACTCTTTATTCTACTAACAGATTTATTCAAATAAAGAAACATAAAACAAATGTGACTAATTATTCAAACAACCTGCTCCATGCACGTGAACCAACAACCCTTGAGCTCATGCATACATATACTGTTGACTCATATTTTATCAAGGCACACCCCGTCATCATCAACGGGTTAGGGTTATCAAGCAGAAGCATCACCAACACTCGATGCAACATAGAAGCCACCGAAGATGGTCATAGAGACCACAGGCGACATACTATCTCCGTAAAGGAATACCGAAGAGGCGGTGGTGATAGGATCTACGAAGAGGTGGTGGTGACACAGACGCCACTCAAGGTTGTCGTAGAGACCGACGATGACGTCTTGTGTTTGTAAAGGCATGTTGAAGAGATGGAGGCGATAAGATCTATGGCTATACAAAGTGACGGTGGTAATCAAAACCCTTGGGTGACCACCATAACGCCCGAAAACAACCATGCCAGACAACATCAAAGGGCGACCATCGAAGAACACAAATGAAGCATGCATACCAGCGCCTCTTGAAGAACATGAAGATCAGAGGACGCGTGGATGAGGACAGGCTGTAAAAGCAACAACACAGCTATCGAGAAACAGAGCAAATGACCGAAACACCCTCGAAACACTGTTCATCGATTTGGTTTTTTTCATATATAGGAGAATAATGACAATACTGTAGTATTTAAAAAATAGTAAAAGTCCCCGATGTTACTATTTAAGATATAGTAATTAGAAGATTATTAATGTAACTCTTACATTGGAAGGTTTATTTATTTTGTTCTTAAGAAGTTATAAACTTTTTATACTTTAAGCTTTTACTTTTACCCATGTAGGGGTATCAATCAAACATCCGTATTTCCTTTTGTAGTAATTATTAGAAAAATTAAAATTGCTTAAATTTTTGGAAATGTCTTCTAAGTTAATCTTTTCATTGCACTTTAAATAACAGAAATAAAAGCGTAGTATTAGACATAACACGAAAGTAAAATATTTTTTATATATCTTCTGTTGAAGTATAAATTTAAATGTTGTTATATACTTATATGACCTGTGATGGAACACATTATTCGTGGGATAAACATGAAGGGAGTCATCTCAAACTTTCCATTCCTTTCAAATCCAAGTCATATCACTTTCACTTTCCTATTCTTAAACCACTAAGGTAGTCACTTCACTTTTTTAACATCCCTAATTAATAAACAAACAAATATCTTCTCTAAAATTCTCACTTAAAAAATAGAATAAGGAGAGGACTAAAAACATGAAGATGCTGTTTGTTTTTTCTGCAGCAAAATGTCTGCAGTCTGCGGATCAAGTCTGCGGTTTGCGGATCACGTTTGCGGTTTGCGGATCACGTCTGCAGACATCTGCAGGAGAAGAGCTGAACCAAACGTTTGCAGTCTGCAAGAAGAAAACTGTTTGTTTTTTAACATCCGCAGACTGCAAAAATAGGCTGTAATTAAAATAAACCTAATTTTTAAACTTTAAAAAGTACTTCAACAGTAAAATTTAAATAAAAGTCATATAACACTGCAATAATATTCATAAAACCATAAAAATACATTTTATTTAAATTATGTATTCCATATTTTGCATTGACTGATCAACAATTTCATCTCGTAACTGAGTCATATATTCTCGATCTGATGCGGTACCATGTGCTTCAACCTCATTTTCATCAACATCAACGTGCACATGAAATGCTATTATATAAACAATCATATCACGCAGATTGTCAATATACACATGAATCACCAAACAAGTGTAATAAACGAGAACCCTAATTTCTAACAACTAAAGTTTCAATTACGCTTATTTACCCTAAATCACGAAATCAATAGAGGATTATAGATGAACGAAGAGGATAAAGGTTGCCGTGATCTTCAATCGATGAAGAAATATGATCGTCGACGGTATAACACGGTGGCTGACGATGGTTGTTTTGGGTGTCAGAGACAGCGGTCAGCTGTGAAGAAGTAGGCTTGTAAGAGCCCAGGGGCTGTAAGGGGCGAAGGTAGTGGTGACGGGAGGCTGTAGGGGGCGACGGTAGTGGCGATGGGAGGCTGCCGGCGGTAAGAAGTGAATGGGAGAAGAGGGTGAAGATGAGGGTGGAAGAGGGTGAAGGGGCTGTTTAGAGTAGAAGTGAATGAGAAGAGGTAAGAAGTAAATATATTATGTCTTCTTCACGCAGACCTCAGGAAGACGTTTTTTAATGAAAAGTCTTCCAAAAAACAAACAGTCTGCAGACCTCAACGTCTGCGCGTGGTCTGCGCGGCGCAGACAAAAGAGGTCAGAAAGTGCTTCTCAGGAAAAACAAACACCACCGAAATGAATGCAAATCTTAAGCTAGCCCGTAAAGAGACTGATAGTGGCAAAAACCTCTGGCTCAAAGAGAGCAAAGAAGATGAAGATAAAAACACATGCAAACAAAATATAACACATAAAAACCCAAAAAAATCTATCAATAGCATAGATAGTGATTGATAAATAAAAAAAATAAAAAAAAGATAGACGTACACAAACACGTATGAACTAAAACTTAGATAATGTTAGACCTCAAGCCCTCGCGTATGGCTAAAAGGTAGAGGTACATCTAATCCATAAAGTTAGACATATACATATACACAAATTGACGAGATAACTAAGATTAAAGGTAGAACAAGATAAGTGTTTAACAGCTACACATACAACTAAAAGCAACCCAAATGAAAAATCACAAGCCAAAATACAACCCCGATCTCATACCTCGTCAATCTGACTTTCTAAAAATCTCTAACCTTCATCTAACGTCTCTAGAGCTCCTCTCACTAATTACATCCTCATAGAGGTGTTAGACTATCAAATCCAACCTAATATGTTCTTTTTAAGTTACTTTTCTTGTGACTCTACTCAACTTCTCATCTACAGTGAGGTTTTTCATATTCTTCACAAAGGTTGTCCGCTCTCTTCTCCTCATGCATCCAAACCACCTCAATATTGCCTCCCTTATCTTCTTCGAGGTTGTGCTACCTGTAATTTAGTTCTAAAACCTTCATATTTAATCCTTTCTCATCCTGTGTAAATAACATGTTTATTTATTGAGTTATAAATTATAACTTAATAACTTTAACAAAAACCTAAATTCCCCGTATTTTGACTTGAAGGATATCTCAACATCACATATTTTGATACACTTTGAACTAAAAATTCGTTTAAACAAGCTTTAGGTTTATTACATGGCTAGCTCACATGGTAGTGGCACAAGCCTCTTAGGTTAAGGTTCCGGATTTTATTCCGAATAAGGTGTAATCAAAAGGTGTAGTAAAGAGTGCTTAGAAGTGTTAAAAAAAACCACTCTACTCCAACCATTTCATTTATTGTCGTGGAATCTACAAAGTTCTTCCACTACATGGCATATCAACAATCAACAAGTTTTTTTTTTTTAAAAATATATCATAAATTTAGAAACAAATATTCACATTCTCTTGAGGTTCTTACTATGTATGTTAGGAGTTACAAACAGAAACGCATAGCTTAAGATATAGTATCCGGTGACCACCATAATATGAAAAAACCTTGCAACGCTCATTTGACGCATCGTAATGCATCTTTGATCGATCGGTAGACGACTACAAGCTATTTTGAAACCCAAAAGCCACTTTTATACACATGCCAAAAAGAGATAAAAAAAAACCAAATTAATTTGGCGTTCCAAACAACTGAGCAGAATGATATAAGACAATTTCTAGCGTTACCATTTAATGTAGTCGTTCTAGGTACTGAAAATTTTAATTTTTAATTCGTTGGTACTTAAAAGTGGTGTAATATAATAGATTTTTAGGCAATTTACCAAGTATTTTAAGGGGTAGTGTGATTCACGATTTTAATATCTAATGTATTTTGATTGCCATTGTTATCATTTTATGTATTATTAAACGTTCGTTTTTTACCTTTTCAGTGTTATTTTTGTTTGTCTCGGGTCTTCAACATTTGCTGCCGAATCTATTTATTCTAATATAATGTTTTTTGGGAAAACAAGAAAAAGAAAGGTAACAACTTTTCCATTATTAAAGTCTAAAACCGAGAAGTGATGAATTTATGATTCTTGAAGATAAACTGAATAGGCACGAACTATGGAAACAGATATTGTACCCGAGTGCCAGAAGTAACTAAGATTCAAGAAAGCCTTAAAAGTTGAGACTAATAAGTTTTAGAAGAGATACAACAGATTTTGCTTAGTTTTATTCACAAATCATACTTTATTCCCAAAAAGTTCAGAATATATGTGAATCCACTCGCTCATGTATCCTACTTCCTTTCATGCTAAAACGTATGTTATCTTTCTAGTTCATCGTTAAAATTTAATTTTTTTCCGGCATTAAAATAAAAAGACTTTAATATCTATTTAGGCGCCGAAGAAACCGAATTCTATTATACTTCTAAGTTCTAACTAATAAATATAGAGCTCACATTTGTACTAAGCAGCCATCTTTTTTTTTTTTTTTGGAAAAAATCAATTATTTAATTTTACAGAAATATAATATAACTCGGTTATATTAAGCAAACGGATTCCATTACATGAAAAAAAAAGGTTTTGAAAAATATATAATGCCGGCTTTTTACATCTCAAAAGCTAATAGTGCCCAACTTTTGTAGAAAAATGAAAATCCATTCCCTAAAATGACGCCCAACATCAAACATTTATTTCGACATCTCAAAATCTGAATTTAATCTGCGACAATTGTAGAGAAAATGACAATTGCTCATCACCTAATGTGGCTGCCTCTATGTTCGTTATAAACCCTACCTTAGGTCTTCTTATGTTGAGAATCAAAGTGTTCTTTTCAACTCAATTAATGCATGTCTTCTGGATCCACATGTTGAGGCTGCTTCTTGAACAATAAAATGGGAAAAGTGAACTTAGGTGGATAGACATGATTTAATTCATCATGCTTAGGTTTAATTCAACAGATTATGGTTTATTCGATGAGTTTAGCCCAAAATATTCCGTTAATTGGACTCCTTGGCAACCAGATAACAGCATATTCATATATTTGTTTAAGGGAAAATTGCATATTTGATCATGTAAAATAACTTAATTGCATATTTATCCAATTCAAAACTAAAATTGCATATATATCCTTCTTTAATCTTTATAATTGCATATTTACCCAAATCACAACCAAAATTACATATATCCCCTTTATTAATAAAAAAAATTTCAAATCTACCTATTTTGATTTATTTTATTAAAAATAAATTATAGATTGACAATGTTACCTTTGTCTGCATAAAAAAAATTATTTTTTTTAAATTCATATTCACCATTTTTAACTTGTTTTTTTTTTCTTTTTACATTTTTTAGTTTTTTTTGTTTCTGTTTTTAATCATCTTTTGCTAATGTGTTTTAGTTATTTCTTAAAATTTTCCCTTTTTGTGGTTTTTGTTTAACAACTACGCTTATCTCCTTTTCATCTCAATTTTTTTTTCTAATAGCAACATCTAGAGTTTTTCTAGACGAATTTCACCTTGGATGAGGTTGTGGGATTCCTCGCTTACCAATATGCCCTAATCCACAACCTATTCATCAGATCTTATATAATTTAGCTAGCGCATAGATTTCGACTCTAGTGCCATGACACATATGATGTCTAATATGAAAATGATGTGTGACACAATATTTTAGTTTGGAAGTGTGATACTTGGAATGTTGTGAAACTTCTTGTACTATCTTTCAAATCGGTTATGTTTTACTTTCTTTATCAGAACACACTATCACACTCAATAACGTACTACCAAACACCTTTAATCTATAATTCAATTAGTTTGATAATTCAATTTCCATTGTATTCTCACCTTTAATCTATCATTCAATTAGTTCTTGATAATTCAACTTCCATTGTATTCTCACCTTTAATCTATCATTCAATTACTTATAGTTACTAGTAGTCCCATTTCTATTGTATTCTCATGATGTAACTCCGACAAGCCAAATCTTTCATTGTCCGGTGCTTAGACCACATAAGCTTTATTTGCTTTCCATCACCACATTGATCTCTCGTGAGTTGTGAGACTCGCAACATGATTATCCGTCTAATTCTGTATTTTCTCACATTTCATCTCTTCTTGTTTCTATTGAATCTCTAAAAACAAATCACAAAGCTTTTAGTGTTTCCGGCTCTACTTGATTACCCTTTTATTCATCTTTATCTCGTAAGATGTTGCTTCCACATATCATTCACTATGTCATATGGGAACTCCCTCCTATTGTTTCTTGTTTCGCCCCTATTTCATCGTATTCATCAATGATATTAGTTGGTCCACCTGAATGTAGCCTTTATCTCACAATTCTAAAGTTATCTACTCATCTTGCCACTTTAAACCCTTTGTCGAGAAGAAATTTTCATGTACCATCAAACACTTAAACGTGTCACGTCTTACTCATTCATACGCACCTGCAGTAGAAATCCAAGTACCATGCTTATGCCACAAATGTTTTCCTCATAACTTGTTTACCTTCTACGATTATTGATCATTCTTCTTCTTCTTATGCGATTTTTTAAAGTCTCTAATTACACAGTTTTATGCATCTTTCGGTGTCTTTGTTATCCGTTCCTTGAGCACATTCAACATGTTAAACTCCCACACATGTTTAATCCTAGTATTTTCTTTGAATATGACGCAACCTCTTGAATTTGTTGACTTAACTCGACTCGCATCACCTACATCGTTTTTGTGTGTAAAAAGCTAGCTCTTTGTGACCTTATGCACCAAGCTATACTTTGTAGTTGTTTGCCAACCCTAGATCATCTTCTGTTGATTTTTCATATTTTTCTCCTCACATTTGCACTCATTTTAGCGGTTTTGAGCAAAACCCAATGGTTGAGATGACCATATCTGCATTTCTTTAAATTCATCCATATCTTCATGAATCTAGAACCCACGATAAATAACAGATGTAGTGACCAATAATCAGTTCACATAAAACAAGAAAAAAAGCACTTAGTTCAATATTAACAAACAACTGCTGCAATTGTTCAAATGACTGATGCAAATTGAACAGATAAACCCATGATCATTCAATCAATGATTCAATTCAATACCAAAAATGTTTTAAACTTCAAATAGATACAGACTATTTGACTTAAAACTAAACCCAATGACAACAAATCAATTCAATCAATGATAAACCCCTAAAATCAATCAAAATTAGGGCACCAAAATCCTCACAAAACTGGAGTGAAATTCACCTCAATCATCAACCATCAAACCCCCGGGACGACGGCAGCAGCCGACGACGCAGCGCCACCGAGAAACGAAAGAAATCCTGCATTCACCGGTTCCTGATCATCCAGAAACAGATCTTCCGGAACCCTAAACCCTCCATGAACACACAGAACGAACAATCCGATCAAAATTGAAGAGATCAACACCGACCCTACGTTCGTCAAGAAGACGACGATGATTGTTGAGAGGATTAACAGAACTAGGGTTTCACGGTCGGAGAAGGTGCGGCGGAAGAGGATGAGAGGTTGATCGGAGGGGCGGAGGAGGTAGAGGAGTATCTAGGCGGCGAGGAGGCAGAGGAGGAGGAGGAGGGAGAGGGGGTCGGAGATGAGGGAGGCGGCGATGACGCCGGCGACAACGGTGGTGTAGTTGACGCCGAAGTATGAGAAGTTTTTGCGGATGCGGGAGGTGGCGTTGGAGAGGGATTCCGGCCGGGAGAAGGCGGAGGGGTCGAGGAGCTCCGACCATGGGCGGTTGATGGAGTAGAAGCACGTGCATGGATCCATGCACTTCACATGTTGGCAGTCAAAGTTCACGTGGTCTTTTGAATAATTCTTATTTAGTTGTTATTGTTCTGCGGTTCCTTAGGGTTACCGGTTCTTTTGGCTATTTTCTATTTACTAGGTCAAGTAGTTTATTTCCGTTGTATTTGTTTGCCTATTTAAGCTTGAAGTTGTTCTCAATAAACTCATCAGATTTTTGAGTTCTATACCAATGTTAAACTAACATTTGGTATCAGAGCAAAATCCACGATCAAAAGAGTGAAAGGAGAGCGATCATGAGCAACGAAAAATTGAAGATTCCCGTTTTTGATGGTCACTATGACCATTGGAGAGAAATGATGGAAAACTTGGTGTGAGCTAAGCAACTATGGAACCTGATAGAGCCGGGAATCGTTGAGCCTCAAGTTGGAATCGCTCAAAGCAATGCTCAAAAGAAAGCCTTGGCGGAGCTTCGTGCTAAAGATTTACAGGTTAAGCATTACCTGTATCAAGCGATAGACAGGGTTACATTCGAGCAGATTTTGGACCGACGAACGTCCAAATCCATGTGGGATGCCATGAAACAACGGTTTGAAGGGAATGCTAGAGTAAAGAAATCAATGCTTCAAAAACTCCGTCGAGATTTTGAAGTGTTGGAGATGAAGGTAAATGAATCAATTCCCGAGTACTTTGGAAGAGTGCTGACAGTAGCCAACCAAATAAGAAGTAATGGTGAGGAGATGACAGATCTCAAGATCGTTGAAAAAATATTGAGGACGTTGACTGAGAAGTATATGTTTGTAGTGGTGTCAATTGAGGAGTCGAAAGACATCGAGAGAATGACGATAGACGAGCTTCAAAGCACACTTCTTGTTCACGAGCAAAAGTTTAAGAAGCCAGAAAAGGAAGAAGAACAAGTGTTGAAAACTGAATATGGTGATTACTCAGGAACAAGGGGATGTGGAAGAGGACGTGGCAGTCCCCGTGGCAGAGGACGTGGCAGTCCCCGTGGCAGAGGACGTGGACGTGGAAGGCAAACTATGAATCGTGAAACGACGGAATGTTATCGGCGTCACAAGCTTGGACATTTCTCTTATGAGTGTCCAAACTCTAAAGAGGCCAACTATGCAGGTTTTGATGAGGAGGATGAGATCATGCTGATGGCCCGAATAGATCTTGATGATAACAGTAAGGATGAAAATCGACATGCAGACAAACAAGTGAGTGTTTTTATGACACAAACTGATGATGATAGGAAGAATTGTTTGTGGTTTTTGGACTCGGGTTGTTCAAACCACATGTGTGGGGACAAAATGAAGTTCTTGAACCTTGATGAAGGTTACTCTCATTCTGTCAAACTTGGGAATGATACTTGTTTAAAGGTGGGAGGTAAAGGACAAGTTAAACTTGTTTTTGATGGAGTGGTCTATATAGTGAATGATGTGTACTATGTCCCTGAATTAAAAAATAATCTTTTTAGTATTGGTCAACTTCAAGAAAGGGGATTGGTTTTTCTAATTAAAAATGGGGTCTGCAAAATATACCATGATGAAAAAGGTTCGTTGTTTGAAAGCTTTATGACCACAAATAGAATGTTTCCCTTGTATGAACAAAAAAATGCACATGGGTCTCTTGCATGTGGTGATCGAGAAAAGGGAAAAAGAAAGGAAGAGTACAAAAGCTTGTACTCTAGTGATGTTGACATGTCAAGACTTTGGCATGAAAGATATGGCCACCTTAGTACAACTAGTATGGGTCTACTGCAACAAAAAGCCATGGTGAAAGGTATGCCATCCTTTATTATAAATGATACTTTATGTAAAGAGTGTTGTGTTGAGAAACAAAGCAGGAACCCTATTCCAAAGTCTAGTGATTGGAGGGCCAAAGAGTTACTTGAGCTTGTGCATTCTGACATTTGTGGGCCAATAAAACCCACTTCACAAAGTGGTAAAAGGTACATGCTCAGCTTTATTGATGATTACAGCAGAAAGGCTTGGGTGTATCTTTTAAGAGAAAAATCCGAGGCATTTGAAAGTTTCAAGGTGTTCAAGAACAAAGTAGAGACTGAAACTGGAAAGAAAATTAAAGGTCTGCATACAGATAAGGGTGGATAGTACTTGTCAAATAAATTTAAAAATTTCTGTTCAAATCATAGGATTAAAAGGCAACTCACGACAAGTTTCACACCCCAGCAAAATGGGGTGGCGGAGAGAAAGAACCGCACTGTTATGAATATGGTCGTGACTCTATTAGCTGCCAAAAACATGCCTAAGTACTTCTGGGCTGAGGCGGCTGTTTGGAGTTTTTTTATTCTTAACCGGTGTCCAACAAAGGCTCTTAAAGATATAACTCCGCAAGAGGCGTGGTGTGGAGTAAAACCGAATGTTGAAGACTTAAGAGTTCGGGGATGCATAGCCCATGTGCATGTCCCAAAGGAACAACGCACCAAGCTCAATAGTAAAAGTCAAATCTGCATTTTAGTGGGAAGAAGTGAGGAATCAAAAGCCTACAGGTTGATTGATCCAACAACCTTGAAAGTAGTAATAAGCAGGGATGTGCTGTTCGAAGAGGATAAGAGTTGGGAATGGGATCTGAATCATTCGAAGGAGGAAGTGAAAGTGTTAACTTGGAATGATGATGCAGAATCTCAAGATAATATCAATGAATCAGATGAAGTACAAGACTCTGAAGAAGTTGCTGCAACTGTTCCAAATGTTACAAACCAATTGGCAGAAACAAGCCTTGCCGGAGCAAGGGAGGGCAGGCAACGAAAGATGCCGAGTTATTTGCAAGACTATTATACCAGGGAAGACGAGTTGAACGTAGCAGAAGTACTTCATTCTGAGCCTGTAACATTCGAAGAAGCCATTCAAGAAATCAAGTGGAAAAGGGCAATGGATGTCGAGATAGAAAGTATTAAAAGAAATGGTACTTGGAGTTTAGTTGAGCTGCTAAAAGATACAAAATGCATAGGGGTTAAATGGGTGTATAAAACAAAGATGAATGAACATGGAGAGATTGAAAAATATAAGGCCCGATTGGTCGCAAAAGGTTATGGTCAAGAACACGGTGTCGACTACACGGAAGTTTACGCAACCGTTGCAAGGATGGATACCATTCGTCTCATGATAGCAGTGGCTGCTCAACAGGGTTGGGATGTCCTTCAAATGGATGTAAAGTTCGCATTTTTACATGGGACTTTAGACGAGGATGTGTACGTACAGCAACCGCAGGGGTACGTGATCAAAAACAGTGAACACAAGGTGTATAAACTACGAAAGGCGTTGTATGGATTAAAGCAAGCTCCCCGAGCTTGGTTCAGTCGAATTGAAAAATACTTTGTTAAGGAAGGTTTTAAAAGGAGCAATGTTGAGCATACACTTTTCATTAAGAAGAATTCACGAGGTAATATTTTACTTGTTAATGTTTATGTGGATGACCTGGTTTACACAGGTGATAATCTTCCTATGTTACAAGAATTTAAGAGCTCAATGAAGAAAGAATTTGAAATGACAGATCTTGATAAAATGAAGTTTTTTTTGGGAATTGAAGTTTTACAAACTAAAGATGGCATTCATATTTCCCAAAGGAAGTATGCAGGCGAGATATTAAAGAGATTTAAAATAGAAGGGTGTAACTCAGAACATTGTCCTATTGTCCCTGGTTGCAAGCTGAGGTCTAATGAAGGGAAGAGAATGGATGAAACATTGTTTAAACAAATGATTGGAAGTCTCATGTACATTACAACAACTCGGCCCGACATTCAGTTTGTTGTGAGCTTGATCAGTCGCTATATGTCAAGTCCAACAGAGATTCATTTCGATGCTGCGAAGAAGGTTTTAAGGTATCTGCAGGGTACTTTGGATTTCGGTATATGGTATAAGCGTGGAGGTATAGGGCGGATGGAGGAGCGATCGCATGGTCATCAAAGAAGCAAAAGATTGTTACTTTATCTTCAACGGAGGCTGAATATGTGGTTGCTACCGCTTGTGCTTGTCAAGTTCTTTGGATGAGGGGAATTCTTGAAGATTTCGGGTCAGCAGAGGAAGGAGGAACTGTTATTAAATGTGATAATTCGTCTACAATTAAACTGTCTAAGAATGCTGTTTTTCATGGTCGGTGCAAGCACATCGGTGTTAAGTATCATTTTCTGCGGGATTTAGTTCAAGAAGGTGTGATAATTATGGAGCATTGTAGAACCAAAGAGCAAGTTGCAGATGTGTTAACAAAACCATTGAAGAAGGAGTTGTTTGAAGACTTGAGGAAGAAGCTTGGTATGTGTTGTGTGAAGAGCAAGCTAGTTGAGGAAACTCATTCTAGCTTGAGGGAGGGATTGATGGAGTAGAAGCACGTGCATGGATCCATGCACTTCACATGTTGGCAGTCAAAGTTCACGTGGTCTTTTGAATAATTCTTATTTAGTTGTTATTGTTCTGCGGTTCCTTAGGGTTACCGGTTCTTTTGGCTATTTTCTATTTACTAGGTCAAGTAGTTTATTTCCGTTGTATTTGTTTGCCTATTTAAGCTTGAAGTTGTTCTCAATAAACTCATCAGATTTTTGAGTTCTATACCAATGTTAAACTAACAGCGGTGGTGGGAGAGTGAGTGGCGCAGGGAGGAGGCGAGGCGGGAGGAGAAGAGGCGGAGGGCGGTGGTGGTGGTGCCGGTGGTGGTGGTGGTGTCGGTGGGTGGGACGGTGGCGATTGAGATGGACGGTAGTGGTGGCGCGGCCATTGGGTCGCTGGAGTTGGGTGGTGATCGGTGGGGTTTGGTGGTGATCGGTGGGGTTTGGTGGTTCCGCGGTGGTGGAGAATGTGGTTAATGTGTATGAAGAAATGTTTCAAATGTTTTTTAGTTGCTAACTAGTATTAAGCCCCTGTGTTGTAACTGAGGGCGGAAAAACATACCAAGTAACACCAATGACACACACTATTAGTGACCACCAACACTAAAATAGCTCATATTAGAAAAGAAATAAAAAACAAACAAATAAAACCAAATGAAAAGCAGACGTAAACACATTCAACCACGTAGACGAAGCGTAAAACATCTAAAACAATAAGTAAGTCGATATAGGGTCAATGCCTTGCAACAGGGCTGTTAAACGGGGGGAAATATGAGTAAAAATGTTGAAACATACACGCTGCGGCGTGTTAACTTGAAAAATTTGGACCGAAACGTAAAAAGAAAAATTTTTGAAATATGAAAAGTATAAAAGACTAAAGTTGAAAGTAAAAAAAAATATCGGAGATAAATTGTACAAGATGTAAAAGTATTGGTTAAATACTCAAAATAAAAAGTTAAAGATTACAAAAAAAAACAAAAGGTAATGTGGGTACAACTCACTTAGCATATGGTACAATCTATTATGCATAACCACGTTGATAATTAGTATATATATAATGTAACTCCTAATCTTTGTTTAGTGTGAAGACTTAATCTTCAGCGTTTTCGAAATAGCAATTGAAACCCTCAAAGGAGTTTGTTTGTATTGCATTACAATCATGTACTAGCAAGTTTTGTTCGCGCGTTAAGATGGTTCGTTTTTGTAAAAAAATTATATTGAGATTAGAGTGACCAAGGTGTATGAAGAATTGTCCTACTCGGCCAATGTTGATATAGAAGTGTAGAGTCATTTTTCAAATGCATATTAGGGGACACGAAGTTGTCTCGGTTGGGATATTGGATAACAAACAAGGAGTTCACGTGGAGGGTGGTGATTGATCGTAAAGGTGCTGATGAATGGCTGTGGATTGAGGAGACAAGGTTAAACCCAATGAATCGGGTCAGAAGAAAACACAAGGAAAAGAAGAGAGTGTGACGGGGGAATTGAACCTGGGAAACCGAGTCCCCGATTTTCACTCCGTGTCCCCCTTTTGATATATCCTTCTATCAATGAGATTAAAGTAACTTTTCTGAACGATTCTCCATACCCACATAGGCACATAATTAGTGGATGTTACGTACTCCTTTATGCAATGAAAACAAAGTGTGTAAAAATGTATAAATAAAATCATTAAAACACATTTAGCATTAACATCAAACATTCAGAGCTCTCTTGATGTATCAATTACGCAAAGACTCGCTAAAATAAACAACAAAAATAACATAATCACTATATGCTCTCTATAGATCAGATGAAGAAATTATTGATTTTATTATTATTTTTTGAACATCAGAAATCTTTGATCTTTTCTGGAATAGTAGGAAGAAGTTTGCAGCCTAAAATAATTAATTTGTTCTGCCCCAAAGGGATGCATCACAAGGTTTTAAAGTATTTAGGTTAAAGCTTGCAAGACATGTCAATTTTGAGCCTCTAACTTAGTACTTTTTGACATCTACAATCCTAAACTTTAATCAACTGTATTTTACTACTGATGACAATTACCATTGTTTACAAGTACGACTCATCTCACTTACCATTGATTGATCAAAATTTTATTCTCAGATACTATTAATGATATGTGACAACTTACTAATAATAATAAGTTGATCATTTACTTTTCGTAACCATGCAAATTTGAATCAAGTTCCAATTAATAAGGTAAAACATCAGGGGCGTTTCACCTTGGACCCGCTACAATTTTTTATTTTTTCATGCTTAAATCCTTTGCTTTGGTTCATGGTTTTGTTTGGTTCTAATTTCCTAACAAATATTATATCTAGTGATTGTAGATTACAGAATAAATTATATAAAAAGTTTGAACATTGATGAAAACCTTTAGCGAGTACAGGACGAGGTTCAAGTTTGATCTAGTAGCTTGTGGTTGAATCTTGTTCCCAGTTGGTCGCCTGCTTCCCGATCTTCTGCAGAACTTTAACAACTTGTTCTTTCGTTACGTTTCCTGTAACAGTCACCTTGTTTAATCTCGTATCTACATCATACGTCTCGATATCTGTTGAATCAAACAATAATCTTTATCATCGATCCGTGTTATAAGCGACAACAATAATATTATAGTAGATAATTGTATGTACCTTGGATCTTCTTGATGGCTTTTAATATCATCTTAATGCACTCTTCACAGTGTAATCCCACCTTCAATTCCACCACCTGATCATGCATAAAACGTTAGCAACCATACGGGTTAATAATATTATGTAAATGAATTGATGATGATACTGACGTTAGTCATTTGATTTTCTTGGAAGATGATTTGAAATTAGAAATCTGAATGTGAAGTGAAAGATTTGTAAGAGGAATTGGATTCGGTGATAAATATGGAAACCACTTTTTGGTAAAAGCATCTCGTAATGCGTGTTTAAAGGTGTTAAAGGGAGAGAACCATCATTCTCAAATACGCGTCATTGATATTCTTACAAAAATACCCACCCATATTTCTAATGAAACTTAGGTCGTGTGTTATATACTCATGTGAAAAAGTGAGCGTGTCTAAGATGGTCGCCACTCACAGTCACGGCTTCGGACATAAGAATGAGCGTTTGACCCTGGTGGCGTGAGTATGGTCACGGCGTTGCCCCCTGAGCTAAGATGACAGGTCAGCCACTCACGTTGTGTTGATTGCGCTTTATCCACACCCGAAGCATGCAACATTACATATGACCATAGTGATTAAACAAGAAATTAGTTTTGCAAAAATCAGGCATAGCCCAAAGGCTTTTAGTCTTAAACGAAGGTTTTCTCTTTTTGTTTTCCCCCTAAATGGCACACATTGACAAATGCGAGTCATATACTCACATCCCAACAACTCGACATCTTTTGTATATTTATTTTTAATGGTGAAGGCACACACATGTTATATTTAGTCTTAAATCTATATCATTTGTCACGATAATATTTAAACCTTCAACCACTTAAGGAAAACACACTTTCAACACTTTGATACTATTAAACTACATGCACTTATAGAATATGGACATTTACTAAGGTTTCGAATTATTTTTAAGGGTTTGTTTTAATAAGTTGGTCATCCTCATGATCATCTCAACCACTGTAACCAAGGTTGTTTCACCTTGTTAGACTTGTTTAATTCATAGGTCATTAATGTTTTGTGATTTTGTTTCATGTCATTGTTAGATTTACAACTAATATAGGAATTCGATCGTTTTAGCATCCCCTCATGTGACACCTTACGCAAATCCACATCGTTTTGTTTTGTATACAAGAAAGATACTTCTAGATTAACGACTTGTCTCAAACAAGAGAAAGAAACAAGTATCTTATTTTTTATACATATTCATGATATGTTTCCTATGGTAACTAAGTTCATGAATTGTGGCCAACAAACAGTATGAGCCGCAAGGTATATTGGTCAAGGTTTCTGATTAGACCACAAGAATTATCTCGCCTCAAATATCACTAACATGTTTGAAGGCATTGATTGTGAACGAAAGACTAACTCTACAATTAAGCTTGTACGAGTCAAACCAATCCAATTCATGAACTGTTTACAAATAAAACAAATAATATTAATTAATATGATGGGCGGAATATTACCTTTAAAAGAGATTCGATTTCACTATGATTTATCTCTATTGTTTTTGCCCGACCTTTCTTGATCCGACCGTTTTACGTCCCAAATGACGAGAATATTAGAGTGCTTACCACAAATGACCCGATAAACAGCACCAAACTAAATTACAGATACAAGAACCAGTTTTCTTAG
The DNA here is from genome assembly GCA_025506505.1 of Flaveria sonorensis. Lineage (NCBI taxonomy): Eukaryota > Viridiplantae > Streptophyta > Magnoliopsida > Asterales > Asteraceae > Flaveria > Flaveria sonorensis. The sequence continues at coordinate 10,695,444 of CM046436.1, forward strand.
AGATATGTAAAAGCCCGTTAATCTGAAATGTGTACATTAAGGGATTTATAGAAGTGCTGAGAGTATTTGATTTTTTTTCCCCTTGTATTTCTACTATTCACCCCCTCAAAGTGCCTAAACCAAGTGGAGGATGCTAGAGGTTTTAAAACCGGGCGGTTTCTCAGGCAATGGTGTTTTTTTGAAAGCTAGAACTGTGGTTACCGACCCCGGGTTTTCAGAATGTCCAGAAGTAGAACCAACACTTTCCAAGAAAAACCGGAGGGTTGTTTCTACTTTCTATGACATTGGTCAACGAAGGAAACAATAGTGAGCGTCAAATAAGTGTGATGTGAGCAGGGGTCACTGCCTCGAATGACTTCATAGGTTGGGTGCTTTGTGGGGATGAACCCATGTCAATGACCCGGGTTACAGTAGAAATACAACACGAGAAAAAAGCCATAGTTTTACAAATTTGTTTTGGAAAAACAATACTTACACAAAATTTCACTGAGATGTGATATTCTAGTATAACAATCACAAGGCATACCTTTGAAACTGAAATGAATGATACATGAACAAGTTCTTTTCACCATGACTAGCAAAATCAGCAATTTTCACAAAAAAGCCTGAAATACTTAAGTCTGGTAAGTCATACAGAGAGTATAAAAGGCATGATATCAAGCTTGGCTAGAAGACTTGTTGAAGCGTTGACCATTGTGTTGACCCGATAATGCACTGCAGAAGACAGCATCAACATTAAAGAGTACACTATATAGACTTATAGTTAACCAGACGACTGAAAACCTTAAAGAGACAAGTATGAAGGATTAAAAAACAAAAAAAAGAGACTATTTTAAGTCAAAGTTGCTTGGATCAACTAATGTATTGGACAAGAAAAACCAATGAACATAAAATTGGACAAGAATGCAACTCACTTTGTTACCATCAATTTGATGAACATAGAACATTTAGCTTTGTTTTTCCTCAACCTTCACTTCATCAGAATCCGAGTCACTAGCATTGTAACCTATCAAAATATTAACAAAAAGGGTATTGAATCACTGATAACATCACTCAACTAACTACATACCTGCCCATAAACAAGATATAAAACAATATTAACAATTAACAACCTGGGTGTTTATCACCAACTTTCCAAACCGAGCTACGACTCCGCGAAGCTCTACTAATCCAAGCTTGTCCCTAACATCCAAATCATCAACACAAACTTATTTTCTGCTCATAAAAAACTAAGTTCAAGAATGACAAACTGCAACAAATGCCCACATTATAACACCAATCAGAGTCTATTTTTACACAAGATAAACAAAGATTAAGGCCATATGTACCATCAATTGGTACCCACATCTTAACAAAGATAATGCATCAAGAACATAATTATTCTAATAATATGCAGCCTTTATCAGTGGCATTCACAAAAATTTTAGAAAATATTAGATGGGGCAAATGGTCGAACACCTTCTGTGTATCTTTAACAACCCCATAACCGCTACAGTACATCTGACCCACCAACACCTGCATACTGATGTCACCGGCTTTAGCCTCCTTAAGGGTGTCCTGAAACCACCGTCGTGAGCACTCAAGCACCACCTCCGCCAGCGGAATCCGGCGGTCCACAGATGAATTCTCCTCCATTGTCTTCAACCTCTGTTGTTGCTTCTCCGATTGAACAATCCGGACCCCCTTTGGCTTTGCGGGCTCCGATGGAGGTGCAACTCGGGTCTTGTTGGAAATGGATTTAGGGGTTCGTTTCGATTGTTGTTGGATCCTGTTGGATGTTATTACCCTTGCGAAATCTTGAAGCTTTGGTGAAGATGGGATCGATTTACCCATAAACGAAAGATACGAAATTGACTATACGGAGGTTCGTTTGATCCAGTTTCTTGTGTGAATCTTGACTATGAAGTTCCTGAATTTTATCCCAACCGCTTTCCCCCTTTCGATTTTCTTTTTGTTATCTGGGTTGATGGGTTGGGGAAGAAAAGGAGGTATCGGGTTCAAATGGATTCGAGTTAAAACCGGGTAGGTTGGGGCCAAAGTTTTGAAAACCGGATTTGACGAGCCCGGGTCGGGTTCGAATTGGGGAACTGGGAACATACCAGGTCGATATCCGTATTGAATGGGGCCGATAAATGAACATAAGATATGGAGTTAATTACCCAAATGGTCTATGTGGTTTATAGAAAATAACAGGTTTGGATACTAAATGGTTTTTTTGTAACAAGTTAGGGTATTGTGTTTTCAAATTGTAACGAGTTAAGGTATTAACACTAACAGACGTTAATTTTTCTGTTAAATTTAAGGGCATTTTCGTCTTTTAAGTTTAAAAAGACTATTAATGTAACTTAAGGGAGCGTTTGTGTCATTTAACCTACATAAAGGAGAGTTTGTATGTATGTATATATATATATATATATATATATATATATATATATATACACACACATTGTATGTATCTTTATCTCCTTCATAGGCAGAATAATTTCACCTCCACTGTCGGTCACCACCGCTGGCACCACCGCCGGTCACAACCCCAAGCGACCACCGCACGGCTTCCACCGTCGGCCACCACCCCCATCACATCATCCTCACCACCAACACCTTCTCCTTAATGAAACAACAGCAGCGTCAACACCATATTCATCACGCATCATCACAACAATCTCACCGTCATCATCATCGTGTCGCTACCACCATCGTACCATCTATCGTTGCTTCATCTCTATTGAACCACCACTACAGCCAACAAGCCCTAAATCAAGAATCCCCAATCAGGTAATTCTAAATTAGGGTTTTAAGAAAAAACTCGTAGGGGGAGGAATCAGCGATATGTTTGGATCTAGTTGTGGTGTTGTCGTCAGATGGTTGTCGACCAAGGTGATGGTGGTGGCGTTGGTGAATTCAGTGGTAGTGTTGTACTAAATGGGATTAGGAGGGAGGCGACAACAGTTGGATCAGGTTTTTTCTTACGAGTGGCGGTGGTGGATTTAGTGGTGGTTTAGCAGCGTTGACCAAGGTGGTGGTGGGTGCCAGATATGGCAGGGTAACAACGCTGGTGGTGGGCGGCAGTTATAGTGGATAACAATGGTGGTGGTTTGGTATTTTGAAAGAGACGTGGGTGGGGTAGGTGGGGTTGGGTTGGATTTTTTTAAGTTATAGGTAATTACACAAATATTCCCTGGATAAATGAGAGATATAAAATTACAAAAAAAAAATCCCCCAAAGGGTATTTTAGTCATTTTATTTAAACTTAACAGAAAAAATAGCGTCAGTTAGTCTTAATACCCATTCTCGTTATAAAATTGAAAACATAATACCTCAACATGTTACATAAAACCCTTAGTATCTAAACCTGTTATTTTCGATAAACCACAGGGACTATTTATGTAATTAACTCTAAGATATGAATATGTATGTTTATTGAGTTAAACTAGTATTTAACCTCAGTATTAGTATGATGTTGCGGATTTATCGATGCAGTTTGTTTGTTTTAGGTGTTAGGTGTTAAGTATTAGTGATCTTACATACATGCGACAACATACTTGAGCAAAGATACTTTTGTTTCTTATTTCATTTACAATAGAAAGATCAAATTAACTCACAAAAACCACGTAGGCTTATGTTACATACGCTTAGGAGAGTGATACAACTCCAATTAAAGTCATTCCCACATGAACAAAGTCAAATCGGGCATTGACAAATCCATGGATCAGATCAAGTGGTGTTTTGTTCCCGCCTAAATCCATTAGCTCAATAGAATACACAAGAAGAGAAGTAGTTGAAAGCAATTCCTCTCATCTAGCAATATTAGCTTTGGGTCGATTTCTTTCATGTTTTGTCTTGAAAATTTTAATTTGTATGAACCTTTGGAGAGGTTCCCCCTTTTGAATTTGGTTGTTTCCTTTTGATTCTAGTAAACTTTGCTTTCATTTTCTATCTTTATTTGCATGTCCTATCATTTAGTTTCATTGCTAGTAAGGCAAATGGTTCCTTAGACTCGAAGTGTAACAAAAGGGAGCAGTTCTCATCCTAATCCCACAGTTGCTTAGTTCCTAGCGATCGCTACCTGATTGGAATCATTTGAATCACTCAAAAAAGATGTCACGGATCTAAAGTCCCAGCGGATGAAATCCAGTGGTGGTTCTGGATGGAATGAAAATGGTGAGACCTTTTACCCTTATAAACAACTCCGACCATCCATTAAAATTATCCTACCCACCTTCACTAGGGGTATTCCAAGGGATTGGATCCTCAAGCTAGAGAAGTATTTTAAATATTACAATGACCCAGACGATACTAAAGTTAATGTGGTAGCAATACATATTAATAGCTTACATATATTTAGAATATATTTATTGTAAATTAGGTCCATAATCTCATCCCTAAAATAAGGGATTATAGTTAATGTAATTTTATATATTGAATGATAATTGAGGGAGAGATCAAGGATCCTTCCATCTTACATGGTATCAAGAGACTTGGTCTCGATCCTCTCTTGTCTGTCGGCCCTATCACCTTCTCTGCCATTCCTTTCTTCTTCAACCTATCCCCTATTCTAACCTGTTTCTTTATCTCACCTTCTCCCTACCAATTAATTCTTCCACTCCCTCTCACCCATGGACTCTAAAATACATCCTGCCACTACCGTCACAAACAACACAAACCTTGTACCCATAAAACTTGAAATCGACACCAGCCACTATGGCTCTTGGCGTACATTATTTCAACTCCATTGTCGTGCCTTCGAGGTCCATTATCACCTTCAACCACGAACCACCCCACCACAACCTCCCTCTTCCAAAGAAGCTGCAGATAAAGACAAACCCGCCTCCTCCGCCTCGGCAGCCGATCAATGGGATCGTCTCGATGCCATCGTACTCCAATGAATATACGGGACGATTTCTAACGATTTGCTGCTCACCATCATTGACAAAGCCTACACCACATACGACGCTTGGATTGCTCTGGAAGCTATGTTTCAGGACAATAAAAGCGCCCGGGCAATTCACCTTAAACACAAGTTCTCAAACACCCGCCTTGACGGGTTCCCAGGAGTTTCGGCCTACTGCCAACAATTGAAATCGCTGGCTGATCAGTTGAACAGCATTGGGTCAGCCGTCAGTAATGACGATCTAGTCTTACAACTAATCGCCGGCTTACCCGAACAATATGAAGGAATCAAAACTATCCTCCAGAACATGAAACAGTTACCCACTTTCTATGAAGTCCGCTCGAAGGTTATTATGGTTGAACAGAGGAAAGCCGAAGCCGCGATGATTGCTTCTCAATCGGCTGGTACTGCTTTACACACGTCCACCACTCGACCTCCTACATCTGAAAACCCATCTGACAATGTCTCCTACGATAGCAACCGTGGCAAGGGGCGCGGCGGCCGAGGTCGTGGTGGCCGAGGACGTGGTGGTCAACAATGGGGTTGTGGCCGCTACTATTCTTACGGTCAACAGAATGCTTCCTGGCCTTCTTGGCCAACTTACCCTTCTCCTTTGGCTCCTGCACCCACTTGGCCCAATTGGCCCATGCCACCATGCCCTTATCCCACTGTTGGGCCTAAGCCTACTACCAACTCCAATTCCACCAACAGCATTCTCGGCCCGAGACCCCATAACACCAATCAAGCCTATACAGCTTATACACCCACTGATATTGAGCAGGCAATGTACAGCATGTCCCTGAACCAACCGGATACCACACACTACATGGACACTAGGGCGACTTCAACCATGGGGAACACACAAGGTAACTACCACTCTTTTTTTAATAATAGCATTCCACAATCAACACTTGTTGGTGATGGTTCAACCATCCCTGTACTCGGACATGGCACAAAACTTTTACCACCGCCCTTCCCACCCTTTGTCCTTAAAAATGTTTTGTATGCCCCTAAACTTGTCAAAAATCTTATCTCAGTTCGTCGGTTTACCACCGACAACTCTGTTTCCGTCGAATTTGACCCGTTTGGTTTTCTTGTGAAGGACTACAAGACCCGGATCCCTATCCTTCGATGCAACAGCAGCGGTGACTTGTACCCTCTAGTCTTGGGATCCGGGAGCACAACCAGACCATCAGCCTTTGCAGCCATCACCTCTGACATTTGGCACCAACGCCTTGGTCACCCAGGACATGCACCTTTACACTTTTTAAAGCATTCGAATATTGTTCAATTTGATACTTTTAATAAGCATGCTTGTCAATCTTGCGTTTTTGGCAAGAGTACTCTTTTACCTTTCTTTACTTCTAGTACTCCTATTTTTCAATCATTTGATATCATACATAGTGACTTGTGGACTTCCCCTGTATTTAGTACAGGGAGTAATAGATATTATATATTGTTCATTGATGGCTTTACCAATTTCCTATGGACATACCCCATATCTCGCAAATCGCAAGTTTACTCTATTTTTTGTCACTTTTATAACTATATAAAAACCCAATTTGAGAGAAACATTAAAACACTTCAATGTGATAATGGACGTGAATTCATCAATCACAACTTCCAAACCTTTTTCAACCAACATGGTATGCGCTTTCGCCTATCATGCCCTCACACATCCTCCCAGAACGGCAAAGCCGAATGCTAAATCCGAACAATAAACAACATGATCCGAACACTATTGGCTCATGCCTCACTTCCCGCAAACTTTTGGGACCATGCCTTGGAAACCACCACTTACCTCCTCAATATTTTACCCTCTAAATCCCTCCACAATAAAACCCCCACCGAACTCCTTTACCATCGTACCCCAACCTATGACCATCTTCGGGTGTTTGGTTGTCTCTGTTACCCACTCACACCATCCACCACCATCAATAAATTACAAAACCGTTCCACCCCGTGTGTTTTCCTTGGCTACCCCTCGTCCCATAGAGGCTATAAATGTTTTGATCTTAACACCAAACAAATCATCCTCTCTCATCATGTGGCGTTCGACGAAACAACTTTCCCGTTCAAAAACCACATCCAGCGACCACCAACTTACAACTTCTTAGACACTCACCTAAATCCCCTATTTTGGCCTTACATATCACCAAACCCATCTGTTACTACAACTCCTACCCACCCGGCCCAACATCCCAACAGCCCACCCACCCATACGTCTCCTCCCAACAGCCCACTTCCCACTCCACCAACCTTCACACCAGCCCACGCACCCGGCCCAACATCACCTGCCGGCCCAACACAACAACACTCACCGCCCACCACTCCACCAACCCTGCAGCCACCATCACCCAACTCATTCTCCATACCTGCCAACCCAACGCCTCCTCCACTACCTCCCACCCGAACTATGCGAACTCGTGTAATGGACGGGATACGCAAACCCAAACAACACCTTAACCTACACACCACCACCCACACTCACACCATTGTTCCTATTCCAAAAACACCAACCGATGCCTTGTCCATTCCAGAATGGTTCACCGCCATGACCACCGAGTATGATGCTCTTATTAAAAACAAGACGTGGGAGTTAGTTCCGCACGAACCTCATATGAATGTCATACGTAGCATGTGGTTGTTTAAACATAAATTTAAATCTGATGGGTCTTTGGAACGATACAAAGCACGGTTGGTTTGTGATGGCAGGTTACAGCAGGTCGGAGTTGATTGCGGCGACACGTTTAGCCCGGTGGTTAAACCAGGCACCATACGCACTGTATTGTCTATTGCTCTTTCACAGGCTTGGGAGGTTCATCAACTAGATGTATCCAATGTATTTCTTCATGGCACTTTACAGGAAACGGTTTATATGTATCAGCCTATGGGATTTAGACACCGTGCCAAACCTGATCATGTCTGTCGCCTCAAGAAATCGCTCTACGGTCTCAAACAGGCTCCACGTGCCTGGTATCAGTGGTTTACTGATTATGTTCTTACCCTTGGTTTTCAGCAGAGCAAGTGCGATGCCTCTTTATTCACTCGGCACTCTGGCCCCTCCGTCTCTTATCTTCTTTTATATGTTGACGACATACTTTTGGTTACTTCCACTGCTGCTCTACGGTCCGAACTCATGGCTCACCTTGCTACCGAATTTGCCATGAAAGATCTCGGTCCTTTAAGTTTCTTTCTTGGAATCTGTGTTACTCGGCAACAAAACAATATGTTTCTAAGTCAACAGTCCTATGCCCGAGAGACTATCACACGAGCTGGCCTCTTTATTCACTCGGCACTCTGGCCCCTCCGTCGCTTATCTTCTTTTATATGTTGACGACATACTTTTGGTTACTTCCACTGTTGCTCTACGGTCCGAACTCATGGCTCACCTTGCTACCGAATTTGCCATGAAAGATCTCGGTCCTTTAAGTTTCTTTCTTGGAATCTGTGTTACTCGGCAACAAAACAATATGTTTCTAAGTCAACAGTCCTATGCCCGAGAGATTATCACACGAGCTGGCATGGACAATTGTAATCCGGTATCAACTCCGGTTGACACACATGCCAAACTTGGCAGCTCTGCGGCTGATGACTTCCATGACCCTACCCTTTATCGTAGTCTTACAGGTGCTCTTCAGTATCTGACATTTACTCGACCCGATATCAGCTACGCAGTACAGCAGATATGCATTCATATGCATGCGCCAAAGGTCGACCATTGGAACTCTCTAAAGCGTATTATCAGATATATAAAGGGTACTTCTTCTTTGGGTCTCACCCTTGGTTCCTCACCTGATCCCACACTCATCGCTTACACCGATGCTGACTGGGCAGGTTGCCCCGACACCAGACGTTCCACTAGCGGTTACTGTGTTTATTATGGTGGAAATCTCATCTCCTGGTCTTCTAAGCGTTAGCCGACTATCTCCCGCTCTAGTGCAGAGGCAGAATATCGCGGAGTGGCCAACGTTGTTGCCGAAATCTGTTGGCTCCGGAATTTATTACTTGAACTATGTCGCCCTCTTTCTCATGCGACTATTGTGTACTGTGATAATGTTAGTGCCATTTATCTTACTGGGAACCCGGTGCAACATCAACGCACTAAACATATAGAGTTGGATATTCACTTTGTTCGCGAGCAAGTCCAGCGTGGTCAGGTCCGAGTTCTACACGTCCCTTCACGTTACCAGATTGCTGACATCTTCACCAAAGGCCTGCCTCGTATACTGTTTGACGACTTCAGATCCAGTCTCAACATTCGGGAACCTCCAGTTTCGACTGCGGGGGTGTAATAGCTTACATATATTTAGAATATATTTATTGTAAATTAGGTCCATAATCTCATCCCTAAAATAAGGGATTATAGTTAATGTAATTACTCTATATATTGAATGATTATTGAAGGAGAGATCAAGGATCCTTCCATCTTACATATATTAAATTTTTTTATGTTGTTGGTGTTATAAATAAAAGACTCCCGCACTCTTTCACCTCTTTTGCTTTAAACAATATCTAATGTTATTTAACATATTTATCTCTAATTTCATCATAATCTAACATTAATTTGAAGATAAAAGATCAAGAGCAAAAAAAATTATATTTCAATATAGATCATTATTGTTCTTTCATGTGTGTTGTATTTGATTGGTGGTTTGTCATCATTGTTATTTTAGATTTGTAATAGGGCATCACTAAGTGGCTTAGTGATTTAAGAAAGAGGTAATTACTACCATTTAGAAGCACAGTAAGATCAAAGTAATCACTTTTTTTTAAAGTGATAGTTAAAAGATGATCACTTATTTTGAAAGAGGCGTTGTAACGATGATCTCTTTCAATTAAAAGATAATATAGTGGATCAAATTATTGATCGGCAATCAAAGAGGGAACATAGAATGGATTAGCTAATATCCATTTTATGTTGTATTACATCGGTTTTGTCATCCCTTTCTTAAACTTTTTACATCTCATTTATTATTAATTGCTTCGGTTAATTAAGAAAAAAATACCTTTAAACATAGGTTTTTATTAAAATTATAAAAAAATATATATATATTCAACCCCTTATATGTTTCTTCAAATCAGTCTTTGTCTTTTTAGAAATACAGTTTTCTAAAACCATAAGCATATAAATCAACCAATTTGCCTTGTGGATATCTTAATTTTTAGAGTAAATTACATTTTTCATCATTTACGTATATAACAAATTTCAGATTTCGTTTTTAAACTAAGAAAATTACAGTAAACGTCCTTTATGTTTGAAATAGTTTACAAATTTCGTCATTTTCACTAATGGTTGTCTATTATGACGTTGAGTGCATCTACATGTCATGTGAGGATAAAATGGTTATTTGGTACTTTATATTTAAAAATCAAAAGGAAACAAATTATTATTTACCCCATCTGCAATTCTACATCACCATAACCATCTCCATCACCCTCGTCTCCATCACCAACACCTAACACCACACGACATCTCTTAACCATCTTCGATGACCAATAACTCCGACGACCAACACCACCCGACCACTACCATCGTCACCTCCATTATCATAAACCATATCTAGGGTTTGGCATATCAATGTTCTTCAAATCTGGGTTTATGTAAACACTAGTGACTGAAGATGGTGTGAGTAATCGTGGGTGTCCGCCTTCCCCTACCTATAAACACTAGAACAGGATTCATGGTGAAAAGGTGATAGGTGGATGGTGAAGATGATGAAATTAATAAGTATTGTTTTAATATTCATATGGTTAAAATAATTAAAATACCCTCACGTGCAAAGTACATTATTATACTTTTTTTTTCTTTTTTTTTAACAACTTCGAGAATAACTAGAATAGAATGGGCAACACCTAGATAATCTAAGAGTTGCTCCCACCAAGACTCGAACCCACAACTTTTAGTTGGGGTGAACACATCACTTTAACTCCTACCTAATTACCACTACATGATTATACTTAACAGACAAAATTACCAGCCGTTAGTGAAAAGGACGAAACCTGTGAATTTTTTTAAACATAAATGATGTTTACTGTAATTTCATTAGTTTACGAATGAATTCTGAAATTTGCAATATACGTAAAGGACGAAAAGTGTAATTTACTTTAATTTTTAATTTTTGCACTACTCATTTAAATTGATTTTCTTTTTATTGTAATGTTTTTTGATTTATTCCTAATGACATTGTATCTTTATTGGATGCTTTCTAATAATTATTATTTTTATTTGATTATGAAACCGAGTCGTGGCGAACCTTGATGTCAGTTTATTAAAATTAATAAATAAATATGTATTAGGTTTTAATGTTATCTATAATCTATAACAATAATAAAAAAGAACTTCATGTTGAAGCAGAGGTTTTTATCTCACCTTGGATGAGTTTCCGATGGTGACGTCAGACTAACAAGAACTAACTTATATATGAGCGTCTAGTCAGCCAAGATTTCATACTCTAGTAATGTAAATGATGGGATGAGTTAATGGAACTAACAAGCTGTTGAAATGAAGTCCGACTATATGCTTTTTGTATGAGATGAAACGACGGAGCTATATAGCTCCGGCGATGATGGTTCTCAACCGATTACCGATGTCGGAGGCAAGAGTTATACGTTGTTTATACGTTAACATCACAAGTTGATAACCTACCAGCAACCATTCATGATTAATATTATCACTCATTATCCACACAATCATGTAACTCAACACAGATATTACAAAATCAACACAAACCAAATCCATTAGAGAACGAAATACATCAATCACAAACACGATATGATGATCCTCATGATCAACAACACTTCTTCACAAACAAACACAAATCACAATCGAATTCAACTTCAATTTCTTCCAATTGCTTGATTCAATTCGATTCGATTAGTCGATTCCAGCTTATATCGCTAGAACCAAACCAGGAACCGATTTCCCCACTCGATTCGAGAGGCTACTCTCCCAAACCGAGGGACAATTCAACGAAATCGGTTTAGCAGAGTGAAGGAATCGAGTTACAGTGAGTGAGGTGTTGAAATACTCTCTAACCTGAGTGATAACCCCCTGCGAATCGACGGTCCAGGCGTGGATCCACGAGATCTCACGGCGTTGATCGCAGCCTTCGACGATGACCGTAGATCCGAAGGCGTCGATCGAATGAGGCACGAATTGGAAGCTTTCAGCGGCGGTGGTATCAGCTCCGGTGAGCAATCGCATCATGAACTGGTGCGACGGAGGGCCATGGAACCACCACTCGAGATCGGGGGCGAGGAGTTTGCTGACGATCTGAACGTTGCGGGAGCTTAGGGCATGGTAGAGGGAGAGTACGACGGAACCGTTGCCGGAATCCTCTAGAGGTGGTTGAAGGTTGGCCAGTTCTGTAACGTGGTGGTTGATCGGAGATCGGTAGTTGGTGGTGGTTGGTCGGACAATGGTGGTGGTGGTGGTGGTGGTGGTGGAGGAGATGGAGGTTTTGTAGGGGAGATGTGAGGGTAGTTTGGGGACTGATGTTATGTAACTGTTGCTTGGTGGCGTGGTGAGGGTGATTGCGGTCCCACTATGCGTTACGTTTTCCATGTCATCTTCTGATAATCTTTGTCGTCTTTGATGATATTTTGTTGAGTAAACTTCATTTTGTTTTTTTTTTATGGTTTAAATAACGGTTTTCTTTCGATTGTTTTAGAATTATAATTTTAATTTTTTTAGTTTGCAATTCGTTTTAATTTACTTTAACCCATTAACATCGTTAAATTTTTATGTTATATTTAAAAGTATTTTAGTTTTTTTATATATAAGGACTACACATGTAAATTATCCAAACTAATAGGGGGTATTATTATAAAATCATTATACATGTATATAGTACTAGTAACGTGTCCGCGCGATGCGGTGCGTGCGACACTTTTTATTATGGTATTTGTCTCTGGTTAGTTTTATATTTAAAAAACTGAATTCCTTCTTTTAAGCATATTGTAACAAACATGAAAAAATTATATATAATTAAAGATACGAGGGTCTAAGTGTAAATAAGTTTAAAGTTTCACTTTTTTAGTAGCGTTAGAAATACATAATTACTCTTATTAAATTGATTTTTTAGGTTGTACCTTGTGCTTAAAATGTATAAATCTCTTAACTTTGAACGGAATCCTTTTTTCGTGCATTATAATATAGTATAGATATGCACACACCCTACCATCTTCCAACACCTCTAACCGCCGGTCAACGCCTCCACCGCCGTCACCCACCTCCACCGCCGTCACCTGCCTCCACCTGCCTCCATCGCTAGCCAGACACTCTCTCACTCTCTTTCTCTCTCGCCACCCACCATTGAAGTTTACCAAAAGAAGAAGCATATCAGAAACCTAATCAGGGCTTCGATTGAGGTTTACAAATATGAAGGAATCTTGTAAGGGAGTTGCTAGATTCAAGGTTGAAGCTTGAGGGTGTGCGCAGGTGAAGGGATCTGAAAATCGTGAATCAGAAACATCAGTTCAAGGTTTAAGAAAGGGTTTTAGGGTTTGAATCTAGAAGATGAAGATTTGAATTTGTGCATAAACAGATTCATTTTTGGTTCGGTTATTGTTAGGGTTTCTGATTTTCTGGTGGTTCCGATATATGTGGTGGTGTTGCGAAGTTGGTTTGTACTGGTGAGTGGTTGGGCTAATGAGATTATAATGGAAGTCTGGTGGTGGGGGCGCCATGATGGTGGTGGTTCGAATCTTTAATTTCAAAGGTGGGATTGGTGATTGTGGTGGTGGTTGATTGAGTTCTGTATTTGATTTCAATGGGGTTTTGTAATTTTCAAGGAAGTCCGATGGGTGGTGGTTTGTGGTGGGCAGTGGTCATGGTGTTGTTGGAGGCGGTGGTTTGTCATTTGTGGTGGCCGTGGCGATGATGTTGTGGTTTTGGGGCGGTGGTGTTGTGGTTGTAGTGGTGGTGTTGTGGTGGTAGCGGTGGTGCCGACATTGTGGTGGTGGCGGCAGTGGATGTCGGGTGAATCGAGGCACAAAGGCGGAGGGGGTTTGGGTGGTAGTGGCGGTGGTGCAGGGATGAGGTCAAAAGTGGTGGCTATGTTGTGGTGGTGGTGGTGACTGTAGGTGGTCAAGGGGCTAACGGTGGTGGTGGCTGTTTTGTGGTGGTGGTGGTGGCTGTGTGGTGGTGGGTGGTTTCTAGGGTGTTTTTGGGGAAGAGAATTAGAGAGAGATTGTGTGATATATATATATATATATATATATATATATATATATATATATATATATATATATATATATATATATATATATATATATATATATATATTTGTATTATAAATTACATTATCAGTCCCTATTAGCAAAATGTCTAAAATACCCTTATAATTAACAGACTTATTTAACGGTGTTAGTAAGTTGGAGTAAATCGAAACGAATTGCAAACCATAATGAGTAAAATCTCAATTTTGAAATATTTGGAGAAAAATCGTTATTTGGACCAAACCACATGGAGCAAAAGTGAAGTTTACTTTATTTTCTTTTAGGGGAAAGACCGGGACACCCAAGATCACTCTCGTTAACGAATAATTTATTCTAGCCAATACTCGAATTCATATCTTCCATTGGGAAAACCACGAGGTTACCACTAGACATAGGCAGACTTAGCTTGAAGGGGCCGGGATCACGGTAATACAGTGAAGTGAATTTTTGTGCGTATATGAAGATGTATATACAAGTTTTTCGAGTGACATTATTGTGTGTTTTGACGAGACTCGAATCCATAAACCACAAGTCATGGTCTAAAAGCATGTAAGCTTATTTCATAATTTATAAGCTAGAGTCTACAAATTTAATTAACAATTTATGGATTAAAGTCTACAAGCTTACTTAGTGAATAAGTTATGAGTTAAAACATACATGTTTTTTTGGTTAGTTAGAGACCTAACAATATTATTTACTTTTTATAATAGTGAATTTTTGCTATTATTGATTTTAACTTATATTTGTTTCAGTTTCCAATTTTTAATTCTTGAAAACAAATATGTAATTTAAATTCTTCAAAATAAATCTTTAATAATTTTACTACTTAATACTTTATGGTAATATTTTATTATGGAACAGCTATTTATTATCAGACATGAAAACGATCATTTTAAGATTGAAAAAGACAAGGAATGAAAGACCACTCTTGCCAGCTATCAACCTTAAACTTTCACTTTTTCTTGGAACACCAAATTTGATTTCTCTCTGGAAATGAGTTTTCAACTAGTCAATCCTTCTTTCATTGAAAGTTATCATATTGGCGTTATTTGATAAACCTAGGCGTTCTCTTATATTGATCTTAAAAACTTCTAATTTTTTATTTTTTTTACGATAAAGACACATCTCCTGCAATTTACTCCTAAATCCATCGTTTATCAGACTTGACACGCACAACTTGAATGAAGATAACCATTAAATGCCACTAGACAAAAACGTTACCCCAAGTGTACCAAGTGTAACCTACAACTAAGAAGAGGTTCAAAATCCTACATGGTACAGATTGTGGTTTGTTTAACTTTAAAAAATTCTAAGAATGACATTATAAAAGTTAATTTTTAATAAAAAAAATATTGAATTATACGAATGATATACATGATATGCTAATAAATAATCAGTTGACTCTTTATCTTAAAAATTATAAAGTTGTTCCCAACATTTTATCAAATGGAAGCTAAAGTCTTACGTTCCTGATTTAAGAGTTTACACCACTGGTATCTGAAAATTGTCGTTTACAAATGTAAACTCGTTTACTCTTTAAATGATAATTTACAAATATGAGACCAAAAAATTAATTTTATTACTTCTGTTATATTAAATACATTTATAATAGATAAATATATAATTTATATTGATATATATTAAATAATAAATAAAATAAAGCTGGGTAATACCCTCTGCGATGCAGCAAGAAACCTGTGTTGACACAACTTGATTGTCAAATAAGACATCATAAGTGTAACAACGGTCTATGCTAATATGGTGTCAAATAAGATGACGAAATTGGTTAAAACTACATATTAAATAACTTTATAATTTATAAACACCAGTTTCATATTAATACAATAGCACATATCATTAAATATGAAAATTAAATAAAAGAATATCTCGTTTAATCGTTTAAAGTATTAGCTATCATTCGGCTAGGTACGTGGCAAAGACTCTTGTCTCTTGAAGAGAAGACCAAGTTTTAGATCCTGAAACTGGTTAATATTTTATATTAAATTAAATTTATAATTTACAAACACCATTTTCATATTAATACATAAGCACATATCTTTAAATACAAAAATCAAACAAAAGAATATCTTGTTTAATAGTTTCTAGTATTAGCTGTAATTCGGCTAGGTACGTGGTAGAGACTCGTCCTTTGAAGAGAAGATCAAGGTTTAGATCCTAACACAAGATATATTAGGAATTGATATAATTTAGAAATATAAGTAGATGGATACAGATGAAAAAGCAGTTTGAAATAATTATTTACTTAGGGAACGATTGCTAATTATAATAATTTTCTTTATCCTTAAAGTGTTGTGTGATTTCATGTGTACTTTTATACAAAGATGTTTTATGCATTAAAATGGTGGTTAAAGTGTGTTTTTTAAGGTATGGATGCCGTATATTCTGAATTATATATAGTAATACAAGTTATTATTCATCCCCAAAGGAAGGTATCTTCTTTTATAGTTGTATTACGCGTGACTATTTTAACTCTCTTATGCAAAATACATCAATTTGATTAACCGCTGAAAATAAAACAAAAGTTTAGAATGTGATATGTTTTGTGATGGATGCATTTTTTTGTGATGTAATCGGTGAATAGGCATAACTTGATCATCGTAAATAATTGATGAAAAACAAGTATAATCTTTTTACTTTAATAAAATAAAAACTAAAATGAAAACGTGATAATACCACATTCTTTCTTATTATATTTATACGCTTCTCTCTTCTATTAAATAATCACATTAATTATTAATAGTATTATTAAATTTATTTTTTAAATAAAAATAGTTTTTTTTGTAAATAAGAAAAGAACTTTTTATTAATGTTATTTCAATAGAAATAGAATTTTTTAAAACATCAAACTTTTTTAAAAATATAAAATACTTTAAAATTGATATTTTTAAAAATTAAAATTTTATAAACAAAATATAATTAAGACGGGGAAATTAATAATAAGAAAGTTATTAAAAATACTATTTTTTTAAAACGTTTGTTTTAATTAAGAAGATTTCAATCATATCTTATATTTGAATATCATTTCATAATTACTAATTTTTTGTTTTATTTAATATTTTTTATTCAACCAGTATAATACACAGGTTTATTAAAGCTGGTATGCTACATAAGATAGAAAATATTAATGTATTCAAGTTGCTTAAAATATATTAAAGTATCCACATTAGTAACGTTTTGTGTTTTTAGAAAAGTAAATTATTACTTTAGCTAGATTTTTAACATGCTATTATATGTTACATGTCTAAATGATGCATAAAAATAAGTGTCAGCCAACGTAGCGTGACTCAAGCAGTTTAAGAATATACCTTTTTATTATTGCCACGATTTCACCATCTTCGTTACTTTTTCTATTTTTCGAATAAACTTTATCTTTGAAATTGATTGGTCCACCACGCTTCAAAATGTGTGTTGCTATATGTGAATTAGTCATTCTTTTAGAGACTAATGATATATATATATATATTTATATACGATAACTAAATCGTTAATCTTTGTAAATGAATTATCTTTTAAATATTTAGTTAATATCTTTTAGTTTGAGAATCAAGAATATATAATGATAATCCATTCCGGCTTATTTTACTTTCCAGCTACTTTTTATCTCCTTTACTTCAATCTAGGTTGCTTCTAGAAAAAAAATAGAAGGTGCGCCACTGAGGGTCGAAGGGAACCATCTTTCTTACGATCTACTATCTTACCCACCATTCAATGATATGATGACATCTCATCCGAACTCCTATCTATCTTTAAAGTTGTAATATCATCTTTCTTACCCTAAACCATCCTAGGTTTGATGGGAATAAAAGAAAGTCAAGTAATTCTCGGCTTCATTCACGGGTTCGTGAACCCAAAATTTAATCTAATCTTTGAAGCCACGAGACACGCGACGGTACTCTCAATTTACTTGATCTTACTGGCGTTGAAACCTCTGAACGCCTCAACCGCCCGAAGCCAACCCAAACTCTTGCCTATGATTGTTGCATCTTTGATATATATAAAACTAGTATTAATATAAAAATAATTTAATGTGCCAACAAAATTAAACACACACAAATTTGCTCTTTAAAATGTTAATTAATTTTGATGCCGACTTAACATTTTACATGTTGAACTACCAATTTTTGACCACTTGTGAAACACTAATCTTGATTTTAATAACAAACTTGGTAGATTTTTGTAATTATTTTGTTATTTATTTGCCCTTTTTAACTTTTTTAAACAATAACTTTATTAATCAACACCAGTAAGAAAACTAAATATCAGTACAGAAAGAAAAGACATGCTCGTACATGTCCAAGAGATAGCTGAAGAAAACATAGCAAACTTATAAACGAAAAAAAAACTAGAATAGTATCTTTAGAATAATTTTATTTTAAATACTACCTAACATTACACTTACAATTATTTAAACTTATATTATTTTTATAGAGAGTAATCATTATTCTCACTAGACCATAAAAGAGCGTATGGTCTAACGATATCTAAGCGAATAATAGGTTGATGGTTCAAATCATAAAAATAGACAGATTAATAGGATTTAAAAGCAAATTAAAATCCGTTTAAAAAAAGACAATGCCACTAAGCTAGGGCTAATGTTATTCTTTTAAAAAAAAACAACTTACAATCTACTATTCAAATGACACCCTTGTTAAACTTGGTTAAGAGTAACCTAAAAGGGCCTAAATTTGAAAAAACTTAGGGCTTGTTTGACAACATCTAAGTCAGTCTTTTAATGGTTCAGATGTCTGAATAGTTCAACACTTAATGGTTCAGATTGTTTGTTTTACAAGCAAATATATTAATGGTTCAGACATTTGTCTCTGAATAGTTAAGCATTATACTAATGTTGAATGGTTAAGAGGTCTAATGCTGAATGGTAAAAACCTTTTATCTGAATTGGTCAGACATTTGCCCTTGAATAGTTAAACGATATACTAGCTCTTAATGGTTTAGACCTCATAATGGTTTAGTACTTAATGATTCAGACCTTTTATTACTTCAACATTTAATCATTCAGAAATTACCAATCAGTCTTTAAAAGGTTTTCAAAGAGAAGGAATGTTATTGATTATATATTGGTTGAAGACTAAATGTCTATATACAATACATAAAAGACACGTGTCATCTTTCACGTGAAGATTATAGGGGGTAGCATGGAGGAAATGCACGCCACCTCTTAGCCCGACACAACGTTTGTAAATCTTATTATTCGACACCTTTTACCCGACCACTTCTTTAAACAGAAAAAAAAAAAAAAAAAAAGAAGTTATATACATGTTATGGTACCCCATATCTCCAAACGATAATGCCTTCAACATGATTATTTAATTTTCTTTGTGACTCATAAAATTGAGTAATTTAGTAACTAACTAGTATAGTAGTATGAAGACCTACACGTTACAACATAGGCATAAAATACACACGTAAAAGGTGGTGTTAGTTGTATACACGTCTTTAAATAAGAAAATATCAAGCTTGGACGACGTTGATAACATTCGAAACTTATATGAAAAGCATTATGTTATTGTAAAACATTCATAAATATTTTATATTTGACTCGTGTGTTTTGTTATAGTGTTGTTGAGGCTTGGTTTTGAATAAAATATATTTAAAACCTATGTAGAAATAAGCAAGTCGTAATAGTATGTTAGAAATTTAAAAAAATTATGCTATTATGAAAAAAAATAATAATATATTTTATTTGAATTGGGATTGGTTTCAAACAAAACTTATAAAATACACACGTCACAATGTTATATTTAAAATTTAAGAGAACATTAGATTTTAAAAATTATATAAGTGTAACATACGTCAGATGTAGAGATAAAATAGAAAAAAATTAGCTTTAGGTTTCACTTAATTATGCCCCAAATTAACAGTAAGTTACATGAGCATCATCAACATTTAGGTTTTAGGGTTAAGGAATATATAGTATATCTTAGGTGCAAACATAATTTAAAAAATATATAAATGTAAATATGACGTATAAGCTTGAACGATTTTAGGCTTAGATGAGATCTACGCTAAGTGGTATTAAATTTAGAAAAACCGAAATACTACCAAGTGGTATTAAAGGCATGATGTATCGTCGTAATGTTTTGGACGTCATTCCTTGTTCTATGGTTCGATCCTTGTCCGATGCGTTTAGGGAATTTTAGTATCTCGTATTAGAAGTCTTTCTGATTTGGTATTTTTGTTGTGTGATGACAAGAGAAACAACAATATGAAAAATGATTGGATCTTGTATATCTGTGGATTATAGTAGAAGACAAGATCTAATGTAGATTTAGGTTTTACCATTTGAGTGAAGGATTGTTGAGTATACTATTTTCATACCAGCAAAAAGTTTAAAATTCAATGTTGGATATGATTCAATTACAAATTGAATTTGTAAAAAACCCATGTGAGCTTATGTTATTGAACTAATAAATCACTACCTAGAAAATAATCAGACTATGTCATTCACAACGATTTATATACCTAAGTTTGGTTAGATTTGGTTAAATAACGTATTAAAATGATTCCAGGTAAAGTTGGGTTCAAATCAAAATGAGTTTTGAATAAAATGGACTCGAGTTGAAACATGCCGTTTTAGAAAGAAAATCCTAATGAGTTCACCCATTATATTTGTTTTTTATGACGCCCAATGACCATGACAGGTATAAACAGTGGCTTGGGTTTGAGGCGAAGCAATAGTAGAAGCAAGATGGAGCTAACAACAATGGCGAGTGGTGCCGACAACAACAACCAAGGCTGTTAGGTGACAACAGTGGGGCGACAAAGGTTTTTATGATTGGGGAGGTGAATAGAAGTGGCGCCAACCATAAGGGTGGTAATGTTTTTATTTTTAACTATCTGTAATGATACATAAAAGAGGTGACAAATTGTCACAAAGGAGAACACCGCCCCTAGGATGTGAGAGGGGCATGACCCCCATGGACATGAGGCACATCACAGGCTTTAAGCAAATCCTTAACACCTGAAATTATCACTAAAATATAACATTCCTCTTATATTTATCGAATGCATATAAAAAATGTTATACTCTCACTGCCATAATGGTTGCACGTTTTGATCACTATCTAAGATAACATTTTGATCTCTATCTAAGAAAAATAGATTGGAAACATAATGTATTACATAGTTTGCATAAATGCAATATGATATACCTAGTAATAATGAATTATAAATTATATATTTTTGACATATTATATAGTATTTAGTAAGATTTTAGAAACACTCTAGTTATTTTCTAAATGTTTTACAAAAATAATGAAAGAAATGTTCATTTATAAAAATCATTTTTTTAAATAGATAAAAGATGTTTTATAATAACATATATAAAAATCATTATTATGGAGATATAAATATGAAATTAAAAAGTATAAAAAGGGTAAATTAAATTTGTATAATTAATAGGGTAGAGAGCGGGAGAAAAAGTACCGAGGAAACAAAGGAGATCGAGGTCAGTGTCCATAGGATTTTTATTTATTAGATATATAGGTTTTTTATTGAACGACGAATTAGTTGTTAGTAAGTTAGTAACACCAAGTTAATAAATACGTTCATGCCAGGGATTGAACCCATGAGCTTTAAGAGAAGCAAAAGCTTCCCATCTTCCTCTTGAACCATTAGATATATAGATAACCTATGAAATTTTAAGAACATGCATTTTGTTGTTTCATTCCTCTTAGTTCATCTAATAAATAATTTTGTTGACGCTTGTTTTTTTTTAATTGCTAAATCTTTATATTTATATTATCATTTATTTTTGGCACGTATATTTCTTTAAACAATTAATAAGTATGTTGTGTGCTACTATGTTATAATTTTTAAATATTTATTAATAATTATGTAATATTTATTTATTCAATTTGTATACTTACCTAGTTTGTAATATACTTATCATTTGAATTTTATTACTTGAAATTTGAATTGCCATTTATTATCCGTTACCAGAATTGTTTTTCATAAGACTAACCAGAATATTATCAACAAGAAATAAAAGTAGTGTTTGATCATACTATTTTAAGTAATTTCATTATCAAATCAAGTATTATAATTTAAGCAATATTTTAAAACATGCAGCTAAATAAGTATATGGATGTATAATTAAAAGCCTCACTCACAAATCACGTACAATGCAAACTAAAACTAAACTATATTCTTTAATTACCTTCTCTGTTTATAAAGTTTTGAAAGGGAGGTTGTAGAGTTGCATCTTCACTTCTTGAAGATGAACCTTCTTCCACCTTTGATAACTGCCCGGTCGAGCTTCGCTTATCCTCCACAAGCCCACCACCACCCGGGGTCAAGGGCGAGCTATCCTGACCAGTGGAACCCGGGCCTGATCCAAAACCGGGTTCCTTCCCAGGCTTCTTGTAAAACTTATCTTCCATGATATCATAAAAGTTGCCTGTTCGGACTTCTTGAGCTAGCGAACACCAACAACAAAAAAGCCATAATGCACAATCAGTAACCGCGGGTTTACCACAACATGCGTTAGATGGTGGTAGATTGTATCTTTTTCTCATCTGAATCCTCCAAAACCCACCATAAAGTAACCCAAAAACACACAGAAAGAGTCCAGTAGTCCCTAAAGCTTCCCTTACACTTTCATTACTAATGTTGATAGCTGCCATGGTGAAGATCCAAAATGGGGCCAAACATAACAGAAGAAACGTAGCCGTGTGGACGTACATGTTCCCGAACCCAAGTCTTTCCATATTCCACCCGAAAACACAAAAGCTACAAAACAATGAGAGGTATGCAATGGAAATATCATTCCAGATATCAAGTACACCTCCACTCCATTGTGGACTAGTTTCACTAGCTGAAAGTGAAAAAGACAATCTTTTTTCTAAGGATTTTACTCTTTTAACATTATGGTTGTGAGTTTGGGATTCTTCATCAGAGACTGTATCATAATCTTTCCCTAACGGGCTAACAATGGCGTACACACCAGCAATTGCTGGGGCGGCGATTGCTACAGAGATAGTAATCGCCACCCCGATTACTGGTCTTTTTGATCTAGTGTAACCAACATTTAAACCACACAAAGCGTATTGTGCTAAACAGTTGAGGTTAAGTAATAACACAACGATAAGCATATGCTTCCTTTCGTTGGGTTTATAAGTTCCACTTTTGCAATATGCTTCTCTCAATGTGTGAACATCTTTAGATCTCCATCTTAAAAGGAGCACGAGATGGTGGATCCTACGAGGGTGATGGTACAAACAAATGAGCGTAAATAAGGCATTGAGAATTTGATTATTCACCTCAAACCATGCTTCTCGTTGGTACTTTTTTGGTAGCGCGTTGTTTAACATACCAGTCATGACTAGAAAGAGAATTGCCCCCGAGACTGTGACACACAGTATCCAGACCAATAGGACCATGTTCATCGGGTTCTTTATCCATTCTTTACCCGTTTTCTTAAGGGAATCCCAATCAAGTTTCCTACGAAACTGAAGGAACCTTGATGTTTTGTTGTTCGGAGAAATGTGGCTATCACGAACATGAGAATCGACATTGTTAGATGTTTCAATATCTAGGGAAATAGGACTTTTGACTTTACTTTCATTAGATTCTTGTTCAATTCCACCATTTACAGCAGACAACATTATACTGTATGAATTGTCTACAGGTAATCTCTAAGTTCCTCTAGATTCAAGCTCTGGAACATGACTCAATATCATTCTGTATGTAATCTTCTACTGTAAGTATACCAAAGGAGAAACATTATGATTCAAACAGAACACCAAAAACACAAAGATATCATCTAAAATTACTACAAATAACATGAATCCTGCAGTAGTAAATTCGTAGTTTGACCAGAAAACCAATTGTGATTCAGCTGAGTAATCAAATCAACCCTAATCCCCTATTAATCACCGTTTTGGAACTACGAACACGAAAATTAGGGGAAAACAATCTACCAATCATCAATTAGCTCGCCTGAATATCATCTAGAGCTATGTACATCCATACATCAAACAAAACTAAACCTCAATACGCTGATAGCTATAAAATGTCAAATCAGGTGTTCATCTCGTCTAAACACATCAACAACATACACAAAACAGGAATTGAGCAACAACATCCTGTCAATCCTTAAACCTAACAAATAATCACACTAGCAACTTCAAAAAAGTCAAAATCCAAACCGTAACAGGTCATGAAGCTACGAAATAACGGGAGAAACCACAAATTTAGGAATCATAAGAAGGAAGCAATTAAGTTAGAGGAAGCACGCACCTGTAATCTAGACGAGATTAATAAAGTTGATTGTGTCTGTGATCACCATTGATGATGAGATCGAGAGAGAAAGTTGAAAGTTGAAAGTTGAAAATTGAAGATTGAAGATTGAAGATTGAAGATTGAAGATTCTTTGTTTGTCATCGGAAAAGATGTATACAGGTGGTGGTGGTACGCATCGGACATCGGTGGACTGCTTTTTCTCCCTCCACCGATCTTTGGTTTTAAAAAGGTGGCAATTTCGTCGAATGACGACAGATGTTACGATAACGGTCCTTAAAGTTTTTTGTTTTTCTTATCAAGTCGAGTACGTATGTGTTATGTTGTTTTTTATATAAATTACAACATTAAATGTATCGTTTTAATATCTTTAATTTGAGTATAATCTTATAATATTTTTTTCAAAATTTTTTTAACGTTCATTATGACCACTAGTTTTTCACTGTACCTATTTACAGTGACGAAGTTGTGTTAATGAGTTATCAAAATAAACAATAGTTAACATTTTCTCTCTATCATATACAATTCATATTGTTATTATTCAAGTATTAATTCACTATTTTTTATTCGATTTAGACCTAAATAATTACTTAAAGAGTCTTTAACTCTAATCATTAGACTGCGAGCTCAAGTGACACATATTAGTTCACATATTAGTTGTTTCTAATTTATGTATGCATCGAGCTAAGAATTTAAAACCTTTTGTTACAACAAAACGGATCGAGTCAAAACATAGATGAGAACAACATATAATCTTAAATTAACTCGCTTGATCATAAAAGAGCATACAACAATCTGTTTGAAATCAATGGACAGTACATGTTTAAGTTGAGATAAGCAATCTTACAATAAAATGCCCAAAAAAATCCAAGGTCATATTAAACAAAAAAAAATTAGTTGTAATACATGTGAAAAGTCTCTAGAGAGATTCATTTTCAAACTTTTCTAGTAACTAGTAATGACCACTATCATTAAGAAAAAGACTAAAAAAAACCATGAATAAAGTTAAGCAACTGAAGCATATTTAAAATTTCATTTAAGCACATAAACCCCATCCAAAACAAGCAAGTTATAGAAATCCCATGAAGTAAACCAAACAATATACCTTCACCTAACATAGAAAAAATAGAGATGATATATATGTTGTGTGTTCTTGATATGGCAGCGAACTGCATGGGAAAAGAAAGCACACACATGCATAATTGGCTAATTGCCTTGTCGGTGTAGTCGGGAAGTCTCCAAGCAATCGAAGAGCTAAAGAAGAAAGCATTGAATCAATAGTCTCCAAATAGTCAGGGAAACATTAACGGTCTGGCTTGTTTATTTGTTAGATTACAAACTATGTGCTAATTAAATAGGTTTCTTGTACTTTATTAGAGGTATTACTATACTAAATAACAAACTTTTATTAACCAATAAGCTTAAATAGAAGGTGATCCAATCCAACAAGCTAATAAGACATGTTTATTGCAGACGACAATTTTCATTTTATCGTATAGAATCATAACATAATAATGATAGTTTAGAAACCATGTGATATTTTATGTCGATAAGTCATATATGAGTTGCAAGATTTTTCTAAGGCTTTCTCCAAGTTGATCCAACAAGTTTTTGTCTATAATTCAAAGGAGACGAAAAGCAGGACTAAGAATAAAAAATACAAAACAATGACTAAAAAAGGAAGAGTACGACAATTACAAAAGAAGATTAAAAAGTGTAAATTCTAGATTGTTATAAAGTTTAAATATTCTGTCATACATTTACACGTTATTTTTTTCTTATTAATTTCTAAAATGGTTTTAGTTCTTAATATACAATAATACGAAAACAACTCTATATTTTTATATCCTTTGAAACTAAAGGGACATAAAATCGACCTAAGAGCGTTGAACCGAGCAGATTACAACTTTTTGGTTAAAATATTAGCAATCTAAGCAATAGTAGATAACTAGCAAACACATAGGGCGAGCCATCACCATATATTTGATGAAGTGCATGTCAAGTTGTTTTTTATGTTGTTCTTTATGCTCATTAAACACATAATATATGACTGCTACATATATGCGTTAATATTGTCACACTAGAGCGTAGGTGAAGAAGAAAGAGGAACATTGCCTCGTAAGATGTAATTTACTGAAATTTTCACAGCAACATGAGCAAGTACGATATCAAACAACGGTGTACTGTTTTTTAGAATTCAGCCGATATAATAATAATGTTTAACTTAATTACAATAAATAGAGAGAAATCATTAAATTTAATAATATTAAAATTGTTCTAGTAATCTCATTTATACCTTTTTTTCTAATAATAAAAAACAATTAATGCCAATATTGATCTAAATATTGGGTATATTTTTATATACATGTTAATTTGGTTTTAAAATGAAGTTACTTAAATAAATGTATATTTGAAAAGTTGTTACCATTTAATGCTTGTTTTCTAAAGTCGACTTAAATGGAATGATTATGAAACTTGGTTATTATTTAGTGGATTTTTTTTTACATCCATAGTCCATAGACTCTAATAAAAAAAAGTTATTTGAGCCGCACGTTCTTCTTTTAAACCATTCATCCATCACGTGTCGTTCTTCCGGCCAACATCCATTTGCTATTCCCGCTACTAACTTTGACCCGGTTTTAACTTTCACGCGGATCTTCATATGTTGGATAATACCCCGGTTGCTATCATTCCCTTTTCTTCTTTCTAAACCAAAACCCTAGATCAAAATCACCATCATCCATCATCGCTCAGATCCAACACCAGGTTAGCTTCTTCCCTAAATCTTTCAATCTTCTTCCCAAACCAAAACTAAAGATATGATCAACATCTACTCCGTTCGTTTTCATTATCCTTCTGTTTGAGGCTGAAGTTTGATTTCGTTTTATTTTCTACATCTTCTTCTTAATGTTCTTCAAATCTATGTTTGATTTCTTAAAAATATTAATATTGTTGTTATAATCTGACACTAATTTTGTTTTATGCATACATATTTTGTATATTTAAAACCTTAGCATTGACATTAACATTGTTTCTTTTACGCATACAGATTCATCAAAAAGATCCTCCATCAATGTTCACCAATTCTGCTATCGGTGAACCCTAAGTTTCCCATAATACCCATCTCGGTCCCTTGATCAAGTGAGTGTTTGGATGCCAATATTAACTAGAGAAGGTCCTCGCACAAAGGACACATTTTAGGGTTTTGCCCTCTTGTTGTTCATCCTTCTTGGTACAATTAAGGTAAAAATTTAGATTCTTATGAAAACATTGCTATCTTTTACTATGATTTTTGATTGGGGGCTGAAAACCATAAAAACAAACCAATATTGGTAGTTTATTGGGTAAATCGAGCCAATTTGATAAATTTTATCAGTTCTTCTTCTATTCTTTTGGTGTTTTTGCGCATCATGATCATTACTTACTCAAGTGTGGTTTGATTTGAGTTAATTTTCTTCTTATTTTTAGAACCACTTGATGATTTTCTTATATAACCAAGGGTTTCTATGAATTTTAAGGAAATGTGTTTGTTTGTCTATTTCTCTGTTCCACAAATGATGTGTCCTGAGTTCTAGATTTATCAGGAAAGCAAATCGTGCAATGCACTAGATGCTCTTAATAATAAAAAATCATGTCCTATTTTTTCATGTTCAGATTCAATAAATGGATATTATTTAAAATCCTTATTCATTTCTTCCTGTATCTGTTTTATCATACATTGTAGTAATTTTTATTTAATTTTATTATTTATTGTTGATTTTATTATTCCTAATAATTGGTTTAGAGGTGCATCTTTATACGAGACTTTAAAGCCATTGCAAAATGCCATTGCAAAATTTATTATGTGAATCTAGATTGCATCATATTGGTCTTTGTAAGTCTATCCAAGTGGTTGAAATTATTTGTATATTATCATTTTGTGTTTATAATACTGTATTTTCTTTCTGCCGAGAATAATATTTAAATTGGGAATGAGATGGAGATCCTAGGACATTCTTGTTAAGTTGTGATCGAATCTATTTCAACAACAACATTCTTAATAAGGGATTGGAAGAAAGGAAGCCGGGGAAGAAAGTAATCATATAATAAAACCATAGGTAACCTATATTTCTTGTGTTGTACTTCTTTAATTATAAATTTGCTAATGTTTCCTAGAAAAATATTAATTTGCCACTTTACCTAGAAAACATCTAGATCAATAACATATGCTTATTGGATAATGAATCTCATCTTAATTTGTACATGTAAGGGTAATGGTCCAGCCCTAAAAAGCTTCATCCACCAAACGATATGGATCTCAGTTTTTTCTTTTTGACAAAAAGTGTTTCGGGTCAACCCACCATGACCAATTTTGACTTTGACAAGTCATCCGTTTAGACTAACCTGCCTAAAGCTTTCACCAGGTTCATCCCAAAGAACACCTTAAAAGCTTAATAGCAAATTGTTCTTTCAGTTAATTTTAAGATAAATCGGATCAAATGAATCTTTTTTCATGTTCATAGTTTTAACTTGAAGGTAAAACAGGGCAAGCGAAGTGACCTGAGCAAGCATCTAAGTCAGTTGGTTTCTAAGTATTTGGCCTACAACAGTTATCAGGTTTGTTTTGCTATTAAATTTAATACTGCTCCATATATGTTTTAGGTTCATATTTTAGTGTAGAAAGTTGTTGTGGTGTTGGGTTGTTTTACCTTAAAGTGAAGTGACTAACATGTCATTTTCTAGCCTGAATTTGGCTGCAATATTTTGCAGTATAATATAGGTTATGCCAGCTAAATAACACTTGTGCAATCTTGCACATGTTTGTCTGGATTTAAGTTGATAACTAACTATTTAGTTATAACTATCCATACATGTAACCTTATGACTGTAGGTTATAAAACTTGAAGACATATCGCACTCGACCTCCCAATGCACCAGGTTAGTATTTCATTCTAATATTTTAATTCTTTGATATTGTTTACACATGTATTGCAATATATAAATAATGTGGATTTTATTTTGGTAATACACACACAGACATACCATGTAAGGATGAATGAATAAGATCTTTTCTTCATATCCAACACATTTTGCATGCGATTAATAATTTTGATGGGTGTTTGAGCTACTTTATATGAATTTGGAACTTAACTGAATTAAATAGAATGACCATAAAGAGATGATTGAATGTATAGATACTTGTGAATTATGTAGTTTAAGTTTATGATAATTGTTTGTTTATAGTATAAGTTTACCTTATAGCTTTTTTTTATTTTAAAACTCAAGTTGTTTACTATATTGTTTTTTATATAGTTTAACTATTAATTTTTTTCATGTTAGTTATATCACATGCTTTTGTAATCTTCAAACTAATGTTCCCAACGTGGTGGTCCCTGTCTTCAATCTCCAAATGATTTGATGTAACTGATTCTGAACCTAGGATTCTTGATGATTTTATTGATAATTATGTCGGTTTGAGGGTTCGTGTCTTGAAGTCGTAATAAGAAACAGTGACAGAACCAGAAACTTTTGACCAGATGGTTGTCACATATAAATTTCTTGAATCCATTCCATTAGTGAAAATATAATATTTTTATTTAATAGTTTTGACCCATTGTGATCCTAACCCATCCTGATTTTAACCCATCCTGATTCATACCCATCCAGACAATTTTTTCTAATCAACTTATCCTAACTTGACAACCAACCAATACAAACCTCCCGGTTTTGCCACCTCCAGGTATGTTGATAAGATAGTTTAATTTTACTTTATTGCTCTTTATAACTACTTGATTTTGTGAAATATGATTAAAAGTCTTACTGATTTATACAAAAAGAAATGTCAAATTGTAATTTCTTTTACCATTAGCTACGAGTGATTATCCACAACTCATTAGTTGATTCCTTAATAACATATTAATCAGAAGCATAGTTCGTTTATCTAAACATTAAGACTTATTATCTAGGCAAATTCAGACCTTCAATAAACTCCATTTACTTAATTATAAAAGTGCATTGTAGATCATCTTCTTCACTTGGAATAGCTTTAGCAAAATATGTTATAAATTTGTGTTTTTCTCTTAACTTTATTCTTATATTAAGATGTTTTAGTATTCACACATATCAATGATAATGCATTCATGAAACTATTTACATGATTGAGTAGAATGCTTTACCATCATTTCCAGTTGCAGAAGCATTTGCATGTTTGAAAGAGAGCGGAGGATTTCACTTGATTACATTTACTCATCAGGTATCATCAACTCCAATTGATACAAGTTTGGATCAAGTTTTTGAGGCTGAACTTAGGTATTGTCATAAGATTAAAGTTTGTGATAGGAGAGTAAAAAGGCAATTGTAGGAAGACATGTTTGACAATTTATTTTCCTTTTAAATTGTTGTGTATTTATGTACAAACAGGTAGTTAGATACTTGTGAATTATAATTGTATATTTTAATTTTTTCTATTATTATATGCAATACATTATATTTAGTTAGAAGAAGCACTTACAAGTTTATATATTATATAGTTTTCTATATACAACCCGTGTAATACAAGGTCTATAGCCTTCGTCGTAAAAGGAAGTCGGTTTGTAATTATTTGATATTTAATTTATTCAATCCATGAATTAGAAGAAGCATTTACAAGCCATTACATCTTTTGTTTCTTTGTTAGTGATATCTTTTATTTATTTTATTGCCGTCTGAATTTTTGACAACTTCTCAACACAATCATAATGCCTCTACCTCAACCTCCATATTTTATGGTACAGACCCGCCTCTTTTTCTGATGCATTGACACTTTTGTTTTAAAAGAAAATTAATTGGCAACAATCTTTCTTTGTCACACATTTATGGTTTTAGTATTTTATCATCATTAAAGTTCAATAGCATCAAATTTTATGATCACTTTTAAATATTTTGTGTTTATGTTTTCTCGAAACATAGGTTCTGCCAAAGATGTGTCCAAGAAATTCAGTCTTGATTTTCAATAAAATAAAGATTATAAATAAGATTTAAAGAATTTCTATTATTCCATAATCGCTACTTTATGCTTCTAAGGGTGATATGCTTATTAAAGATGAAATTGGAATTGACTTGAGAGTTTTGTATGGGAAAAACAATTATATAGTAAAGAGTTAATTACGTATATGGTTATTGTGGTTTAGTGAAAATAGCAGGTTTGGGTACTAAGAGTTTTTTGTAATAGGTTGGGGTATTGTGTTTTCAATTTGTAACGAGTTAAGGTATTAATGCTAACAGACGTTAATTTTTCTGTTAAATCTAAAGGTATTTTTGTCTTTTTACTTTATAGGGTTTGTTTATGTTATTTAATACATATAAGGGTCTGTTTGTGTTATTATATATATATATATATATATATATATATATATATATATATATATATATATATATATATATATATGCACAGACACACACACACACTCTTCTTAGGTTTTGGAAACAAATTTCAACACCACCACCGCCGGCCTTCACCACTGCCACCACCACCACCGACGAACTCCACCGCAGTCCACCATCCCCACCAGCCCCACCGCGACCTGCCACCCCCACCAACTCCCATCGTTGGCTTCCACCCCATCTTATCATCCTCACCAGCGATGGTGGTGTTGAAATTTGTTCCAAAACCTAAGAAGAGAGAGTGTGTGTGTGCGTGCGCATATATATACCCTTATATATATGTATATATATATATAATTACACAAACAGACCCTTATATGTATTAAATAACATAAACAGTCCCTATAAAGTAAAAAGACAAAAATGCCCTTAAATTTAACAGAAAAATTAACGTCTGTTAGCATTAATACCTTAACTCATTACAAATTGAAAACACAGTACCCCAACCTATTACAAAAAACTCTTAGTACCCAAACATGTTATTTTCACTAAACCACAAGGACCATTTGCGTAATTAACTCTATAGTAAATTATGATGACAATGTTTATGGGATTACTGCAAACTCAATCACACAAGCGGCTAAATTACTCAAAAGAAAGAGTTTCTGTTATATCATTGGAATGTCAAGCTATTAGGATGACTCGGATTATAAGCATTTTAATCAAAAGAATTGTTAATATTGTTGTTGGTGATGGTGTTGAAAATACCAATCAAATAAGGAATGTTACTAATGCTATATACAAGGAAATATTTAGGGGTTTATTTTAAAAATTAGTTTTATGAATGTAATTGTAAATTATTTTTTTTCTTATGTAAATTTAAATATTATTTATTTACTTATGAATTTGTTTTAGATAGATATACATAATGTATGTTTATTTTCACCAACCGTGTAACACACGGGTGTTAACCTAGTTTACATAATATAATAAGTTAAATTTGAAAACAAGCAATCTTCAAAATAGTAACCAAGATTCATATCCGTCATCTAAATAACTTAATCTTAAGAAAATGATTATTTGTTAAATAAATCATAAGATCAAAACATGTTAATATTAAAACTTAAGCGTTTTATTCTTGGAAAATGTCTTGACGATAGAATAAGGTATAGTACTATAATATAACTTTTCATCCATAGACGATAGATTCATAGACCCAAAGCATGTGCCATAGAAATCGGTATGCGTTTTGGTTTGTTCATTTCCATTTGTTTATGATCAATGTGTGTTCTTAATATAGGTAAACCAATAATGTGAGATTAGAGCAGCTGCAGTGGGCTGGAGGCCACAAACCGCGAAAAATCAACGAACCCAAAAACTACCCACGGGCCTCCCTTCACCCGCCCCTCTCACAAAACACCCTTCTGCTGTTGGAGTTTGATAATGTCTTTTTCCTTTCTTTCCGGCAGTTACGTTCATACAAGTTGAATATAAAAGAAACTTGGTCACTAAAGCTAACCAAGAATACAAATTGTGCTCATACACTCACATAACAAGCTACAAGCTAAAAAAAGATGAATATTTATCATCCTTCTTTCAAATCTCGAAATCTTTTCAGCAGTTTGGCTTTATATTTCTCAATTTCAGCATCCTCGGTGGACTTTGTATCCATGATCACTGACATGGCTCCAGCACTATGCAGCGCCCCAGCAGCTTCATCTAACAAATTCAAAGCAACCCATCAAATGCTTTAATGGGGAAATCCATTAACCTTAATAGATCATAGATTCCTAACAATTTTTTCAAGACTCGCTTCCTCAATTGAATTCGTTGAATTTGGAATATGGAATTCAAAGGATAACATGTTCGGTTGGACAATGGAAGGAGTTGGAATCCGAATGAATTCCATTAAACTCTTTGAAGTAAAGGAATTCAACATTCCTTCCAAGTAGTGAAGGAATACAACAAAAAAATTGGAATATGATTATCCTGTCAAACGCAACACATATTCCCATTCCTTCATAAAAGTTGACATGAACCATAGGCTCTACTTGTTCTGGAAATTTAGCAATTATTTTTAAAATCTTCTTGGTGTTTATTATGTGCCATGGGAAGAAATAAAACCAGTTATGAAAAACATCATAAAAGATGTCATATAATGATTAGTGTCTTCATCATGCATACACTACTATCATGAAGAAATGATTAGTGCCTTTTTGCGAGGGTCTCTTTGGGAGCAGCATCTCACAGGATAGAGATAAGATTTGCCCTAATCTCATCCTCACCAGATCCTACTATTGAGTGAGATTTTGTTGGGTATGTTTGTTTGTGTATCATGCAGATAAAAGCCTTATATAAAGACTAAGATGATGATGATAATTGTGGTAAATCAGGAACAAGAAAACTCTTGACAATAGCATTCTGGTCCTGCAGATAAACTGATAAAGCAAAAGCAATAAAATAAGCTGACCTGAACGAGCGATGGCAACAATAGCATTCAAAGCTTCTTTACGCGTGGCATCATCTTTAGCAGCCCCCAACATATCGACAAGCTTCTGTGCACCACCCATCTCCACAATCTTCATTCTTCTTTCATCTAAAATGCATTCAGTTACGTACAGAAATCAAGTTGCTACTTGCCAGCAATGTAAAGAAACACAAAATCAACTGCAAGTCATTGAAAAATGTATGCACACAAGTGTGTAAGATTAAGAACACATAAATCAACTATACCATCTGTGGCAAAACGGGTTAATCTGGACGCTCCCATCCTTTTGAACAGAGGGTCCTTGACATCCAAAAGTGACACAGACTGCTGAATAAGATTATCACCTACAAGGATTCGTCATTAAAATCTCGTCAATGACGATCCACAAACGTGGTAATGTGTTGGAACAAAGTTGATTCGTAAACTAATTGATGAGTGATTCTAGATACAAAGAGGATACCCAAGTATGGAAAGATATTGTATCCAACAATTGTTGCAGTCCCTGCAAAGATGAGCTTAAACAGCCATCCTATTTTTCTTTCAGCCTCCTCCTCCATTGCTCGTTCATCTGGAAACCCTGAAGAACAAGAATAAATCAAAAACTTGTTAGCAGAGGTTCAAATCTATTTTGACAAACAATCGATTCTCTTGAAAAATAAGATGAAAAATCGTTAAGTTAATAGTGCAGAAGAGAATGACCTCGTTCGTGAGACGATGACGAATACTGGCGTGATCGAACATTTAGCGGTGTTCTTCTGCACAAATACTGCAATTAAGCATAAACAAACTGAAATTACTGCAGATTTCAACAAATCAGCATTTAGACTGATGAACAAGGTTACGAACTCAGGTAATCAATACTCGAATCAATTGCAGTATCGGAGATTCAGTTGATGTAACTTTCGAATCATACAAATCAAAGTTTCTAACACGATTTGTGCAAATGAATTGGAATGTATTAGAGTATAGAGAGACTGACGGAGCTGAATTGAGCAGCTAACCCACGCATCACGATCGGAATTGCAAACGGAAAACAGTTGGGAGTTCACCTCGCCTCCGACGGCAAAAAGAGGGCGAAATAGTGATTTAGCAGAAGGGCATCGTCATACGGGTTAAATTCGCCGAATCCAAATACCGGGTCCGGATCCTCTAGAAATTACTGGTTAGGGTGCTTCATGGGTCATGCTCACAAAATAGAACACAAACCTAACCAACCTGAAAATATAACCGATAATAACTGAACCAACACAAACTAAACAATCTAGGGATGGCAAAAAACCCAAGCTCGATGGTACCTTCGAAACCTGAAGCATATGGGATGGGTATGCCCGAAGCTCGACGGGTATTGACCTGTTTATGGGATTAGTTTTAGATTTTTGGAAGATTGCATATATCTCCTCTTTATTTGTAGAATTACATGTTTTCTCAAAACAAAAGTTTTCAACGCATAAGTAAAATGTAAATATGACTTGATAAAATATGTAATTTTACAGGGTTTAGAATGAGAGATATATAATTTCCCTTAAATTTTGTTTAGGGTATGAGACGGGTATGGGATTAGATGATACCCGACCCGATTACCAGAAACCACATACCTGTTTACCCGACATATATCCGAAATTATTATTTTTAAATATGAAGTAAAAGAAACTGACTTTTTTGAATTATAAGATATATACTTCGGAGTATACTTTTTGCTAACTTATTGTAATTATGTGGGACTAGCTCACTTGGTAGAGATTTTGACTATTAGATAGGATGTATTGGGTTCAATCCCAAGCATGGTATAGTTTAGTTTGGTTAACTTTAAGAGTAGGATAATTTGCTATGCAAAAAGAAAAAAAAATTGTAACTATTTTGGATCTGAAATTTTTAGATACTTAAATGTTACAGCTATTTTAAATTATGGATGTGAAAGTTAAAACAACTTGTTGTACTTATTTTTTATGTCAAAACTTACCAAATGAAGAAGTAGTTTTTATTAGAAACTTTATATAGAGATGATCATGTTTGATACTTAAAATGAACTATAAATATATAAGCATAAAATTGTATAAATGTACCCGACAATCCAATGGGTACTTGTTGATAAGCGTGGGCATGCATGTAACCCGATACTAACGGATATATCCGATACCCATAGGTATGTCCGATGCCTAACGGTAATTACCTGACTAATACCGGTCAGGTAACGGCCTTGATGCGAGACAAGATTTCAAAACCGGAGCATGTCGGTATGCCCGCGGCCCAACTGCCCAAGCATCAAAACTAATAATGGGCCTGATCCAGAACTCTAGGTTTTGAAACCACCCCAAATCCCGCCATAGACGACTTGAAGCTTCGCTAACACTCTCCATTGTTCTAGCGTCTTTAGAGATATCACTACAGAAACGATCAAACTGTACTATAATGGAAAGCAATGGATGAAGCTGAGCCGGAGAAACAACAAAGTATGCTGACAAAATCATCAATCAAGCGAAAACCCTTGGCCGATCTCTCTAACATCGTCAGAAAACCCAATCACACTTCTTCGTTCGTTCAATCGAAGAAACCTGTATCTTCCAACGCCTCTGATTCAAGTATCGGATCCACTCAAAATCTGGTTAATTTGCGTCAGAGACTTAAGTCAGGTAGGTACTCTCTATTGTCTCAGTTTTGTGCAGACGCAGGTTCAATCAAATGCTGTTACTTCAAGTAGCTGTTCGTGTAGGGTTTATTGTTAGCTAAATCTCTGAAGTTCGAGTTGATGTCATAATTAGTGTTGGTGAATTCTGTATGTTAACGAATATTGTTCTAATTGTGTAACTGTGATAATAGTTCAGTGATTTTGCGAAGATAGTGTTCTAATTTGATAGTTCATGCACTTGACTGGATCACTGGACCATCTCCACCTTTACAAACATGTCTTACTGTTGGATTCACTGTCTCGTTGGTTTCATTTTCGTCTTGATCGGTCGTGTGCTGGTTCATTTTGTTTTAATATGTGTTAAAAAATTTAACGTAGCAGTGGGTATTGTGTCTACTGAAATTTTTATGTTGTAAATTTGCTCAGCAGTTGCTTTATATTGCTTACCTTTAATCATAGTGGACAATCTGGTTCATGATGTCTTAATATTTGAATGAATGAATGATTAGATAGTGTTTAGAGATCTGTGAATAAGACTAGTTTTTCAACTATTTGATGAACTTTTGTGGTTTTCGAAGAATATGGTGACTAAGTTTGAGAGTTTCATTTGTTAGATCAATTGGCTGTTGATGAGAATCAAACAACACAAGCTCGAAGACACAGCACACAGAATACTAGGAGCAAATCAAAGGCTGATGTCACCTTTTATCAGTCATCTTTCCAAGAAAGAAGGAAAGATGTGAAAGAAAGATCTGTGTCTTTTTATTCTTCAACATCGGACAAAATCAAGGATCAGGGGAAGGTTAACCAGTCAGGTTTGGATAAAACGGTTAATGATGGAAGAAGATATCTGTGGCCCCTCATCACTCTTCAACAGAGAAGATTAAGGACAAAAGGAAGTCAAGGGATGTGCCATCAAGTGCCCATCATATGAATAAAGCAAATAATAGCGTGGATACTCCTATCCCTCATTCTACAAGAAACTTAAAGATAAAGGGAAGGAAAATATTGTGCAATCTGGCTGTTCTCTCACTGGGAATGCAAATGGTAACGTAGGTGTTACAATGCTTGATTCTTCAGTTAAGAGAAAGGATAAAGGAAAGGCAATTGTTGAGTCTCTTGATTATTCTTCAAGAAAGAAGTTGAAGAATAACATGATGGATTTCGGTGTTCCCCTTAAAGGAGTGGTAATTAAGGAGAGAGAGGGCAAAGCTTCGGGCTCTAGTAGTGTTAATCTTGCCCAAAAAGATAAAGGGAAGGGAGTTTCCACAGCTGTTAAATACCATACCTTGGAGAAGAAGGATCAACAAAGTAGCTGCCCGCCTATTTTAAGGACCATGAGCAATAGGTTTCTATCTTTCTCTGTGTGTTGGTGTGTGTGTATTTCTGTGTGTGGGTGTGTCACTGATTACAATTACTAATACTATCTTATGCTCTTTGGCTGAGTAGGAATGACGTTGATGAAAGAGAAGATGCATTGCACTATAAGCTACAAACCGAACCTCCTCTTAATAAAAAGGTATGCTTAACTAAAACATTTATCTATAAAAATGTATATTATCTTCATCTCAATGCGATTGCATCTGCTGCCATCAACATGTAGTTAGTTTAGATACTTTAACTGTTAATGAAATACCTAAATGCCTTTTATTAACACAAATATGAGAAATCTTGGGGATGAAACTTAATGCTACCATTCTCTAGGGGTAATTGCTACAGGAAACATGAAAATCTGGATTTTAATTCTATTGGCAAGGAAACACTGGATTTTCAGGATAACTTAGAACTGAGAAGTGTTGTCCCTTTTTCACTGAAAGTCGCCCAAAGTGTACTTTTAATGCATAAAAGTATAAAACCACTTAAATCACTTGTTCAAAAACCTATATTATTGAAGTAATATGTTTTTGTGCTTATATTTGACGCACTTGTTATTTATTAAAAATCTAAAAAGTATGAACAAAAAGATTTTCTGGTAAATCAGACTCAACTTTTTATGTTAAAGAATGTTTTGTGTTTGATGT
Source organism: Flaveria sonorensis (assembly GCA_025506505.1). Lineage (NCBI taxonomy): Eukaryota > Viridiplantae > Streptophyta > Magnoliopsida > Asterales > Asteraceae > Flaveria > Flaveria sonorensis. The sequence goes on from CM046436.1 coordinate 10,734,311, forward strand.
CTTTGACTACATTCTTGAAGACTAGAGAGAACGAAAATAAACCAATCGGTTTACGGTATTTAGCAAAGCAAATTAACTAACAAAGATTATTAATGATGATTGTTTTTCAGAAAAGGAGATGCTCCACTAAGGAAGTTAAGGAAGAATACACATTACCACAGGACTTTGTGGAGCAACAGAGGGCTTACTTTAAAGAGATTGATGACTTTGAACTACAAGTGGAGGAAGTATGAGTGTAAACATGATTACTTAGGTAGGATTTCCCTAACCTGTTTCAGTTTCTTGTATAGTCAGTCATACTTGAAAATCTTTTGAAAATATTAAATACTTGACTAGTAGTTTGACTAAAAGATGATGTTGTGTATTTGACATGTTTACCTGGTGTGATTACTTTAATAATAAGGCTGTTTTTAGACATGTAAATCTGATGATTTAGTGGTGAAAATTTATTGGTTAGTAATTAACTATCTGTCATAAAACAATGATAAAAGAAAACTTATGTGCCCAAAGTTCCAAACCAAAGCAACCTGAATCCCCTCTAGCATTGGTTCTAATGTTTGAATTGTGATTTCACTGGTTTTCTGTCTTAACTGCTTGAAGACCATTAGTCCAACTCAAGTTGTGCTGGATTACCTGATTGTAATTTTAGAAGGTATTGAAGAGTCTTATGATTTCTTTTACTTTTTAAATAAAACGTATTTTTATTTTTAAAAAGTTAGGTGTGTTCATAACATATTTTTATAAATTGAACATTTCTTTTATTCTTTTTATAAAACATTTTTAAGAATAACTATATAGTGTTTGTTAGAATTTGTATTAAAAATTATAATATGTTATTAATATGTAATATGTAATATGTAAATCTTTATTACTCAAAAAATGACCTTTTATTTATGCAACTTTCGTAATAGACAAGGTTTCTAACCTAGAATACACTAAACAGGAAGTAAAAGTTTTTCATTTTTGTAATGTATTTTTAAAACAACCCAGAATAAAAGGTTTGTGATGTTGAAAAAGAATTGTAGTATTAATTCTTAATCAGGATATTTGACATATTTAATCCATTAATTAGGTTCACGTAAATATCTCTTCTTTTGGTTTTTGAACTTAGTGAAATGTATTAAACAACAACCGGCTTTCATTATAAATATTTCTTTTTCAAATCTAGGCTCCTCAGTTGATGGGAATTTTGGAAATGAAACTAATACAAATTAAATTTATGTGTTTGGGTTCAGTCTAAACATATTCAGGCTAGTTTTAGTTAACTTATAAGATGTTTAACTAAAGAGGTTATTTCATTTCATCTTAATAGTTCATGGGTTGACCACTTACAATTGATATCAAACTTTAAAGCTTACAGAGAAATGGGCGTAAACTAAAGTTTAAGAGCGAGCGTTGAAAAACATTTGTGTTTTGAATTAAATTAAACATGGTTTTGTCAACTCATATCTATTAACTATTCAAAGGCAAATGTCTGATCAATTCAGATAATAGGTCTTACAATTCAGCATTAGACATCTTAACCATTTAGCATTAGTATAATGTTTAACCATTCAGAGGCAAATAGTCTGAACCATTAAATGCTAAACCATTCAAACATCTGAACCATTAAAAAACTGATTCAGATGCTACCAAATAGCCCCTTAGATGACATGTTGCTGACAGGGACTCTTTAACTTTAGATCTAAAATTTCATGCTTTTTTATTTAAGTTAACTCTTTATATAAATAAAGAGCCAGTAAATGTTGGTTGTCGCAAAATAAAAAACATTAATAGAAAATCTTAAAAGTTATATAAATAATACAAGTCAGCATATAACGTGTTCAGCCAATTTCATTCCACATCGGTACAAACTATTCAAATTTTGGGGACATGGTCAGGGTGAATGCTCGTTTTTTATATACCATGCAAGTGAAAGCTATGATTAGCTAAAAAGTAAAAACAATAAATTATGTTAACGTCGTGTAATTAACTTTTTTTTTCTCTTTTTTTAAATGTACACATAACTATCAAATTGAAAAAGAGTCATCCCTCAATCCTTATGAGTCACGACTTGGTCCCTAAGAAATCTAGCATTTTATTTTTCTACATTATATTGAGTAATATGTGTGAAAATTTGCTGGTTTTGACTTTTGGGTCACTAAAGAAAAGTCAGCATTTACCAAATAGCTAAGCTAATTAGCTAACTATAATGTGACTAGCTAACTATAAAAGGACAAGCTAACATTGACATCTTATAATACACTTTATCTTTAAAACGTTTATATTTTTTTTATCAAACTTATTTCTAAGGTTGCAAAACATGTATTACCGGATAGACAGACAGGCAAACGATCCATGTCAAACCGCCCCAGACCCAACATGTTACGTGAAAGGTAAATCAGATTGACTCAGTGGCAAGGCAATAGGGGATGATGACTAAAGGATCGAACACTAAACCTATTGTTTTTTGACGTCGTCAAACATCTCACCCTTAACCTATTGAGCTATGCAAAAGCTTTTAATCAAATGTATATCACACTCTATTATTCGAAAAGCAACACATAAGCAAACTACAAAGTAATAAACATATATATTCTTGTTTCATTCTAGGTTTGGCTTTAACACAATGACTAATTATGTGTAACTACGAAACAACTATCGAATTATATCGGAGGTGATGCACAACCCATCAAAACATGAGGAGGTGTGAGCTACCGAGCCATAGCCACCCCCGGTGCCCGATCACGACTAAACATGCATTGCCTTTTGAACAGTGTATTGAACAATTATTTTTTTTAACAACAACGAATATTTATTATTCATAAGAAACAAGATGATTCTCAAACGACTCTGTCATCGCCCATAGTTTCCATCAATTATGGAATTAATAACTAAGGATGTTTACCACTTATAAACCAATAATTTTTCTTGAGTGTGGGACAAAAGTTTTACGAAAGGCTAACATCTCTGTCGTTTAAGACTTCAAATACGTTGTTTAGATATCGGTGAGGGTACGTTTAATTATAAGCTTTCTCGTTTTATTTAATGTTTAGATATCGGTGAGGGTAACGTTTAAATTAAGCTTTCTCGTTTTATTTAATAATATATATCTTAAATTAAAAAGTTTATGTTGTGAACTAACTAAACATTTGACTTGTGTTTTCAAGGTGCAAATTCAACTAGTTCAAGTAAATTGGATTAACTTATGATAAACTCAAACTAAAACCTATCATCTCAAGCCGTCTTATAATGCGGGCTCAAACTCGCCCTGAAAAGTCAAACTCAATCAGACGACAAGAATAGCTGGAATGAGCATTCATCGGAAAACAGTTAATCATGAAGCTTAAACCTTGACATTGACGAATTGTTACTAACTTGGTGTTACTAACTTTTAACCACTAACATGTCATTAAAAAAAATGAATCTTAAACCTTTCATACTAATTTTCATATCATTTTATATGCTACAATTCCTTTTTAGTTTATATAATTAGATAGAAAGTTTTACACGCTTGTTATTGGCAAAAGGTTGCAATATTAACTATTAATTAATAATTTAAATAAAGTTCTAAGTAACTAACATTGATAGCATATTTAATTTTGATTGGACTAATCCAACTTTACATATTTCTACGTAGCTTACCAAACCCTAGAAATTTAAAGGCCTATCAACAACGTCGTTACTTTCTTTTGAACAGATCACATGATTTATTTTTAAAATAATTTTTCTTTTCTTTTTCTCTGTTTGATTAAAGCTATATGAAAACGTTTAAAAGTCAAAGTTCTAAAATTATATAACTAACTTGATTAGCTTGATCTTGGAGGTGCAACCTAAATGAAGTTCTATAAAGATAATTAAAAAGATACTACAATGGTACGTGTTAGAAATTAAATTAAATATAAAAAGTAAACAAAATAAGTAAAATCACACTTATAACAAACTATTGGTATGGTATGATAAGAAAAAAAACATTTATTGTTCCTAATAATACTCTTGTCGAACAAAAAACCCTTGTAAAAAAATAAAATATAAAAAAACTATAAAGTGTAGATAAGAAAACAAAACAAAACAAAAAGATACTAATAACAATAATAGGCTAGCTGTAACAAAAAAAAAGTGATGATAAAATTACTAACAATAATTATATATAGTATTAATAGTGAGGTTATTTTATAAAGTGTATTTTTACTACAAAGTGTGAGAAGACACAATGAGGCTAAAAAAAATCACAAAAAAAATTATATCTCACAATCTAAATCGAATTTCAAAAAAATATTTCGAAGTCTCTGTTCCTATCTTCGTTCTCTTTCAAAAAAAATTAAAAAATATTTTCATTGTGTTTTTATGACACAATGACGTCACTTTAATCATATTACATTAAATGGATGATATCTTACTCTATGTATCTTTCACTTCATAAATCATATTGTTTTCTCTATTCGTTTTATATTCAAATAATCAAATATACAAAATGTTACTTTAGTATTTAACTATTTAGTGATTTTTATATCGTTTTCTTTTGTATTCTCGTAGTATTTAGTACCATTTAACTTTTGTTTCACAGATTAACAAAAACGTTATTTTTTAAAAAGTAGTAGATATTTCAAGGTGATTTTTTATTATTATTTTTATAAAATGCTTAGTTTGACTTGACAATCACATATACTGACTAACACACAACAAAATATATTTAATCACATTAGAGCTAATGACTACGAACAAGTCAAATCTCAAACAAAACCACACGACACACACAACCATCTAGAAGAAGAAACTAGAGACCCAAAATGCAGTTAAAATGTCAACATCTAATGGTCTTAACTTATTTAATTGCTTTGATAAATAAGTTGATCGAGTCCAAGTATTTACCTATTTGTTACATTTTGACTTTCTCTTATTACGTTTAGGATTGACTATTCTAGTCACTATTAATCAATTCTCCCAAATGTAATCTGCTTTTGTATATCTATTTAATATCTTTATTTTACTTTGACCTTTTCTTATGGTAACTCTAGCTTTGACTATATTGGACATAAGTTTCATCAATTCCCTCCATACTCCATATTACTAACAAGAAATTACATAGTTTTCTATGAAAAATGTTTATTATAAATTTCAAAATAAGATTGTTGTAGATTTTATGGAACTGTGTGGGTAACATTTGTTATGATCATATACATGTACAATCTAATTATAAGCATGTGATTTGATTAACAAATTAGTATTGAGCAGGTGATGATTAAGAAGGAGAAACTTAGATTTTGAAATTGATAAAAAAATATTCTTTTATGTCGACTTATACTTAAATTTTTAACTACAACATAATCAAGTATATGAAATACACTTCTCTAAAAAAGAGTCATGACGGGGTGCTACGAGTTGGAAGATGGTTACATTGGAAATCAAATATATGAAATATACGTTATGCCATTCGATCTTCATTACAATTAAAAAAACTTAACTGCAACATAATCAAATAAATGGATCCTTGAATTATATGTCGTCTATCTATACAAAAAGGTGTAGTTAAGATGATGAAATATCGGTCAAATGGATGATGAAAAGAAGTGATAGGAGCTTTGATTGGTAATCTCGATTAATTACCTTCTGCTAGAAAACAGCATTGTGAAAATCAACTTCCGCAAAACAATGTGAATCTGGTAATATGATATAAATATAAAACATTAAAAAAATCATCTCCTGAGAATTCGTGATCTTCATAATGACTGATAAGATTTATTCATTTATTTAAACCTGAAAAAAAATCAAAACTGCAAAAATAAAAGAGAGTAAAATAGGCGGTTACAACCCATTAATATTGTAATTACAATGTTTCTCTCTATTCAAATTAAATAAATATGAAATTTATTTAAATAATATTAGTTCTCATGGTTTAAAAAAAAAATTAGGTTCAGAAATGATAATTTCCGTACATATACAAAGAGAGAGTAAAAGCATGTATTTAGATAAAGCTAAAAGATATACACGTTTTTTTTGTAATCTTCATAGAAAAATAGGTCTTTTGTTTCATAATGTCCTATATAAACTTACATACATCTATATCTATATAAGTATAAAAGACGAGAATGAGCAAATAAAAGCTTTTGTTCAGCACGCATAGGAAGAATTTCTAAGCAAACGTGTGTGAATCTTTTAAATTTTCTTTCATCTTTAACACAAAACAAGTAATGCAAGTATTTTTTCCCTCAAGCTAAAAGATGCACAATATAAAATATAAAGTTGACAAAGTCTTTATTAAAAAAATAGTTTTTAGGTGGTAAAAAGATGAATGATAGTCAAACTATTACCATTATTCGTTTTCCATTATAACCTAATCAAACTTTATCTTTTATTTTTCCAATAAAAAAGATGACGTAGGTATGTAGTCTAACTACAATATTACGCGGGTTTTGTTCATCTTTTTACTGAGCAACCTATTAAATTAATGTCGTTAACCCTTCGTATAAATTAATATGTTTCTAAAAGTCATGATCATTTAAAGTCGTGTGAAATGTTGATTTTTGGACATTAGTTATACATGAATTTTATAATAAGGTTAATTCCATTATATGAAGTATTGAATTTAGTATTTATTATACTATAAAAATATGTTTCTACCGATTTATTATTTTTTTAAGGTAGATAGGGAAACTCACATACGCGGTAAAAACCTTATGCCATTTTAATATTCTACTAACCAACAAGGTCAAGTAGAATGCAGTTGAGACAGTGACGGATTCAAAAATTTATTTCATGGGTGTTGTCTTTAAGTTTTGATGTCTCCACGTTCATCACTCGCTTATATACCTTTCAGATCGGGTTTATATACCAATTTCTCATGTAGCGGTTTTGTTTAAATACGTTTTATCCATCACACACACACACTCTCTCTACATCAAAAACAAACTATAATATGTGATTTTTAGAATATCAGTTATGTAAAACACTCCATCTATTATATATATAAGAACGAATCATTAATTCTATATTTTCATACAAAAGATTAAAAAATGTATGACCGGTTTAAAATTTTGTGTTATTAAATTAAAAATAAGGAATAAAAGAGAACATAAAAACTACATAAAATTATCAGTTTTATCACAAAGGTAACATATGACAAATGAATAGAATAATAATTTTAAATAAAACAAATTAAACATAATAACTAAAGCAGCAGGTGCAATAAAATTGAGTTAATTTTGATAATTTCCTATACACTACTACAATACTACTTCCAATACACACAACATAAAGACTTATACTAATTCGATTATATGTTTTTTTAACATTCGCTTCACACACCATCTTCTTTTATTTTCATTTGCAACACGTAGAAGTCTTTTTTTCTAAATCTTGGGTGTCTCTTTTCTTTCTTGTAAGGTCCTAAAGTCCTCGTCTTTTATAAATCATGGTGTTTTTTCTTCCTTGTAATGTTCTAAGATCCTCATGGATGTCGGTGTCCAAAAATCTTGAGGGTTACTCGAGTTTCGATCATATATATTTTACATAAAAGAAAAAAAATCATGGGAGTCGGCTGATCCCCTTCCTCCCTCTCTAGGTCGACCCTTGAGCCGAGGCAGGGTAAGTGGCCTTTTGGGGGAGCATGCTAAAATCGAACCTATGACCTATAGAATATGGGGCATAAGCACTACCACTCGAGGTATCTGAACAGATTTGTTTCGTAATTTTGTTTACTAGGTAACTTGAATAAATATAACCAATTAAATTTTTTTCATAATTTGTTTGTTTCTTGACATATTTTGAGAAGAAAAATTGTTATTATTACTATTACTATTGTTATTAATTTTCTTTTCTTTTGTAGTTCTTTTGCTTTTAAATTATTAAGTATGAATTCACACAGTTATCATAATTGACAAGCTTAATAAATTTTGGTTCAACACATAAAACAATCTTCTCGTGTTAGATCTATCATTACAGGATAACACTAAATATATTAAGTTTGATACATTTAGTCATTTAGAGATGTGATACGTGTCAAGTTTATCATATTTTGATATAGCAACCATTTATAACCGCAAAGGTCGGTCGACTGGGAAGTTGGGAGTACTCGAAGAGTACTTGGACATGATGAATTATAAAGAAATTAATTTTTAAGAAATTATATATGTCAAATATCATAAGTTTACTAATGTTTATAACAAAATACGTGAAAATAAGTATATATCAAAAGAATATGTTCAAATACTATGGTAATTTAAAATATGGTAATCATTTTTTAATATGTATACATATAGCAATCATTTAATACTCATATTTCAAAGTATATTAATGAAAAACAATGAAAATATAAAAAGAATCGATGAAAAATAGGGGAAATCGGTGAAAAAACAGCAAAAATCCGACCTAACCAAGTTGACCCAAGTTGGACCGAGTAGGCCGAGTTGGGCCGAGTTGTTCCGAGTTTTACAGTTGACCGAGTTGAAGAAAATCGTCTCGGTACACTTTCGAGTATCGAGTACTCGCCGAATACTAGACCGCCTAAGCCGAGTTTTAGAAGATTGTTAGATAAAATGAATTACTATTTTATTGTTATATGTAAAATGGTTTAAAAAGTTGTTGTAAACCATCTGCATTATTATATTTGGTATAGGACGTACTGTACAGCTATATATGGTTTAGGTAACATGAGAATATAAGATTATATAAGGTTAGTAATTAACCTTGTGATATAATTTGTGATAAATGGTGTAATTTTATATCTATTATAAAGTCAATTAAAGACAGACAACATGCATGTAAACATGAGGACTTTTAGAAACTTACAATCAAGTCGATGCAACACAAAATTTGTTTATATACATGGATAATACACTAGAAAAGACTTGTTCAGATACATTTGAAGATAGAAGAATGTGTTTAGCCCATAATGTTAATATTTAGAAGGTACCAGTGGCGGATCTAGAAGACAAGTTCAGGAGTAACGTAAAATTTTTTTTACCGTACATGCAGTGGCGGAACCAGGAATTATTTCCTACGGGGTCACTACTTTTTAATAATTTGCTTCTAACGAAACAACATAGAAAATTTTGGGTTGTTCGATTGAGTCGAGTTGGATCGGGTCGGAATAGACGTAATTAAATTGCATTGTAAAAAAACTTACATTTTATAGTGTTCCGTACAAGTCTTCATCTTTTGATGCTTTCTTTTCACAGCAAAATGATTCATGTTCTCTAAATTTCAAGTTTAAACAATAACTAGAATCATTAAATTAAACATAAAATGTCCGTGATAAACAAATAACCATATACACTCTTTACATCATCTATATTTATTGTATTATCATTTACTTTTAAAATTGAGTGTTAATAAATTTTTATAGAAGTTTGAATATGAGCCATACTTTTATCATTTTAAAAACATCGTAAGGTTTCGATACAAATTGTCAAGGTTTTTAAACAAGAAACAACATATATCAATTATTTCATTTTCTTTCTTCTATTTTTCTTTTTTTGCATAAAAGAATAAATAAAATGTGTATGACCATTGAAAAAAAAGGTATTGTTTTGTTATGTTATATACTAGTATCAAACTCACTCGCGTTGCAACGGAAGGCGTAAAACCATGCCAAGTAATATAAATGACACACCACCGCCAGTGACCACCAACACTGAAGAAACCAATAAAACAAAAAAAATCGAATGAAAAGTAGACGTAAAAACATTGAACCATACACTTACGTAAGCAAAAAATAAAACAATAAGTAAATTGATCTAGGACCAGCGCGTTATGACATGACCGTTAAACTGGGAAAAATAAGAGAAAAAACGTTGAACCACACACGCACGTTGAGGCGTGTTAACACGTAAAATTTAGACCGAAACGTATAACGGAAAATTTGTAAAAAGTATAGAGGATAGAAGTTGAAAGTAGAAAAAAATATTGAGGCTAAATTATAAAAGATGTAAAAGTATTGGGTTAAAATAAAAAGGTTAAAGATTAAAATAAAAAAGTGGGTACATCCCATAAAACACATGATACAACTTATAATGCATATAAATAATTAGTATATATATAATTTTTTTTTTGGGCTTATTATTGTATTGGGTTGGGTAATGGGTATTTTGGGTTTTTATGTTATTTGGTAATGGGTAATGGTTATTTATGTTTTTATAAAATGTATTGTTTTTTATAAATTATTAGACTTTTATTTATAAAATTTAAAATTTTCTATGAAGTGTTGAGTTTTAAAATTTTTTTAGGGGTAACGTAAAACCGAAACCTTCCTTTTACATAAAACCGTAAAAAAAAATTTACACTACCCGTAACAAGTTGAGGGGTAAAGAAGACTACCCCTCAATTATATATATGTCAGCCCCTAGAAGATACAATGGAGAGTGCTAAGAGGAGCGACCCTATTTCAACCAAATGTTGGTTCACTCGGCTCAACAAAATTGTTTTGTCATAATTACATGGATATGAGTCATGAATATACAACTCAATTAACAATCGTATAAAAAGATTAAAACTCTAATCTTTTAACACTTGTATTTTTGTTACAAAACAAGTATTCTTGTATACATTCTTATTCATGTAAGTAAATAAATAAATAAACATACTCAGTGAACTCTTATTGAACAAATAAAGATTAAAAAGACATGTTCATAAATCTTGCATTATAAATTACGTTATAGAAAAAGAATGCACTCAGTGATACCTCCTGTTACAATTCTTTTTCACGTGTGATCTAAAATGAATTTTGTGATTACTAAATTGAAGACGTGTAGTTTCAATAATCTCATGTGGGACCCTATCTTTGACAAAATCGTAAATAACCACCTCCCCCACAAAAACATGTCCCAACTTAAAGTAGAACAAAAGACGACACGAATAAAAAAATGTAGATTATGGTGGCCATACGCGTTTCCCACTTATACTTTATGAAACATATCAATAAATCAAACCCTTCACCGATAAACCTTAATTTAACGGGTTAAAGTAAGATATTTAAAGCATGTAAATATATAAAGATTATGGGTTCAAGTCTCACTTTGAGTAAAAATGTTTAGAGTTGATCCAAAGGGTTTTCTCAGCAATGAGTTTCCTTCTGAAAAAGCTAAGGTTGTGGTCCCTGCTGGAAAACGTATAAATTGATCCGATTAAGATAACACATATCCTTTAAAGCAGGGTTTACATTTGTGGTTAAAAAAATAATAATAAATCAATCAATCAATCAAACCCTTCAACTTTCTAGTATTACCAATTACACCCCTTAAGTATTATTTTTTTATTTACTTAATATTCAACAACGTTGAAATGCCATACAATCGGGTCATAGGATTAGGTAAACTGCCCGGCCAGCTGCCCCATGCGTTTGTTATTCTCTATATAAACTCACATCATTCATTCATAATTATCATAACATTTGACAAACTTTGATTTGCATATCTAATACTTGTGATATCAAAATGGGGTTTGCTGCTGCTTCTTCTTCTTTTGTGCTACTAAAGTGTGCACTTGTTATGTTTTTTATGGGAGTCGTTTCGGCTCAACTTTCAACTAGTTTTTACTCAAAATCTTGCCCGAAACTTCTTCCGACTGTGAGGTCGGCTGTGCAATCGGCTATTTCTAAAGAAACCCGAATGGGAGCTTCCCTCTTGCGGTTGCACTTCCATGATTGCTTCGTCAATGTATACTTTCTTATTCGCTTTCTCAGCTTTTGAGGTTTTTTTTATATAAATTATCGAGCACACACATAATTTGCATAAAGGGGCATGTTCAGTTGGTATTAATTTTAAGTAGAGAACCGTAATGAACACTTATGCATACTTAGTGCTTAAAATTGATTTTGTATATATATTGTTTGCACATATGTATGTGTGTATGATTGGGATCATTTGTCAACTATCTGTTATTGTGATTATTTGTGTTAATCCCTCAAAATCAATCAAAATTATTATAATTTTTTGTTTAAATAACAGTATTACATATTTACACATATAGAACATGATGTTCTTTTATTTTACATGTGTAATTTCATAAGTATAAAAAAATTTACACTGATGTAAGTGTACATATGTTACAAGTATGAGAGTAACTTACACATTTAAGTCGTAAGTGTAGCTTGCATCTTTTTTTATTTTTTTTACACTATGTGACGTTATATGTATACATAAAATACGTGTTAAATGTTATTTGAATAAAAAGATATTATTTAATCTTTACGGGTTAACGTAAATTATAGCAATAACACTGTGTGAACATTTAAACCTTACTCACAGATTAATTACCAAGAACAAGCCGACACTTGGTGCCTAGTTTTCTAGAAAGTGGAGATTCAATTATTTAAGGATATGGATATTTAAACACTCAAAAATTATAAATTAACACCTTAAATTTCTATGCGTCTCGTATAGCCTCATACGCCTCGTATAGGGGGGTCGTATAGCCCTATACGGGGCGTATAACCCTTCTGACAGCCACTTGAATTTTTCCTCGTACTCAGTGTCAAAATTTGCTATATGCGTCGTATAGCCCCATATGTGTCGTATAGGGTTATATGGGGCGTATAGCCCTCTGACAACCCCCCCTAAATTTTCATCGTTTTCAATGTTTTCGACCCTATACGCCGCGTATGAACCAATACGTAACTTATAAGGGGGTGTTGATTTATTCAAGTAGGTGTCTATATCAGACCCTTATTTAAATACGATGCATGGTCACAATCACCTTTTCTATTTGTTAGCAATAATTGACCCGGTGAAGTCAAACCTACTTACCATACACGATCATATCATAATAAATCACGTAGCAATCAGTCTTTTCAACATTTTGTGTCACTGTTAATTTACTTATATTCTATTTTAATTTTGTTGAACATTATATTAATTACAAATATGTCATTTTCAGGGATGCGACGGTTCGATCCTTCTTGACGATACATCCTCTTTCGTCGGTGAAAAACGAGCAGCCCCTAACTTTAGATCTGCTAGAGGATTCGAAGTGATCGACAACATAAAATCAGCTGTTGAAAGAGTATGCCCGGGTGTTGTCTCGTGCGCTGATATACTCACTATTAGTGCTAGAGACTCCGTTCATATTGTAAGTTCACTTCTTAACATAACAATAATATATTATTTGTATTTAAAATTAATCTTATGTTTTACCAACAAATTACTAATCTTTTACAAAGCTTGGAGGACCTACTTGGGGCGTAAAACTAGGAAGGCGCGACTCAAGGACCGCGAGCCAGGCTGCAGCCAACAGCAGCATCCCTCCGCCCACATCGAGCCTGAGTGCACTCATCTCTTCCTTTCGTGCCGCTGGTCTATCGGCTAAGGACATGGTGGCTCTATCAGGTCAACTCATCTCTCTTTTGACTTTTAAAATTTAAAACAACAAATAAACTATATCCAATAATACGTCACTCGTAAAAAAAAGTAACTCTTTTACATTATAATAATATTATTTACTTTTTGGAACAAATGCAGGTTCCCACACGATCGGGCAGGCACGGTGCACCAATTTCCGAGCCCGTATATACAACGAAACCAACAACTTGGATGCATCATTTGGTACGCAAAGGCGGAGAAACTGCCCGAGAGCCACAGGCTCAGGCGACGACAATTTGGCACCACTTGATGTCCAGTCTCCAAATGCGTTCAACAACGACTATTACAAGAATCTGATCAACCGAAAGGGGCTTCTACACTCCGATCAACAGCTCTTCAATGGCGGTTCAGCGGATTCTACTGTGAGGCAATACAGCAGCAATCCTGGTCAGTTTAGTGCTGATTTTGCTGCAGCCATGATCAAGATGGGTGATAATAAGCCATTAACTGGATCCAGTGGGGAGATCAGGAAGAATTGCAGGAGACGTAATTAAGAATTTTAATCAAGTTTAATGAGTGTTTTTACGGATGATTTCAAGATTATTAGAGCAAATGGTGTGGATTAAATGTAAAAGTGTTTCAAAGTGTTGGTTTTTGATCATTGAAGTTTTTAATTTTGTCTAAGATCGTGAAACATAAGTATTTTCCCTTATTTAAAAGTACCCTGTAATACTATTTTAAACTTTGTTTTTTTATTTTGTCATGAATATCAAACAATTTTCTTTTGAATGTTTATAATCATGTCTTTTATTGTTTGGCAAATAAAAGTGAAGGATATGATTTTAGTATTATGCCAAAACAATAATATATGAAGAAACAGTTAAAAAGTATAAAAATAAGACTTTCTGTTTGTTCTCTTATACATAAATTACTAGCGGACTAGACTTGTGTTTTGACGCGGTTTGATTTTTAATGCATGTGAAAACGTCACAATGATAGTTTTGGGGTTAACATTGTTTTGGTGAGTTCAATAATATATAGGCAGTCAGATTCTCATGGATATCTACATATGCTTTAGCGATTCGTTATTACCGTCGTAATACTATTATCGAACATATGATATTTGGTAGTTCGTGGATATCAATTAAAATGAATACGTTAAAAGCATTCGAACGAAAAATATTATCAAATGTATAACATTGTATTACGATTAACAATATGTTGCTATTAAGTTGTTCCGAATACAATATATGACAAAAAAACACTATTAAGTTGTAAATTCTATAATAACACAAAGTTGTTGTTATTACTAACCTAAATATAATAACTATTATTAGTACTATTATTATTAATAATATCTTTATATTTATAATCATAATTACTTTTTGAAACATATTAAATAATATGTCATTAACTAACAAATACAGTCTTACAAATATGAAAATATTTAATTCTTGTATATTTAAATATTTTAATAAAACAATATTTAATTTAAATATTATTTAGTAATAAAAATATAAAAAGTAAATATAAGTTTAGTGTCAAATTTAAAGTATTATAAATAAAATAACATTTTAACGCAGTGAATTAAATAATATCATAAGTTTAAATAAGAGAAAATTGCATAAATAGTCCCTCAACTTTAAAAATTATAAAGTTAGTCTAAACTTTTGTGTAGTAATTGTAAATTTCATCCTTAAATTTTAAAAATTTCAAAGTTAGTCCAAAGTTTTTATGTGGGCGTTACACTTTTGGTCTCTAAAGTTAAATTTAAAAGTTAGTCCAAACTTTATAAAATATATAAAAACTAAATGAATTTAATGTTAGGGACCAAACATACAATGAGTACATAAAAATTTAAACTAACTTTGCAATATTTAAAGTTTAGGGACAAATATGCAATTTGGTTAAACCATATGGACTATGCAATTTTCTCATTAAATAATTTCTTATAATGTGTATTGAATAATGTATTAATTAGAACTAGTGGGTGAAACCCGTGCGGTGTGACGGGAGTGTAAATATTTTTAAAACTTTGTATCTTTAGCTAACTATTTATTATTATGCTAACCAATAATTTAAACCTGCTGGTTCAAGTGGGTTTAATCAAGAATCACCACTACCACCATTTCAAAAACCAAAAATATTTTTTTACCAATTTGATTTTATGTTTAATGACATACAAGAAAGCATGCATGTGAAACATAACTCCTTCTCTTTTAACTTTGAAATAAGAGCTCATCATATAAGAGTTAGATACTGCTTCGGTTTTTCTACAAAACTGATGTCGGATAAAAACATTGACTATAGTTTTACTTTAGGGACAAAAGTGTAAATATGGAACTATATATGCATCAACACTTATCCACGTAGTTCTTACGCATCTTAAATATGTGTGAGATCGCACGATGTAGCGGGGTATAAAAGTTTGTAAAATTTTATATCTTTGGCTGACCCTTCGTTATTATGCTAACCTGTGATTTAAAACCAGACCAGACCGATCAGTTTAAACGGCAACTGCCGGTACAACTGATTGAAAAACCAAAAAGATTTTTACCAATCTGGTTTAATGTATAATGACATATAAGAAAGCATGTGCGTAAAACACAACTCTTCTTTTAAACTTGCAGCAAATAGCTCCTTATATAAGAGTTGGGTACTGACTTAATTTTTCTATACAACCGATGTGAGATATGAATATTCTTATAGTTTTAGTTAGGGAAAAAATTATAAATATAGTATAGATTTATGTATCAACTCTTGTATGAAATGCAACAACATTTATCTTAAGTCTCTTAAAATTTTGAGAAAATTATTAAACTGCCATCTCAAATGCTTTCGTGCTACACGATGGGATAGCGCTCACTTGATATGTGAATAAATATACATGTTAATAATACATATATTTCCCAATCTTAAGTGTTTTTCGTTACAAATTCATTTTTATCTACACTTAATTGTGATTAATTTGGATTCTGTAGTTTTGAATGGTTGCTTGATGATTTCAAAAGAAAAAGACCAGAAATGCATGAAGATTTTAGAAGTTTAGAGGCTGTTATGATCATGACTTATTCTGTCATGACCATAACAAGCATCTGGTCCCCTTTTCCTCTTTTCCCGACCGGCTTTATTGAACCGGGCTGTTATTCTCAAACCCGGTGAACAAGGATCAAACCGGACTATATGAACCAAAGTTCAAACAAAAAAATAAAACCAAACGAGATCTTTAAAACTTTGATTGTAGAACAAATTATGAAACATCGCTCATACACCAAAAGTATATAACACCACGCACAATAAACGCACATCAGTGCATATTTCTCCTAGCAATCATGGAACCTTTTATAATAGTTAAATCCTTCTTTCTTGCTTAGCCAGTGTGGGATAAAAATAAATATTTAGTCATCAAAGGAATGAAATTGTAAATGGTGAGTTATTTATGCATGAATACTTGTACCAAATACAATCATTCTTTTCTTAAGAGTCTTAAACTTTTAAGAAAATTACCAAATTGTTCATCTCAAATGCTTTATAAAGTAACAGCAGGTACACCCAAGCTATGCGACTGGATAACATCCTTTTTAATTTTGTAGATAGTTCTTTAAATAATTTTATAATTTAATCATAATCGGTATAAGAGAATTGTCGATGTCCTCCAAGATTTTAAATGTTGACGTACAAACGTTGTCTCTCTTGTATATCTAAATTTTTTTGGATTTGAAGTTGAAGTAAATGGTGAGTTATTTATGAATCAACACTTCTACCAAATGCAATCACTATTTTATTAAATGTCTTAAACTTTTAAGGAAATTACCAAATTGTTCATCTCAAATACTTTATAAAGTAACGGCAAGTACACCCAAGCTATGCAACTATATAACATCCTTTTTAATTTTGTAGATAGTTATCTTGAAATAATTTTATTATTAAATCATAATCGGTATAAGAGAATTGCTGATGTCCTCCAAGATCTTAAATGTCGACGACGTAAACATTGTCTCTCTTGTATATCTAAATTTTTTAAGATTTGAAGTTGAAGATAAACACTAAATGATTATTCTGGTAAAATATCAATAGACTTTTATACACCAGATAACATAAATTTATAAATTTTAAAAAACGTTTCAAACTTAAACATGATGTATCTACCATGTTAAGAGAGAATTGGGGAGAACCGCGTTTAGACCCAACCATATAAACCAAAAACGAATAAAAAATAATAATAATAACACTTTAAAATTTTAACTGGAATTGATTTTTTTCATAGCCTTGCACAACAAAGAATGCGTAAATCATGAGTTTGTTTCCCCTCAAGTCCATGTAACCTATTTTATAGGTGTTGAACTCTCATTTTGCTTTCTTGTTTGGCAAATGTCGGATAACAAACATATCTATATTATTATATGGAGAGATAAAGTTGTAAATAACAAATTGTTTATGTATAGTCACTTGTACCAAATGCAATAACATTGTTCTTAAGTGTCTTCAAAATAAATTAAAATTACATTGTTGTACAAAGAATTGTATTATATAGTAGTATAGATAAAGATAATTTTATTGAATGAAAAAAATAATAAAAATATTACATAAAGTATTTATACCATGCTTAAAAATTGTATTTGGTCTCTTAATAATTAAATAAATTACCATTTGTCTCCTCACTTATCCTTAAATATAGTATAGATAAATTATAATTACATTTATACTGCTTTAGCATTCATGAATCTTTTAAGCAAATGTACACTCCATCAGTCATTCAGTCCATGTGTTCTTTTTCTCAAAATCATGTTTGGCAATTTTAAGAATCATATTGTGTTCTTGATGTTACACCATTACAATTTTCATTCAATAAACAAGTTTTTCTCTGATTTCTAAGTTATAATTCCATATCGTTACTCATACTAGACTCGAACCGCTAATTGGCTAATTCTAATTCACTAATTAACTATTATTTATAACATTTATCTAATATTTCAAAAATACATCATGATATAAGTATGTATATTGATTTTAGGATTATTTAAAGTTTAAATCAAACTAAAACGATTAAATATTGTCAAGATATATATTAAATGAATCAAGAGAAAACCAACAACTAATGAAAAAACCATAAAAACTAGCGGCCAGCAAATCACATAGTTTATGAATAATTTGTTTTCCAATTGTCAAAATGACATTTTGAGTACAGTATAATACCATTTTTATAAGAAAGTATGCGTATATAATTTAAATCTCTTCATTCATAACAAAACGAATAATGAGTTACATTCATGTATGGCACATATGAATTACATACAGGTAACTCATGATTTTCATATTTTTCTTATGAGTTACACACGTATTTTATCTCTACTCTATACAAGAGAGAACCTATGGGTACATTGGTAATTTCACCGAGGGTCGTAAGACCCATTAACTCCCCCCATTCTGTGGCCGGTAGTCGGTGTGACCTCCCGGTTCCCTTCAGAAGCCGTTTCAATGCCGGCGTCGGTTACGCCTGTCGGTGATCTCAAGAAGAAGATGATAAGGTTACAAAGATATAGTTTGCAGAACATATTCATTTCATTCAGAAATTGGGTTTGTTCATAACGTGTTTTTTTATTTATCTGCAATTTATAGTTTATTTAGTTGTTAATTCATTAAACTGAATGACGGGTTCTGATTTTAAAGGGATTTAGAGAATTAATGGGAGACAACTGGATGATCACCAGAATATATAAAAATTGTGAGTCAGAACTAATGGTTGTTTTAGGTTACACAAAGAGTATAGGGAAACAACTCCTATTGTTTTGAATTGAAATCATGAAGATCTGCAATATTGCCAACATGGCCGCTGGTTGTTCTGCTGGAAGTGGAGTTTGCAGCTGCAGTCTGCTTTATCTTAACCATTTCTGAAAAAGCAAGTGTGGTTGTTAGCCATTACAATGTTGTTGCTGATCTGTCTGGCTTCGAAGTTTCTTTCTCTTTCGGGGTCTTTCAGGCAAGTAATGAAGACAAATACATGTGTGAAGCATAGAAGCTCAATCACAAATGTTTGAGAATATGCTTGTAGAACCCATACGGTATTGATACTTGATAGCTTGATAGAATGGTTCATAAAGATGGAAGTCATTTGTATTGATATTCAATTGATCTTGGTTTTCATGTTTCTCTTCTAGCATGTTACCAAAGTGTGTGGTATGATTATAGTTTTGTATTGTTAGTATGATAGCATGTGATTATGGTTTTGTTAGTTGTTTCTGTTTTGTTTTGTTGATGTTGATTTTCCTGATTTATGTTTTTAAGAGTGATTACAGTTGAGTTGGTATGCTTCTCATGAATTTTATGATCCCTTCAACTTGCTACAGCTTAAAATTTGTAGTAATTTTTTTAAGTAGCTTGATATATGTTGATTTCAATATCATTAGAGCTTCTGCTTTTTTTAATCTTTGACTTCTGATTGTATTAGGTAGCCATATTTTTTTGATCGGCCAGCATCTTCATCAGATAAGGTAATAAGCTTTTATCTTTCTACGTTCAATTGTCGTGTTACATGGATATTAGTTCTCTTTAGGTCATTTACATCTTGCAAATAGAATTTTTTCCATGATGTACAACTAATAGTTTTGGACTGTCATCACAACTATTTGATCTAACTTAAAAGTTAGAATTCTATATATAAATTAAATGATTTCACTCAACATTTTGAGTTTGACTTGAGTCGAAATGAGCATTGGTCATATTGGGCTCGGGATAAAATGAGAAATTGACTGAAAAAAGTTTGCGGGTCAAACCAATTTAAGCAGGATTGTTTCCTCCTATACTGAAAATGACTTGTTTTAACCTGTTACTTTAGCCACCATCTTACCACCTCTAAATGTAGCAATTTCGACCATTTACATTTCAGTTGGTCAACTTGGGTATAGGTTCTCTTAAAAAGGTCGAATCAAATGGATTCAACATTTACGAGCTGACTATTGTAAGTATGTACATATATTGTTCTTGATTGCTTGTTCATTTACGTGCTCATATGTGTTTGTTGACTCGAAGTTATTTTCACTAACTCACGTAAATACATATTTAGAGAATTATGAAAGGGCTCTTAGTGGATTTGAAGCAGCTGCATTGATAGATCCTTGCCTTAATGCCACTGAGGAAGTTCAAAAGATGATTAATCTTTTTGATAAGTTAGACAGCATGTTGAAGGTGAGTTTTGATTTCTTGATATTCTTGGTATGGTTTTCTTTATTGTATATCTGATCATCTTAAGAGATTGATATTCAATATAGTTCTGTTTCAGTTTCTTGAATTGTCTCACGGGTGATTCTATCTTCTGTAGAATTAATGTAACATTCAAGATGTTATAGCTAGAACTAATGAGAACAATATTAGTTCACCTCATAATTTTGCAGATCTTAGTAGCATCTTATGTTTAACACAATACTTGAGCTATATTTGATGTGCAGAACATTAATTTCTTGTTTGTTCGGTTCTTGATTTTGAATATTTGTAATGTAATATGCATTTCAGCATTCGTACCTATTCCAAAAATGCATATTATTGCATATAGAGTATTTGAATCATATATTTGTTGAACAGAGACAAATAAAGGCTAAACGACTTGCGTCCTTGACATTATCTCTTTCTGAAGTTCAATGTAAACTATCTTACTTTACCGTTTCTCATAAATATTATCTCGTACCTAATGTTTTTATTATAAATTGGTATTTTTCTTTCTATATCAAGTGAACCCATGATGGTCTTAACAAGACAATTGCAGTTTTTTTAAAGTTCTTTTCTTCATTAAGCATGAGAATGTTACTCCTCTGTAAGTAATCTCAGTTGTTTGATTCGTTTCATTTTTAGCTACATTTTCTATATTTTACCAATTTGATCCATTATCAAACCGACACAACTGGAATTGACTCGTTAACACATAAGGGGATGAAATATTGAAATTGCCACATCTAGCTGACACTGTATTGAACTCTTGCAGGTTTTATCTGGTGTGTGATTCAAACCAAACATGTTTTGTCCTTACAGTATATGGGATAAGCAATGATGTTGTAAGATTTTAAAAATCATGTTTATATAGCTTAAAGTTGAAAGTATTGCACTTTGAGGGAACTTTTTGTAAAATTGTTGTATTTTATTGAAAACATTTATAAAACTAAGAGCATCTGTTTCGGTTATTACAATATGTTATATGGTAACCGGCGTTGGAGACCCTACGTCTCTCTCCTGGCAACTCGATTTTCTTTTAACTTCTCATTCCATTTCATATATAATTTAGTTGTTCACTAATAATTTTAATATTTAATATCTAACATAAATTTAAATAAACAATTTTGTTAGTTTTTTGTGTTTACATTTCGATATAAATTTCATTGAAAACTGAGTTGTATCCAACATAAATCATTTTTTGCTTTATGTTAGACACAACTTAGGTTATATTGAAATCTAGACAAAAAAAGGTTGAAAAATACTGGCATTTTTACTCGGGTTGCAATATTGCTTGGTGTGAACCAGCTTGCTAAAGCCATAAAAATCACGATAAGGCCTAAGGTATCTAATATTAAACCGTTAATAACTTACTTGCATTTTTACTTGGTGTATTTTGCTTCGGTAGTCATTTATACATGACACAGTTCAGTAGGGCGACTTCAATAATAGTCTGTTTTTCCATCTTTGAAGAAACTGGCAATAGGGTTGAACGGTTATTTGCAACCTCAATAATGAGGTATGCATATGATTGTAACATTGAAAAGTAAATTTACGTACGTTGAGTTGGATTTTGGATTTCATAAACTGCTTAAACATTAGTGAAATTAGGGGTTTTTATGAATGATATTGTATGACTAAGTATGCACATAAGTTGGTTGGTAAAAATGTTTTACTCAAAAGACGATAGAGAGTTCATTTGAAGAAATAAACAATATGTTGTTCATATGTTTTTCTAAAAATCATGTAGAATCAATAGTCATCCATTTAAGGTGTATTATAAACGCTTGGAAAGCCCTTCAAATATACCATGTTTCATATTTGAAAATGAAAAGCTAATTAGATTGGTAAATCGGCCAAAATCGTTGATTTCAGTGGCTGTACCAAAATTCAGCAAAGCTGATTGCAATAAGTTTGTTTTGTCCTTTTCTTTGAAAAATAGTTTAAAATCGTGGAAAAATCTGATAGAGATGTATCATCCTATTTATATATAATACTAAAAGAGTAATTTAGGGGATATTTGGTATATTTTTAGGCCCCCTAAATTTGTTTTTCTTGTCTCTCTCTCCTCTTAAATAGTTACCTAAATTAAGCAAAATTAAATAATTTTAATTCTTTTTTAGATTAATTTTTTAATAAATTAAAAAAGATGTCTTTTTATTAATGTTATTTCTAGAAAATAATTTTTTATACAATTAAACAAATTTTCTAAAACATCTAACTTTTTTTAAAATATAAAATATTTTAAAATTGGTATTTTTAAAAAGTAAATTTTTTTTATAAACTAAAAATAATTAAAATTAGGAGTTATAATAAAAAAATTTAAAAAAATAATACTTTTAATACGGTTTGTTTTGAAAAAAATATTTAACTTTTTTTTGGAAAGAAAGTTTAAAAACAAAAGTTTAAAAATTGATATCGTTATTTTATCACTTATAGTTATTACTCATGTGTAATTTTAATCATATTTTATTTTAGATTATCATTTTATACTTCATAAAATTTTATTGTATTTAATATTTTATTTTTTCAACCCGTATAATATACGGGTTTACTAAAGTTAGTATTAAATAAATAATAATCAACAACTAATCAGAGATATTATGAACATTTATAGCCAGATCCAACCTAATTCAATACTATATATCTATATTTGATTACATGGTCAAAATAATTCGAAATTAATCTAATTATTACACATAACTTTTCAGTGTATGTTATTCAAATCTTAATTTCTTCAAACTAATATCCTCACAGCTACTCAATATCTAGCTCACGATTTGACCCGTCAAAAGTATTCATTTTAAGTCTAAAAGAAGACAATTTTCTTTGACTATATATTTCGCTATGACAATAAACAAAAGCTAAGGTCAATCTTTTTTAAGTGTAAGTTTATACTTGAAAGCTATTTTTAAGCATGATCAGCTTTATGGCATCTTGTCACAAGTTAAGAATAAAGATAGATTGAAGCGTTTAACTTTAGATAATGAGTGTAAACCTACTAATGTTACTACAAATGTAGTTTACAAGGATGTTTTTGTTCATTTGTGACCTTATAATCAAAAATTATTATGTCTTATTTAATATATAACACATTTGATTTGATTTTTTATTTTTATGTTATTTAATAATTAACTCTTCATACTTCCGTGTAATACACGGGTAACTAAAGCTAGTATATGCATAGAAAGCTCTTTGAGTCTACTATAATCCATCTTTGAACATTAAAGTCTAAATAAAATCATAGAGTGGTCAAAATTGTTGATTACAGCAGCAACGCTGAAAGGTGTTGCATAAAAATTTAGTTTTTTAAAAGTCAAGTAAGAATGGATACTTGATCACACTTGGTCTATACATGTATTGCTGGTTTCAATGGATTAGATACGTCTAATCGAGTATGTTCAAAGTGTTTAAAGTACTTGCAAATAGATTAAACGAGTATTTATACAAACGGGTCAAAACGGGTGCGTTTGTAGATAATGAATTATATTGATGTTTTGTTGGTGTATAAACTTACGTTGAATTATTATTAATAAGGATACTAAAGTATGGTGGTTAGAATGATTGAACATCATACATTCAAATAAGCAAGGTACTTGGTTCTAAATAGTTCTAACTACACATCATGATAGTGGAAATGCATTTACGCATCTTGTAAATCTTGTGTGATCATTGTTTATGCTAAAAGTGATGTGTGATGTGATATGAAAATGACAACGCCAAGCGTTGCTAAAGTGGTTATGTTGTGTAATTATTATGCATTACCAAAATGATTATGTGGTAGACATGTGGTGTGTGCTCAAAGTGGTTCAAGAATACAATGGCTTTTAACTTGATGGTTGGATTTGAGCAATGCATGGTAGTTGAGGTTGATTCCTTCTTATGGTGTAATGCACATGTAATGCATGGACAACTTTAATTAGATACTGTCTTCTAAAGTTCTAATTGTTCTCATCTTACTTAGATGCATGTATTTGCAGATAGTTGGAATAATCATAAAACAATCATCTTAAAACTTCATATGATGAAGAGGTGCTTATAATTTGAACTTAGAGCATCACGGTTATCATCTTAAAGGTGCTTGAGCATTATGGATTATCTTTTCAGATTAGTAATTTGAATCAAGAATTGTTTTAGTTATTATGCTTATGTTGGTTTTTTAAATGTCTATTAACACAGTTTGTTTTTCTTAATGTGTTATTTAAGTAACAGAAGCAACCATAATCATGCTTCATAAGTATAAGGATACTATTAATGTTTATAGCTGCATGTGATTTAGTGATTTAACAACACTAATGATCAATAAAGAAATGAAAATTACAAGAGAAAAATAGACTAACATCAAAGTTGATCTTATATGGTGTATGTAAGTGTTTATCTATAGCAAATAATTATTATATTTTTTATGGAGTTGGTTGTTCAGCTTTACTTGATTTCAAAGTTAAAATAAAAACATTTAGTCTTGTGTTTTGTTGGTGAGGGGAGACTTATAGGTTTGTTTCATTGACCGACAATTGCACTGAAACTAAATTGGATAGGAGGTTTGCAAGTACCAAGCTACATTTCTTCAAATTTAGTTCTTTTATTGGTTAGTGGAGTTAATCTAAAGAAGTTGGATAGAGCATTTGCGGCTTCCTGTTTTTAACATGGATGTAGTTTAGGTACCTACAACTAGTTGCTTTACCATGGAGGTATCGGAGGTTGAATCATTATTCGCTATTGAATCTAGCTTATGAAGTTTTAAGGTTTAAATCATACTCGATCTGAATGTAAGTTAAAAAAGAGAAAAATGACGACTCTTAAAACACTATGCGATGTGAGACTCCTAGGCATTGAGCTGTGTAAAGCTTATGACAAAAAAAATGATCTCATCACAACAAAAGTATTCATTAACTAACTATAAATAAGTATCGCGTTGTAAATTATCGCCGCCGCCGCATCGCGCAGGTTTCCTACTGGTATTTATATATGGGAAAGTTAGAATTCAAGGTCTATTTTTTGTACAAAGTATACAAATATCATGCAAGAAGGAATATGACCTTATTAAAATGCATTAACAACTGATTTTCCCGAAATTTCACATGTGAAATTCGGCTCAAATTGACGCAATTTTAGACAAAATTATGATTTAAATAAATTTGCTGCAGTTCCTGCCCCATCCCTCGTAAAATGAATTGATTTTTTTTCTTTAGTCACTCTTGTTTTTTTGGTTCACAAATTCAAACACACAAACATACTTGATCTTGTGTATAAACCGAGTTTTATTCGATTATTGTATTCGGATTACACCACCGAATAACTTCAATCTAAAAATAAAATCACCACTCTCAGTTTCATTTAGATGTTTGATCATCAAAGTATAAAAACACATACTTTAGCAAATAGTGTTAGATGATGCTAATAGATTTGTTTATTTTGCGAGCTCAACTTTTTTATTTTGACGCATTGATTCATGAACCTTTTGAGTTTTTCCATATAATATATTTTAGTGTTTTCTCCGTATATACTTGCGAGTGTGAATATATAGTACTCATACAAAGTATCTATTTTTTACATAAACGTTATAAAAATATTACTTAATATCATTATAATAGTAAATAAGCAGAAAAAACAACAATCGTATAAGTTTTAGTTAATCTTTAAGCTTTTTCGTTGTAACCAATCACAATAATTAGTTTAGTAAAGTAAAAAGTTTTATTAATTATTTCTCTATATAATTTAAAGAGTTAATTACATAAATAGTCCTTGTGGTTTGGTAATAATAACAGATTTGGGTACTAACTTTTTCTAGTAACAAGTTAGGGTTTTATGATTTCAATTTTATAACAAGTTTGGGTATTAACACTAACTTCCGTTAATTTTTTTGTTAAATCATGGCAAAATGACCAAAATACTCTTTTTAACTAAAGGGATCATTTATGTAATTAACTCTATTTTAATCTGGAGGGACTATTTTGTAATTAGTTCTATTTAAGTAGCCATATTTGCATATTGTTTAAACTTTCCACTAAAGTTGCCAATTTGTCATCGGCCACCACCATGGAACCATCAGACCTTGCCTACTCCGACAACGACCGATCCACCACCATGGCACCAACACACCTAAACTTCTCCGACCACCACTAGTCCACCACCTCATAACACGTGAAAAACTCGCCATCGCCCTGAAATCTACTCCAACCCGTTTGTCTCCCCCCATCTATCTCTTGCTCTCATGATCTGCGCCTCTCGCTAATCAGATCTGAAAACCCCCCATCATCATCGCTTTCTCTCCAAGAAATTTGAATCCGATGAGAACAGGTGGTGGGTTGCGACATAGTGGGCGAGTATAAGTGGTGGTTGCTCTGGTGCTAGCTAGGTTGCCCAAATCAAAGAACATAGAGTTGAGAAATGGAGATGAAGAGGGCGGCAGTGATGGTGAGCTTGGTCACCGATGATGATGATGTTCGTAATTTGGTAGGAGATGGTGATTTCAGGGAGGGTGGTTGTCGGGAAAAAGCAAAAGGGAGATGAAGAAGGCAGTAGTGATGGTGTGCTTGGTCACCGTGTTGATTCCGCCGGTAACCAGCTTTTAACAGCCTTCTTCTTCGTCAGAGGACAGGGTTGAGGTGGGGTTTTAATTTAGAGTAATTTCATAAATTGTCCCTGATTAGAATAAAATTAATTACATAAATGGCCCTTTTGTTTATAAAAGGGTATTTTGGTCATTTACATCAATTTAACAGAAAATTTAACGAAAGTTAATCTTAATACCTAAACTCGTTACAAAATTAAAAGCATAAAACCCAAACTTGTTACTCAAAAAAATTAATACCCAAACCTGTTATTCTTATCAAACCACAGGAACTATCTGTGTAATTAACTCTAATTTAAAACTGATAGCAACAGTTCAATTTATGATTCTTATTTCTCAACTACAAAAATTTAGTTATTTACATGATTGGTCCCTGATGAATTGTTTATAAAGTTAAAACTTATGAAGGTGAAAATCATATATTGAACAAGCTGAATAGATAACTTTTGAATTATTTTCTTTTGAGCAAATTACCATTTGCATCCCTGATTTTTACGCATATTAACTACTTGCATCTCTTCAGTTTCAAAATTGTCATTCGTCCCCGGACGCTTTATTTTATTTCCATTTGAGTCTTTTCCGTTTTATTTTTATTCCATTTGAGTCCAGATAACTAACACCGTTAGATGTTAAAACTATTCATAGTTTTGTTTTGCTTGAATGAATTTGCCTACTAAATTTTAGAACTTTACAATTTGGTCACCGGTTTGTCTTTTAGATTTTAACCACTAAGGTTTAGCATCTTAGAGTTCGGCCGCCTATTTATAGTGAAGTTTAATTTTTCCGACTTTGGTCACTAAATTTTATTATTTTAGAACTTTGTCACTAAAGTTTGTTTTTATAGTAACGAGCCAGAACAATAACGGCAAAAAAATGGTATTGCGTGTGACAAAACGCCCAGCCTCCCGCCACGTATGTTCAGTGGCGGAGCTTGACCTAATCTATAGGGGGCGGGGGCGAAAGTAAACTATTTTAGGGAGGGGGCGACTCTATAAATATTAAAAATTTACACTAACGTGCTGAAAATTTACACTACCAGACAAAAAGTTAACACTACTGACGAAAAAAGGGGGAGGGGTGGGGGCCCCCTCTGGCCCTCACTAAGCTTCGTCTATACGTATGTTTCGAGTCTGACCACTAAAAATTACTATTTTACAGTTACGCTATAATACTTCGCTTTATTGTTCCCCGACGAACCAGACCAATAACGAGCAAAGCAACACAACATTGCATGTTGGAAAAATGGTTGGACTCCCGTCGCGTAGCACGGGTGATAGAAAGCTAGTTTTTATAAATTAGAAATAATTAATTAATAATATTTAAGATAAGCTTGTAAGATAAAGTGATTGAGAAATTTAAAAGAAAGAAGAAAAATAAGTAAATAAAATAAACAAAAGAAATAAAATATAAGATTAGTATAAGTTACATATTTTATCATTTATCAATAATATTATAATAAGTTTGTATAAAAGTGATAAAAAAAGAAAAAAATATAAGAAAGAAAGAAAATATAAGAATAGTATAAATAACATATTTGGTCATTTAAAGAGTAAGAGCATAAATGTCATTTATTAGAAACTTAACAAAAAAAATTAATTTCAGTTAGTTGAAAGGAGTGGAAAATGTAACAATTTTTTAAATAAAGGACATTCGGTGTACTTATCAAAGTTTAAGTATAAAATCCGTAATTTTTGTAATACTTAAATGATAAATTTTGTAATTTACTCTAAATAAAGCGAGTAAACTAAAGAGCCTTTAATCTAGTGATAATTTAAAGGGTGAGGTTATTCTACAAAGTGTATTTTTGCTACAAAGTGTGAGAAGACACAATAAGGCTAATAAAGTCACAGAAAAATTACATCTCACAATCTAAATTGAATTCAAAAAAATACTTCGGAGTCTATGTTCCTCTCGTTGTCCTCTTTCATAAAAAAAAATAAAAAAAAAATTTTATTGTCTTTTATTACACAATGACGTCATTGTGTATTTCATAATGATACAATGACGTCATTGTGTATTTCATAATGACACAATGACGTCATTGTGTCTTTCATAAATGACACAATAAAAAAACGTTAATTTTTTATTTTTTTTATTTTTCGTTTATTTTTTTTCTTAGTGAGGACGGCTAGGGGAACAAAAACTCGGAATTACTTTTTTGAAATTCGATTTTGATTGTGAGATATAATTTTTTTGTGATTTTTTTGACACATTGTGTTTTCTCATACTTTGTAGCAAAAATACAATTTGTATTTGAAACTATTTCTAATTTAAAAGATGAAATAGGTTTTTATTTATAATAGGTTAAGGATTTATGTCTCACAGTAAATAAACAATATAGATTTAGGAGTTTGATTTAGTAAGTGGGTGAGTTGTTGTAAACGAAATAATAATAATAAATTGGAAACAAAGCGCTAATGAGAGTGATGAAGAACAAAAATGCACATTTTAGCGGATAATCTGGGTTCGTTCAAAAATTGACTTTTTGTTTTTAGATTGATTCTAAATCGGATCCATATCTCGTGGAAAATTTTGACTAGAGATGTGAAGATTTCAACTATATTATGTCCTTTTTGTGACCTTGAGAGGTGGAAATAAGCCATTTGTTCTTCGTGTGCAACTCAAACATTGAATAAACCCAGAGTGATGTTTGCAGTTTGTTCAACTTAATGCTGGACAAACCTTAATTGAGTGTTCATGGATTTTGAAATATGCAAAATCAATATGTTAACTCTAAGTTTTGAACACAATACTATTTGTTTAGTTGAGGGTACTACACGGGTGTCCTCATGAATCTCTTTCTTGATGTAAATAAAGAAACGTATTTTTTCATACGTTAATAAAAACAATATTAATAAAACTTTCTTTCTAGTTACTATAAAGGCTCAATACTAAATTGAAATGAATCATTTTGCATAGTTTTTAATTTTATATTTCAATCTACATGTTATCTAAGATTACAAGATTATAATGGCATATGATTACGAGATAATTATTAACGTACAGGATAAGTGTACATAGCCATAAGAAAGGAACACGTAGCTCAGGCTGAGGGGTATATGTATCCGCGTCATAATTACATACGTTGATAAATAATTATGTATAAATTACACAACTATATAAACTAATTACACACAAAATTACACAACCTATGTTATAATGACGCAACCATATATAAATAATTATACAACGTATGTTTTATACTCACATGATGACGTACGTTATGTGCACAATATACCGACATTTTTTAAAGTCTATTTTTCTTGAAAGTTAGAAGAAGTATAGCGATACTATACGCTAAATAATAAGAATAAGATGCTCAATTTTATAATATAATCATTTTTAAAAGTATATAAAAAGTATTTAAGTTTTAATAGAGCATAGCATCTTCATAAAAATAACAATTACTTTTATTTATTTTTTCATTTTGTCCCTCTCTACCCTTTAATTCATTTCGTTTGTGACACCCTCTACGATTTCAATCATTTGTTATCTTGATTGATGATCCATATCACTTTTTACTTTAGTTTGTTTTAATTTACTTTGAATTTTTTATTTTATCGATATAAACCTATATTACAAAAACTCAAAAATCAAATTTATAAAATCTTTTAACGTTATGCATCCATCAATTAACATACTGATCAAGTTACATCTAGTATTTATTCTCATCATAAGTTTTTTTAAAATATACAACAAACAACCGGGTATAAACATAAATTTATGAATAAGCTGTTAAAAAATATTCATTCGAATCACCACAAAAGCTGATCCAACATGTGATATTTTCATATTTGATCACGACACACGAGTCACAACTCAATTTGCAAATCAAATCAAATCATATCCAAATCCAAACCTAAATCCTAAATAATCCCATTTACTTTTATCTGTGTATCGAACGTGTGATAAACCACAATAAAACAGTGACCAAACAGAACACCACTTCATCGTCTTCTTCCAAGCCATGGAATCGGCTTTCGGTTTCCGACTGATTCCAACCACCACCTCTTCGTTTCTTCCCAATCACCCACCAATTAACCTCAGATTACCCGTAAATTTTCAATCTTTTTCATCAGTTAATCTGTTCTTGACACTTGTGTTCTGATTGCTGATGATTCTTGTGTTTCACAGAGCTTACAGCGTTCGACCTTCGTTGAGCGACACCTTAACCGCAAGAACGTGATTAGGAGCTGTTATGGGTCTGAAGAAATCGGGCCTCTTGATGGATTTCAGCTCACACCCACCAAGATTTTTATGGAAGAGGTAACTTTTTGTATCCAGTATGCAAAATTTTTCATCTTTTGGGGTAATTTTATCGAATTATTGGTCGATTGTGGAATTGGGGATTTTGGGTTGTGATTTTGATGATAGGGTTTGTACGAATTGCGTTTTTAGGCGATTGGAGCTGAATATGGTGAAGGTTTTGAGACATTCAGACCAGATGGACCCTTGAAAGTTGATGTCGTAAGCTTTTTATTGTCTCTCTTAGCTTTTTATTAGTAGCTACAGTTAAAAGGTTTAGTTCAATACTTGTTTCTTGTGAAAGGAAAGTTTGATGTTCAATCGTGTACCTGATACGCGATAGTTTTGAAGTTGATAGTTGGCTGATTTGGTGCAAACATTCAGTTTCTAGCTCTTTGGTTCAGTATGGATGGAGGAGCATAATATATTGTTGTGTGTTAATTTGATTCATGAGGTTGAAGTCTCTAAGATTGTGGATGCTTTGCCTGCAGGATTTTTTGAATGATAGATTACAAGAGGGTTTTCTAAAACGAATTCGATATGCTATGAAACCTGATGAAGCTTATGGGCTTATATTCTCATGGGACAATGTGGTGGTAAGTTTTTGAACATTTGTACAGTATAATGCTAATCGATTTGAATGGTGTTTTATCTATAGAAATGACAAGTTTTTGTTGTTTATGGATTTAGTTCATAAAGTCTTGGCGCTATTCTATCTGTTTTCTAAGATTATTTTGTTGATGGTGGTCAGGCGGGTACTCAAGCTTTGAAGTTAAGTGCTTGGAAAGAACTTGCACATGAAGAAGGTTAGTGGTCATTTTTACACTTGGATATATTTTTTTCTAGCATTTGGTTTGAATTCTAATACAAATGTGATAACTACATTTGAAAAATGCCAAATAAAGATCTGATGATCGATATTTACTAGTTTGTTAGAAGGCGTGTGATGTAAATATAAATAGAACGTACGGATAAACAAGCCAAAAAATTGCTTACTTGATGATTACCTTACCAAATAACACAATTCCTTTCCCTTTTCCTGATAATTGCATTTGTTTAAGACCTTTTCTTGCACCTTCTTTTGCTCAGTTTTTTGCAATTTATGTAGGAAGGGAGATCCCTGATGATGATGACGTACAACGGCATTTGCTTCATGCCGCCCCTGATCATGTTTTGCAGAAGGTTTAGTAACTGGCGTAGTCCAAATTTAATTTACATATTACTCACATTTGAGAAGTACCTTTGTGTTTCTCTATATTACATTTGTGTGATCTTTTTAAAATTCATTTTATAATTCTCAAACTTGTTTGCTATGAGCCCCTAAAACGTTCAAAAACTCTTAGGTGTTACTGTGGGAGAATGAAGCATGCGAGTTGGAAAGACTAAAGTCGAAGCTTTCACAATTATATAGCAACAATCTTCTCAAGGTTATCATTTTTTTCCCTTGCTTATTTCAATCATTCAATTTCTTTTATATCCAAAAGTGAATTGCTCAAATCATTTTTTTGTTCTTGTTTATCAGCTTTCAGAACCCATGGAAGGCCTAAAAGAATGGTTGGATGCAGTATCTACCGCCCGAATTCCTTGTGCTGTTGTTTCAAGTCTTGATAGAAGAATTGTTATTGAAGTATTGGAAAACATGGGACTTATGAAGTATTTTCAGGTATGTATGACCTTCGGGTGTAGCCTGATTTCAACTTTTAGTCCTTTAGGGGGTGTTTGGATGCATAATCTGATGTTAGCAGAAGCTAGTGTTTTTACTGTTTATTGTTGTAATAATATA
This sequence comes from Flaveria sonorensis, assembly GCA_025506505.1. Classification (NCBI taxonomy): domain Eukaryota; kingdom Viridiplantae; phylum Streptophyta; class Magnoliopsida; order Asterales; family Asteraceae; genus Flaveria; species Flaveria sonorensis. The sequence continues at coordinate 10,767,384 of CM046436.1, forward strand.
ATGAGCATATGTTTAAGTGTTAGTATTTGACAAGTTCTAATAGGTAAAATGACCAAACTATACATTTCTCATATTAAGTCAGAAGGAGTAACCTGGTAACTTTATGTTTTCATTGTATTATAAGTTTTGCTGCAGATGGTATAAAACCGAATATCAAAATTTGGTTAGATGAATAATAAAATGGAAGAAAATGAGAATATGTTTATCCAAACATTAAAAACTGGTTATTGCACCTTCAACTTGCAAGAGTCAGTTCCATAGCACAAATTCAGACACCTCCCTAGTGGTTTTGTTGTCAAAATTTGATGCTTTCAAGATTCATCCCGGGCTAGTTATCAACTAGGATTGTTGTAACCATATTCTGATATAATTTCTGAAGAATTAGTGTATTCTCATCTATATGTCTCGTAAACCATCATTAAGTTTAATGACCAAAATGCTCATGTTTGTGCACTTGTAGGCAATAGTAACAGAGGAAGATGGCATGGATTCTATGGCTCATAGATTACTTTCTGCAGCAGTAAAGGTAAGTTTTCTTGTCAACGCCCTTCAGTAAATTTTTTATTAAAATAATACCTCGTTTTGGGTCCCTCTAAACTACTCATAACTAGCTTTGAAACCAGGTGGTCTTACCAGGCTACCAACCCAAGTGGCCCCTTCAGTAACTATTAGTGCAAATATCCAACACGAACAGTATCGATTTTCATGTACTTTAGTAGTCTTTGCATCTTAATTTTAAATTTTGACAAAAATCAAGTGTTTTACTTATTCCAGATTGTTTTTTGACACCTAAATTATCTGATAATCAGTCAACCTATTTACCCAAACATTCATTTTCAAAACGCACATTCAAACACCCTGAAAAAGCTCCTAGGTTGCTAACAAATGCTGGAATTTCTTGTACAGTTGGATAGAAAACCATCCAAATGTGTGGTGTTTGAAGATGATCCTCGTGGGATAACTGCCGCGCACAACTGCACTATGATGGCGGTTGCCCTTATCGGTGCACATCCTGCGTAAGAGCTTAATGAACATTAAACCTCTTACACTAATCTATGATTAATCATTAAAGTAATTGAAGATTAACGTCTGAATCAAATTCTGCAGGTATGATCTGGTGCAGGCTGATCTTGCTGTTGGTGGTTTCAACGAACTATCGGTGATTAATCTCCGAAGACTTTTTGCACACAAGGGTTCAACTTTCATGGAGCTACAAAAGCAAGTTGTAGAGAAAACACCTCCAAGAAGGAGACTTACAATTGACACCATCTTTTGATTCTACTTGGATTCTTGTAAATCTTTGTAAATTATAAAAGTTGAACTTTTTTAACCATTTCTTATGTTTGATATCAGTTCTTGTATATAAACAGTTTGCATGGATGTAACTACAAAGCAGTGATACTCAAATCCATAGAATTACAACCAGTAGGAGTGACTTGTAGAATATTTGAAAAAATTAAAAAGTATACTCAACAGTTAAAACTCAATCTTTTTTTAGTTATAAACAAATTGGATTCTTTTTCATTCAGTTTTGTCGTGTATTTAAGCCTAGAAGCAAAACTAAAGCAGAACTGCATGATGATGGCGGTTTCACTTATCGGGCCACATCCAGCTTGTTATTTAACCTATGATCTGCAGGTATGATAGCTTATCTTGCTGTTGGTGGTTTTAATGAATTGTTGGCGATGACTCTCCGTTCGACTTTCATGGAAAACATCACAAAACCTTACAAAATCAAATATGAAGTCAGAAGCTTCTTTCAATGAAAATATCCAAGGGTTGCAAACTTCTGTAGGGTGATTTCTAATCACATGTTATACACCTGCGTATATACACTGAAACATGTTGTCATGCTTGTTGAAGCCATTCTAAACCTAAGATCATGTCCCATGTACAAAACTGAATTCCATTGATACGACATGGAATTCAAACTAAAGTTCAGGAGAAAGGGAGATTGCGGGACTTCGCAAGTTGTGTTTGTCTTCGTCCTAAATGAAATCCGGTTAGTATCCATAGAAAGCAGACCTGTTGTAGATTCAGTTAAAAGAATCACATATTCAGATTCTTATTTATTAAGATGTTAGCAACGAATATAAAGTGAATACATACAGGTAATGCATAGAGAGAAATGGTGGTGGTTTTTCCATTCAGTCTGCTGTATAACAACTTGTACATTCCAGCTGCAATAGCATCTCCAAGCCTTTGAACAAGAACATCTATGCATACCTGTTGGATATGTTGTCAATTTGTAAAAAACGTGTTAAGTGTAGTGTCTGTGCGCACACATCTTCTTTGTTTGTGTGTGTGGGGGGGGGGGGGGGGGGTTACCTTAGCTTTGTATTTTTCATCCTGTGAGACGACAGTGAAAAGTAGCTCTCTTCCTGGCCTGGTTACAACATAGGTTATCACCTGTAAATTGCATGAAAGTACAATTTAGAACCGAGCTCAACACTTTTAGGGGGCGTTTGGACGATTTAAAAATGGACATATGATATTACTAATCAGAATAATATGAGCTGAGAAAACAGAATTTTTGGATGTGCTTCTGCTTTTCAAGTTGTTATACTCAGATTAGGTGATAATAACAATTCAGACCTTCCGGCAAGTCTCCAAGGCTGCAACTGCCAAATAAGTTGGCCATATTGCGATGGCAATCAAATTCAAGAAAGCAAAGAGTGGAGTTGAACAAAGAGCTATAGTAACCCCTGCAACTGTAAGAATTCGCCCCTATAGCCAAAAGAAAGGTAACAAAAAGTTGTAGCAACAATATGTTATTCTTCGATCCATTAACCAAAGAACAAATGGTAATATGTTAATGACTTGTAGTTATATTTTAAGAACTAATTTTCAAAAGATATTTAGCATACCGTTAAAGTAAGCTGACCAGAAAGAATAAAAACAGCAACAAAACTATTGATCTGCGCAAATGATTGTCTTCTTTCAGTGGGGCTTGCAACAGTTGAGGCAATTATGGTTACTTTCTGCGTTTGCAAGGAGAAAAGATAAATCAGCCCAAAACAGCTGTATTATTTGGCTTGGTACACTGTTTGATTTGTTTTGTCAAAGGAATGACAGGAAATGAATCTTATGAACCCAAATAAATGCAATCAATTTCATTTTAATGTCGATGATTGGTAAATAGGTAATTTCAAAACTACACAAATTTATACCTGAAAATAGAAGAATGAAGTTGTCATTGCACTTAGCCACAAAAATAAAGACACTTGTAGCAAATAAGTTGATGAGCATATAAGCCTTATTCCTTCCAGTAAAGCCCAGAACCTAGGCTTTGTTATAGCAGCAGCTGAACTTGCAGTCCTTTGTAAAGATTCTTTATGAATGGATTTTTCTTCATGGCGACGAATTTCACTTCTTCTACGAACAAAAGAAACAGAACACCAGTAATCTGATTTTATTATTTGAGATTTTCATGGTATATATATTTCCTTTATTATTTTGTTGTTTTGGAGATACTTACCTGAGGGGAGATAGTTCTTCAGTACTATATGACATATCCTTGTTTATCCTTTCTGATGACCGAGCAGCAAGTTCCATCAATAGAGAAGCAATTAAAAGCAGATCTGGAAGTACACAAGGACAAATATATTACTGACAGAATACACATTATAAGAAACACATAAATGTGTGCAAGAAATGAGCAGAGTAAATGTGATGTCATTCCCAGATTGAAAGAACACAAGCACACATACATGGTCCCAACCAAGACATTGTTGTTGCAAACAAGGAACCAAAAAGCTGGCCAAATGTAGCGCCAGCACCGATAAATCCAAACAGTCTTGAACCTGACTGAGTACAAGACAGGATTAAATATGTCAAGGAAAAGGGGATCTATTAATGGCGGCAAACAAGTCAAAACAGGTAAACATTTGTACGTATCAGGTTGGGTTGGGTAGAACCCCTTTTTTTCAAAAACTTACTAAAAATATTATTAATAATTTGCATGTTAGAAATGATATATTTTTACAATTATAAACCAATTTCTCAATCAGCGGTAAGTGGCTCAGTAGGTTTAATGCATTGAAAACACACTCTGGTCAACTTCGACGAGTCTCCTTTTAGTTATTTTTCTTAATTTTATCCATTTGACTTCTTAAGTAAACCCATAAACCTAACCGGCCCGTTTATAAACAAGTGGGTCGACCGAGCTGATATCGGATAAAGCAAATCTTGGGTTTCGTTTTCCGTGTAATGGGCCTGGAGGGGGGGGGGGGGGACATGTTTGTGTTATGCATACATTCTTGTTTCATGGCAATACATACCTCATTGTCCATGGCATCAATGACTCTTGACCAGGTTGAAGATATTGTTATTAGATTTAGCAGAGCAACCTATAAAAATGTGAGAAATTACTACTTCTATTATTCTTTTTATAGCTGGGAAGAAGAGAATGGTCTCATTGATACCCATAAGAAGAAGCAAATTCTCACTGAAATGTAAAACCATCCATGCTCCTCAAGCTCACTAAGATTTCTTGAGATATGACGAACTTCAACTTTTACGTCCTCTTTTATGGCATACGAAGTGGAGAGCAACCTCTAAAACCATTGTACGTGTTCAATGAAAAGGTGAGAATCGGCATTATAAAACTGATTTATTGTGTTGTGGTTGGTTCTATATTTACCTTCATATTTGAAATTGAGTTTGCAGGAGTCGATAATATCCATAATATGAAAAACAGAACAAGACTTGCACTGAAAAATCTGTGTATCAATACTAGAGCCTGAAATGTAACAAGTATATATTACAAGGTGATGTATCAAGGAGTCAACATCCGTACAATGGGCATCAACTAATAAATTGAGAAAGTGTCATTTACTTAGCATCCTCAATTTAATATTTGCTCATTGAGTTCAACAAGATTATTAATAATTGAATGCAACCAAACGGGGGTGTAACTACAGTAAGAGTTAACCGAGTGAACCCTTAATTTATCCATCGTATCAAATGCGCGCCAACCACTGGTCTTTAGCATTTGCTCATCATAATCCACACTAACTTACAAACATAAAGAACAAACAAGTAATAACATAATTATCTGATTATACTAACTCTTACACAGCAAGTAATAACAAATTTTGCCCTAACATCAAACCCTAATCATTCAGTTTCAAACATCCTGCATGCCAGAACTCTACTATCCAATAACATCATCAAACTGATACACAAAAACTACAAAAATAATCACATCAACCTCTAAAAACCAAACAAATTACGCAATGCACGCACCTTAGCTTTAGAAATACGAGGCGACGAGAAGATGAGCGTGGTAAGAGGAGCTGCGATCAACGTCAACACCAACGATCCAACAAACAGGCCAGGGAGATTACGTACACCTAACGAAATCGCACCTTCGTCACGTAACGGCAAAACCACAAAATACGCGCTCAAAACCTGCACAAAATGAATCGAAACAATCAGCGATTTCGAGATTTCAACAACAGAGACATGAGGGAACTTACGAAGAAGAAAGAGGAAGTTGAGTAGAAGACGTTGTAGGTCTCATGAGGATGAATGGTGACGAAGAATGATATGAAGGATTGTAATTGTTGTCTAGTGATTATCATATCTTTGTGATGATGATTATGAAGAAATGATTTACAGAGGGCAGGATTCTCGTTTTACGTTCGAATATGCAACAGAGGGAATATAGGGGAAGATGTGGTTTGGGATTATTATTATTATTTTTTTACACAAAGCGAAAATACTTCTACAACCACCAAAATGCTACAAAATATATAGGATTTTTGGCCGATAATATAGTGAGAATAAGGAATTTACCGGAATGGGTATTTAGGTGATGATTCGTTTGGAATGATGGACGGGCACGGTCACTGGCTGTCTATGTCCGCGAACGTAGGTGGTTTTTTCACAATAAGTTTACCGGGTGATCAGGCTTGTAGTCTTTTTATTTTAAAAAAAAATGAAAATGATTTATGCGTTGAAAAAGATCTTAACAGAAATTCTATTGTTATAAATTCTTTATTTTTAAAAATAAATACAACGTTTATTTTCTTTAGTTTGAGTATAGTTTTGTTAAAAGTTCTTTTTGAAAAATCAACCTTTTTTAACATATATAGGTTATGAGTATAACTTGCGTAATTACTATCTGTATAATTATAAACATAGATTGTGTAATAATCATAAAATAACTTTTTAGGCCATTAGTTGTTTTTTTTTTTTTTTTTTTTTTTGTCTTTTAGTTATCGTGGTTTTATTTCGTTTTCAATTTATCAGATATTTAACTCCTATTTTTTCCTGTTATTTTTTTATAAAATGACCAAATACCCACTATTAAAAAAACAATTAGAAAAAGTTATTTGCTATTACAAAGAAAGAAAGTAAAAAACAAAATAGTTTTAAATATATATAAACCCAAAAAATCCCCTCCCTCTCTGCACTCTGTTGTTGGCACCTCGCATTTGGCAAGAAGAAATAAGAGGAACGCAAAGATAGTTTAAATTACATGCTAGTTTTTATATTTTTTTCGGTATTTGAAATCATAAAGTCAATGCACTTTATTTTAATAACATCCTAGTTATGTTATTTTTCGATGTCCAAATCATGAAGTCAATGCATAATAGAGTTTGCATTCTTTTTTGTGTCTAAATCATGTGTTCTTTTTCGATATAAAGTTAATAGAGTTAAATGTTTTTCTGGTTTATGGTTTCATGTTGTTTTTGTTATTTCGGTACTTGTGTTTTAGTTTTTACGGTTTTAGTACCCGTGTTTCAAATAAATCACTGAAACAGCCATTCCGTCCAATTCCCTAGATAACGTCCGTTACCATCAGGGGTAAAACCGTCATTTCCTTTATTAATTGCTATTTTCGTCCCTGGTTTTATATCATTTCTATTATTTTAGTACTCACGATCGATCGCATTCACGTTTATTCTTTCTTCTTCTTCAGCACGATCCTTTCTTCTTCTTCAACACCACTAATGATAATTTAAGTAAGATTATTATTTCTATTTGATTTTAAAACTTTCAAAAACAATGGCACGCAGCTGTTTTTGTCAATGGTTGTATAATTTATGGTTAGACTTTGTAGCAAGTTGTTTGTCTAATTTGTTGATTGAGTTTTCAATTTCTCTATTGTCTAACTCATTTTCAAGACTAGTTTCATACGTCTTTTACATCTTTCTGTTTTGTTATTGTTCTTACGTGGTTTTGCCCTGCGTCCACATATGTGGCTTCTTTTTCTTTTCTTTTTTTCCCACACTTTGTACCTTTATCGTCCCCCTTTCATTTTTATTAATAATTCATCAAAATAGTTATCAAGTGCAGGAAATCATCAATGAAGAAAGAGTAAAGCGATTCCCTAGGTATGATTATTAAAGTTATCTAAAGTAATCTAGAAGAATGATGTGACAGAAAAAGATCGGTTGGATACTATGAATAAAGTTCGTTTTTGTTATTAACTAGCAAGTTCACACCCGCGTGATGCCGTGACTAAAATGCATATTAAAAAATAAGAAACTTCATTTACACCGAAATATATTATAAAATAAAAAAAAATTTATTTACAACAATATTGACTTTAATAACTAACCAAAACATTAAATCTACACAATTTTCCCTTCATGTATGGTTACCTTATGTAATATCTCCAAAAACAAAAATATATCATAACATTATAAATGTATTTGATCGCGAGTACTGAAATGATGTAAAACCAGTGACGAAAATAACAATCTAATAAAGAAATGACGATACCCCTAGTGGTAACTGACGTTATCTAGGGATTTTGAACGGAATGACTGTTTTGATGATTTTTTTGAAACACGGGTACTAAAACCACAAAAACTAAAACACAAGTACTAAAATAACAAAAACGACATAAAACCAAGAAAAAACATTTAACTTATGTTAATATAACCAGATTTTTCATCTTGAAATTATGAAACAATTATGTTTACGTAGTTTTTTCAAACATAATAAATAAAGTAATACATAATACTACCAAATTCAAACTTAAATTTCAAACTTAATTAAACGGATGGTCCCTGTGATTAGATCTGATTTCACTTTCGGTTCCTAACTTTTAAAAATTACAAGATTGATCCAACACTTTACAAAAACATAATGTCTTTAATCCATGAGTTGGATGAACGTTTACTTTTGTATGTAAAATGATTGAAATCCTCTTAATAATAAAATATAACATATTAAATCAGTGGGCCAATTTCACTTTAGAATAATCACCCCAGCACCATCAACTCCTTCGGCCACCACCATCACTCCGATCCATCTGTCAAAACAAAATGGTGGTGGGTTTGGAATGATTCAGGCAAACATATGAGGTGGCGTCGGTGATGTCGGTGGTGGTGGATGCCGTTCCGACGGTGGGAAATCACCTCCCTTGTGAAAGAGGGCTACGCAGCTGATTGGGAGATGGGTTATGTATTATTATTTATTTATTTAAAAAGGTGAAGACTTCTAACTATAAGTTTTTTTTTAAATTTTTTTTTGCATTTTTGAAAAAGGTATCAGAAAAACTAACGTCCATATAACTCTGGACTAAAATCTTGAACAAACCTTGTAATTTTTAAGAATTGAAGACCAAAAATAAAATCAGACCTAACCACATAAATCATACTTAAATCTAAATTTCATCACTTATTTCTTAAATGTCATCACTCTTTTCTTGTCTGGAGTTTTCGTGTTTGTTTCCTTTGATTAATTGCAAATAAGATTAATTTTAGTTTAAATCCAATCAATCAGAAATATTAAGTTTTAAGTAATGCTCTTCACAATCAGACAGTACTAACCATATGTTTCTAGTGAACAGCAAGAATGGAAGCCTCAAAATGCATCGAAAAATATCATACAACTGAGCCATGAATCAAAGTGAGGGAACCATTTGGCTAAATTTCAAGGAACCATCAACCACAAAGCCTAACCATCTGTGCACCTATTTGACCCTTTCTTTCCTTAGCCTTTCCATTTCTTTTACCATTTGCCAATGTTCATGTGACAGGCTTGTCTCACCAAAACTCACCCCCATTAGCCGCCCCATAGTAAGCCATCTACAAATCACAAATACATAAAACAAATGTCATCATCTGCATCTACAAGTAGACCAACTGATTCAAACAGATTAAAAGAAAACCTGTTAAAATCTTCGGTCCCCAAGCTCCGATCAACCTGTCTAGTTGCAACCATATCATCTTCTACCACCTGTCATTGGTAATACTTTAGATATGTTTTGGATGAAGTTTTAAAATCAACTCGAACGTACCTTTTGCATATCTGCCTCAATAGAATGTGGCAATGATCTAACAGTAGCCAGATACCATCTCCATGCGTTTAACGTTTGTTCATCCACGGTTCCTGTAGGACTGGCAGACGATGGATGGAAAGGGATGACAATATCGGCTGGTAAAATGTTTGATTTTCTTTCAGAAAGAATTAGAATTTGAACATCTGCATCCATCTTCATTTTATAATATTTAAAATCATATTCCACCTAAAAACAAAACAAAAGAGAACCATGATTACTTTCAAGCACATCATATATAACAATAACACAGTTTAATAAAGAAACGCATACCTTTTGAAATTCCATTAATTCCTTAAGCAACCGTGTATTTTCAACACCGTTGCTGTTTAAAGTTCCTGGTTGTAATTGTGTCTCGTCTATTATCAAATGTGAACCCTCTGCACACTGAAGAACCCCAGGCACAAGTCTGCATAACCGATAACACAAATACTAATTAGAATATAGGAAAATTAATAAAAGCATGAGATATCATTAAAACTTTTGTCACCTGTTTGTTTCATAATCTTTCACTGGGGCAAGTGAAGCAGTATTAAGAAATTCCACTGTGAGGGGAATACATTGACTGAAAGGTAAAAGGTTTTTTACTTCATCATTGATACCGTTACCAAACACCGATATACTTGATTTGTCAAAACCAGTAAGGTTAAGTGATAATTTTCCCACGGCAATCGAGTCTACCCTTACGTGAACCTGTACCAACATTTTTTTGTTATTTTAACCGAAAGGGTGTGCGCGCACGTGTGTTTGTGTGTGCATGTATCATGAATTCTATTTCTTTACCTTTGATAATAGGTGTAATAACATAAAGTTAGCTGCTAAATCATCACCACCAAGAACTACTGTAAGATGATGCAAAAGAGACTGGCGTATTTCTTTCATCAGATGAGGTTTTGTCTGAAAGATCACAGCACTTGAATTAATATTCAACACGAAATTGAATAAACAACATCATATAACTAAATTCATGTACCTCCATTGTTGGTGAACTAACAATCAAATCATTAGGAGAAAGCTTTCTGTGTACAAGACAATGAAGACGCGGCACCTGAAAACATATTCGTAACAAATCAAACAAAAGTACAAAAGAAAAAGATTACATTTTTCGAAACACAGATGGGTGTTGACCTTGCTAGAAGGTAGGTTGACTAGTTCCTCATGGTCAAAACAACTTTCCAGTTCACTTTCAGCATTTTTGTCAGTTTTAACATCAGTGTCAAATGTAAGGACACCAATAAACTCAAAGACATCATTTAGCTTCAAGTCAGACTCCGGAGAGTCATATACCTACAGAATAAACACTTATTTAGACATTCTAATTCATGTAACACATAAAAGTGTGGCTTTAAAATTAGAAATTAAATGAATATTACCTTCACTAGACAGGGGAAATTATTTCTATCAAAATCAGGCACCATAATCATACCACAATCTGTACCCTCAGTCATGTTTTCCGGTGGGAAAGATCCACCATCTCGCTGTTAACAAAACAGATATTAGCAACAAATTAATTTAAGTGAAAAGTTTAGAATTTAAACAACTTTTGGCATAACCTTATTTTGGGTTGAAAGTTCTAAAAACAGAATGCGTCATCATATTAGACAAACAAATCAAGAAAATACATGAAAACAAGACTATTGGCTCACCATCTTCTTTGCTTGAGAATCATGTATCTCATCATTTGAGTCCTGCCATAGACCAAATTTACATCAAACATATTGTCCATTTCAAAAAATATAAAAAAAAAATCAATTTATACATGAATTCCAACATACTTGCATTTCCACCTCATCAGAATCAGGACACGTGTCCCTCTGTCGCTTCTCTCGGCTCGCTGATGTGGCATATGAATTTACAACACCATCAGAAGTATCCGCCCATGAATTCTGGCCAGGGACCTATAAAGAAGAAACAATTTATAAAGTAATTAATAAATTCATACTTGACTTCAATAACATTGGGTAAGCAAATGCATACATATATTTGATTTTAACAAGTACTTTTGTTTTATAAACTAACAGAACTCACAGGAACACAGTAGAACAACCGACGCTCCCAAAGGCGCATATCAGATGAAGGACCAATAGGAAATTGAGAAGCATCTGTAAACTTATTGGTATTCCATGTATCTTTGTTCTTCAAAAGATAAACACAAAATCAATAACAATCGATAAACATTAATAAAACATTCAAGATCTTCTTCTGAGGTTAACTTCAAACAGAAACACACCTTGTAAGCACCAACATATAACTCATTTCCCAGCATGTCCTGTATCATTCCTCGAAAACGAACTAAAGAGTTGGGTTGAACCCATTTAACTGCTGATGGAGTTAGCATCGGCACCTATAAATCAATCAAATGATAATCAGACTTACCATCAGAAAGCAAAACATTTTTGAATCAACTAACAAAATCTAGAAAGTAACTGCAATCCGCAAATGAAACTCGTTTTTTTTGTTCAAGAAATTGCACAATCGAACACCCACAAATGTATTAGAGGTTAATGAATTTGAACAATCAACTCAATTCAACCCAACTACAGAAACCCTAACCCTGATAATATAAACCCTAGAATCGTAAATACCTGACGTAGGCCATCGTTGTCGAAAAGAAACTCACGGAAGAGATCGGCGACACCCCAATCGTTCCGATCAAAAGAAGCCGGATCTGAACCGGAGGATACAGCCTTCTCGAAAGTGAATCTGACTGCACCAAGGGATTCGTCAAGCAATCGTATGGACGTCCCACCATCTTCTGTTGTTGCACAAATGCAGTCGATCTGTGAGGTTTGAGAGTGGGTACACTCGATCATCGGCTTCCCGCGTTAACACTTATGGAGGATGGTTTCCCGCCAAAGTCTTGGGTGACGTGGTTTCCCGCGAATTTCAGCAGTTAACGTCGTCTACCAAACGTCCGTTCGTGTATCTTTTATTCGTCATCCGCTAGACGAAATGTTGATTAAATGAAATTGACGGTTTAGTGGTATTCTTTTGTTACTGTGAGATCTTATGAATTTAATCACGGTAAAAAGAGGAACACTAAAAATATCATGATTAATGAGTTGTCGTATCAGAAATCATTGATATGTCATTGTTATTTTATTATTTGTGAATGTATATTTAATATAATTTAAAAAGATGTTCTGCACTTTTCACTTCCCTCTTATTTTTAACGTTCATAACGATGAATTTTACGCTCTAAAACATAGTTCTCCAATGTTGAAGAAAGACTTTTTAAAAATTTTTGGCTTAAAAACAACCTCTAAGAGTGATCATATAGGTGGTCTAACAAAAATGTTAAAAGACTAAAAATGTTCGGACTCTTTTCATGGCATATTCTTGAGTGTGGGTGTTTGTCATTACGGTTGGTGGTCCGTCAAGTTTCTTTCACGTGAGATTACAAACGGCTGTAAACACCCATTATAGATGTTCTAAGTTAATTTAAAATGATTAGTTTTTAGAAAGGGCATGGGCTAGGGTTTACTTTTCATTCTTTTACAAGTTAGTTATTTTATCTTGTTTGAACAATCATTTATTTTTTTGGTTACTGTTATTTATTTTTTGGGTAATGTTAAGTGCTAAAACTCGAACATTAATGTTGATCTATCTTGCATATATTGTAACAATATAAACACAAGCATTCATATCCGAAGCGAGTTTTCAAGAAACCGTTCGAGTTTTAGCAAAAGCAGATTGAACATGTGGGAGGATCCGAACGAATTCTCAATTTCAACCAATCGGTAGTTGATAGTCAAGGATTCCCAGATCTAAAATGCAAACCGGCTGTTATATAGGTTTTACGTATTTTAATATAAGTTTGTATAAAACTAGCCCGTGAAATTCTCTCTGTGTCCTGTGAGTAGCATACAAAAATTTACATCCTATTATCAATTTTGTAGGAGAGTGATGATGCCTTTAAATTAGAAAAAATTACTGAAAAGGATGATTAGACTCGTGGCTTTCTGTCCATAGATATACAATTAGTGAGAAACTTTTGATGCTTTTATCACCAAACATAACATAGTGGACATAATTCCTCTAAACCTATGTCTAACATTTATAGTTTACAACCAAAAATACAAACCCGCACCAAATATAAGGGATAAACCTAAAACATTACCGTTTTAGGAACCATTGAATCAAACTACAACGCTAAACACACGATTAATAATCGTTATATGACACTTTAAAATGTATACTATAGATTTTCAACCACAAAAAATGAAGAAAAAAAAATATCTTTAACCAGAAAATAGCCTAGTAAAAAAATTTCCAGATTTAGCCTTGTCCAAACATGCCACATGAACATATCTTCCAGCTTTGTCCACTTGTCTTGGTTCACCCCTTGTGTCTTTCTTGCACACTTTACATGTCTTATCCACCCACCCTTCTTCAACATAATCACCATCAACTAAACAAAAACATAATCATGAGTTGAGGGTAAAATAGTAACTTCAAGTTTAATGCTCCTAAAAGTATAGGGTACCTTACCTTCAACATATGATTTGAAGAAATCTTTGTAAGTCCCTCCAATCTTTCTCCTTAGAGCTCCATACTGCAAATACAAACCGTCTTTTAAACGGGGTGTTTGGTTTATTGAAACTTAACGTTCATTATCCATTTGGATTCGTTGAAATTGGAATATAAGTTCAACGGATAACATAGTTTTTGGATTAATAAACAACCTAAAACTAATGGTTTGGGTCCATTAACAACCCAAAACTAGAACCCAATTCAAGAATAATAGTGGAGTAGTGGGTTCATTAACAACTCAACACTAAAAACCCAATACAAGAATGCTAATGTTATGGATTCATTAACAACTCAAAACTAAAAACCCAAATTAAGAAAACTAATGTTTCGGGTTCATTAGCAACTTAACACTAATGTTTTGGGTTCCTTGACAACCCAATTCAAGAAAACTAATGTTTTGCGTTTATTCACAACACGATTAAAGAAAACTAATGTTTTGGGTTCATTAACAACCCAATTCACGAAAAATAAACCAATAGATACAAACAGTATCTATTGATATGATCCCTTCAACGAGGCGAAAAACAACAAGAACCCATAACCGAACCAAAAGACATTCTTTTTGTTCACGAACTACCCAATTCAAGAAATCTAATTAACCAAAAACCACTAGAATCCAGTAAGCCGAATCGGGTTTACAAAAAGTTTAGAACAAACTACCTGTTCCCTGCTCATTCTCTCTCCAGATTTCGTTGCTGATCTAGCATCTTCTATAAGCTCTGCATCTTCAGGTGATCTAACCTGAGCAAAATCCAGAGCTTCTGTCACACTTTCAAACAGATTCTGCTTTCTTGTTTTGGGCTTTTGATCTTCATCATCATCATCTTCTTTGTTACCTTTCTCTGTTTTTGCTGCAAAAACTTTGAATTTGTAATGAGAATTGGGTATGGTGAGGCTTTGTTTTGACAAGGTGAAGTTGGAACTAGCAAAAGAAGGTGATATGGGAACAGCCCTTAACCCCATCCCCATGCTTATGCTTTGATAATATGAAGTTAGAAAACAATTTCACACAAAGTGCACTTTTTATACTTTACTTCGGTCCAACTGGTGGTTGATGATGGATGGTGTAAATCTTGTTTGAATTTTGTTTTTGGGACGATATAAATTGGCAAAATAGATTGTTATCACTAAGTAAATACTTGTTACCTGAAGGCGCTAATGATAAAAACCATGTAAGCATGTAGATATAATAATGTTCGGTCTTACCATACATTTTGTAAAAGATGTTATTTTTCATGGTTTGAATCTATGCTCCCAAGGTCATATAGCAACAACCTTACTAGTTATTTCAAAACCCGTCCTTAAATAATTGTATAGAAAAAAATCATATAAATACACAGTGTATCATAGAAAACACTAGATATGTTTATACTGTTACACGTCTTTTTCTTTAATTGTAAAAGTTACTGTTAATAACTAATTAAATATGATCACAAAATTTCACCCAAGATTTGAATTATTTTTTAATTCGTTTGTATGGATGGAGATAGTGTGACTGAGGGTAGAGATTATTGGTGGTTGTGTTTTTTTTTATGAGTATGACCATTGAGAAGTTGCCACGTGTCATAATAATATATGGTTATTGAGATGCTACGTGGCCCTTTGGCTGACTGTTGAAACTGAGAGGAACAATTTTGCTTGTCCTGTGTTGTAAGTTGCAACTTGTACCTTGAAATGGACACAAACTCTAAAAGAATGGCAAATGCATACGGCAATAAGTGTACCTTACGCATTGAGGGTTGTACATCTGTATTCCTTTAATCCTTTCACGTTTGATGGTGTTGTCTTAAATTCTTAATATGATATTTTTTTTTTCAGAAAACCTGAATATTATGTTTCTCTTTATAGTTATCTATGTTAATAACCTATCATTAAAAATTAAAACACTTTTCTTTTGGCATGATTGTTTTTATACTTAAAAAGACTCGTAAACCAAATTAACCAAACCATCTTTTTCTCGAATAACGTTTCTGAAATCTAAGATATTGTACAACTCTTAGTGCATAGATATGCAAGTCCTGTAACAATCTAACAGCAAATAAATCCTAATACTCTGTGTACAAGTTGTTATAGCAACACTGCTACTGGTAACAAAATTTATGCACTTTTAGCACAAAGAAATGTACAACCATGTAGAGCCTCTATTAACATGAATTCAGAAGCTAGTTGCATAGTATTTCAGTAACTGTAAGTTACTAAGTTTCATACAACATAAACCATACCAACTTCTAACAAAGATACCGGAGGCACCTTCAACACAACATCGGGTCCCCGACAATTCCGCCTGAGAAAATTATACCCGACATTGATCGCTAGCCTCTTCCAAACCGATGAGCCTTGTTTGGCTTTCACGTGTGAGTGACCAAGTATGAACGCTGTCCCACTTTGCTGTGCATCCAATAGATCATGTAGTTCTTCCTTCATTTGCATGTCTTCTGGTTCATCAGAATCATTATGATCATCAACAGCAAACGTCACGTGTTTTCTTTTGATTGGTGGGTTCATCTCGATGTCAATGATGTCAGCGACACTCTCCACTGTTTGAAAACTGCCCGACACGCTAATTTGTTGCAGGGTTTCGTCTGGTTCAAAAGCTCGTGCTGTCGAGAAGTCTGAGTTCCCTATTACTGCAAGCCGACACTCTCCCGATGATCTAGATGATTGGGACCCGTTATCTTCGTTACCTGCATGGGACCCACATAAGAAAAAGCAGGATCAAGGTGATGTGATCAGTTGATCATCAGGAAGACAAGTTATGTACAATAAGTTACCTGGATCGGTAGCTGGTTCAGGGTGGCTCCAATCGTAACGGATGAAATCAGCTATCCGATTCACAAGTTCAGACTCAAACGAATCCACATCCTGATGAACATCACGGTACCCGTAACGCACGATGCATCTGTACGACCTAAGACTAGGGGGTCCCACACGACCAATAAGGTACCTCTCGGACCGAGGTACGAATGGAACAGGTACAAATTTCACACACACAAAAACCAAGATACGGTGAAACGCGGGTAGATTGGTCACGAAGCGTGAGAAGTTAGCCGGGATTCCCGAGGTGAGGTCCGTGAACACAAGCCCAATCCCGGGAACCCGAGAAATACCTAAACTTGGGCCTAAGGCTAGTAGCCATTCTAAGGAGACCTTGTTTTGAAGGTCATATTCGTACCTTTTGGTGGTGGCGTAGTGCCAAACGAACATTACGGTGACTAGAATAAGTGCCAAGAGAATTGGGAGCCATGCGCCTTCACGAAATTTGACTAGAGAAGCCGAGAAATAGAGTAGTTCTATGGAACCAAAAAAAAGTAGGAAGCACAGGGCTAGAAATGGAGGTTTATGCCAACAGAGAACAATCACCAATGATGTTAGGCAAGTTGTAACCAGCATTACAGCCATAACAGCTAGTCCTGCAAAAAGATCAACGTAAAAATTCAAATTTTTAGTACACACAACTCAGCTATTTTTCTCTACTAGACCTGTTTGAGATAAAAACACAACCCAAATCAACCAATTGATGAGTAAACAGGTCAATTGTCCTTACAATGTCAGGAGAAAATATTAGATTTATATACTATAGACTTTTAAGGTCAATCTTACTGTAATGCTAAAATCTCTTAAAAGCTTGACAGCTTTGCAATTTGCATAAATACTGAATTCAAAAACTAGTTGATTTGACCCCATAAGTAAATCTAGGAAGAACAAAATTTGCTCACAAACCTGATGCATTTCCCATATGTTTGGTGTCTCTGAATCCGATAGTGACAGCAATACATAAGATCATGAGAATCCAGTTGATCTCCGGGATGTAAATCTGACCATGTTTCTTGTCAGATGTATGAACAACCTTAACCCTTGGAAAACAACCAAGTGATTGACTTTGGTTAATGATTGAGAATGTTCCACTGATGATTGCTTGACTTCCCACAACTGAAGCAAGAATGGCTATAACAAGTACTGGCCACCTCAAACTGTCTGTGCATATGTTTTAACATCATGTTATTAAGTAGTTATTATCATGAATGTTTCCTTTTTAGAAAGCTTATTACCTGTTATCGTCTGATTTGGGCGTATAAAATTCTTTCAAGTTTAATGTAATTTATACATGTAGCTAATAGGAAGTGTTTGGATGTGCATTTTGAAAGTGATTATGCAATTTTGGATAATCAACTTTTATAAAAAGGATTATATGAGTTCGGATGTGCTTTAGTTGTTTGAAGTTGTATGAAAAAAAATGTAACAATATAAAAATAATACATAAATTGACAGAAAATGACATTTTTGTGAAAAAAGGAGATAAGTCTCTAGAGATGGAGTAATTAGGATAATTATAATACAGTTTGATAATCAAATTTGTGTTTACTTGCAAATGGAAATAACTATACAAAACTGATTTGGACCCTCAAATTGTCAGAGATAATCTAATGCAGGATCTGTTATCCAAAATTTAGAAAATGAACTTTTAAATCAAATCAAAAACCCCCATAGTCAAGCATTTTACTTAAATTATGTATCAAGTCAAGCATTACAATTTTCATGAAAATAGGGGTTAAATGATAAAAAATGAGAAAGAAAAATATAAGCAATCATTCAACAAAATTTATGACCCAAAAAATAATACCTGGCACTGAGACATAATAACTAATGTCATATGCCATCTGGTGATGTTTTGACAGATAAGCTGCTTGCCCCATGTAACCTAGTATTAATGCAGGATAAACAAGGAAAGTGAAAGCAATCTGCAAAAGATGTCATACACAAAATAAATCCCGGTCCTACATGATGCCAGCATAACAAAATGAAAACATCAATTAATACAAAATGTGACAAAAAATGTGAATTCATCTTGTTACAGATCCCACATGTAGATTTCAGGCCAAATATACCTGAATTGCAGCATGAGAGAAATGACCAAGGTCAGCAAACATGGCTTCCGATCCTGCAAGTAAAATTGATAAGTTATCATAACATGGTATTTTGACTTTGACTTCCCCAATTCAACATTCACGTCTTTTTCTTTTGAAATGTACCATATGCGTTAGTAAGTGAAATTTAATCATCAAGGCTTTTTATCAACATTTGGAAGAGAATTCAAATTTGAAATTTACTCAGTTTGACCTGATGACCTCAAAAGTCAAATGATACCTGATTAATGAAGGTTTTACCTGTAATGCATAATAAAATGCCTCCCAAAGACATCCACCCTCGTTTTTTTGTCTTCTTTAGAAACTTGAACATGTAATAGGGGGAAAGAGCTTTGTAAACATGTAGGTTCCAGTAGAATATATTGTATAACCCGAGGCCACTGATGCATAGCAGCCATAACAGCACAATTGGAGCAAAACAGAAACCAATTCTATGTGTGCCATAATGTTGTAGTGCAAACAAGCACACTAATATAAAGCAGGTAATCGGGATCACAGCATCTGTAACTAAAAAAACTACTTTTAGAGTATGCATTTAAACACATTATTGTATTGTACCAAGTTTGAGCATCGAATGTTAAGCTAATACACCCCTTTGTTTCTTTATTGTTTGCTTCCTCCATCTCATGGAAATTATAACATTTGACTTGAAACAGAGTCAAAGTTAATGATGTGAGTATAGCCAAACATATAAAACCCCACAACAAATTAAGGGCGTTTGGATTTGCGTTTTTGCAATTGTTTATTTAAGTCATAATAAGTTTCTAGTGTTTGGATATATATTTTCTCTGCTTTTAATCATCCGTGTCAAGTAATCAGTTCCATACCAGCTGCAAATTTCTAACAGTAATTTACACGTGAATCTTAATCTAATCTCATTTGAGACACTTCTACATTATTACTTCTTGTTTGAAAAAAACATTTACAATGCACATCTTCGATCATAATAAAATTTAAGAATAAGTGATATAGGTGATAACTACAAATAATCATATGTTCATACTCAATTCTCAAAGCCTCAAAGGTCAATGCATAAATAAAACAAATACCAACAGATCACACTATGAAGAAAAGCAGGTATTGTGCACAAAAAGAGCATGGTTGATGCATAATTGAAGTGCATCTACTGTCCCAATCTTGTCAGCCGGTGGTTGAAGCAATCACCGAATGGATAGAGGGGAGCACTCACCTGCGCCTTTTCAAAAGTATCCTTGCCAAAGCGCCTAGGCCTCGCCTAAGGCACCTAAGGGCGTGCCTCTTGCGTCTTTGACCACATAGACTCAAACGCATTAAGGTAAGATGTGTCTTTTTAGGCTAAGCAGTATACACTTTAAGTATGTCCCCGATACATCTTTCATGCATTAAACATTTAAACTACTATGCAAAGTAAACGTAGGATCTTTTCTAGCTAATATGGTCAAATCAAATGGCATCTTCCTAAAACTCGATTGATCGCCAACACATAAGCTACCAATAAGATTTTAACTAAACACCATGACCATAGGTTTGTTTGACCATTTCTCCAGAATGTGTGTTCCGAAGTTTACTCACTCTTCTGTTTAAGCAACCTTTCCATCAATACTTAAACTCGCCTCTTGCATACTTAAAACTCTATATCTCTGAATCACTCTTGATTGACCTTCCTCCTAACACATCTCCTACAGTAGATTCAATATTACCTATTAGCAAGAGAAAAGGGTGTTTGTGAGACAAATTGTAAAATTACACTTATATGTTTTTGTGAGTGGTGATCTCTCTCATATTAGAGAAAAGTCATTGGCGATCCGTACCAAATGTAAATAGAGAGAAATCATGGTGATCTCTGCCAATAGAGAAAAGATATATACAGCGATTTCTATCAATTTTGGAGTGAACATAGTGAAGAACTGTTGGTTGAATACAAGAGTGGATGTAACTTGTAAGGTGATTTATATATTGTGGTCATACCCTTTTAATTACACTATCCTTATACTTGCTATAAAATGCAGCATAATCACATCTGAAACACACATTCAAACAGCCCCTAAAGAAATCTTTTGTACCACAAAGAACTGAAAATAAATGAACACTCACATTCATGATGTGCTTTGGTCATTGATAGCTCGAGGCCGGAAACAGCAGAAAAAACTGAAATTTTGAAGCACAAAATTGTTAATAATGCAAAATATTAAACAAAAAATTTTCAAAAGTTCAAAAAATATTCTAAAGTTTTACCTGAAATAACTGGCGTAAGTACTCCATCTCCAATTACCATACAAGTGCCAAGAAGGACCAAGATTAGTAAAGCTGTATGCAAAGTTTTGTGCCTTTCAAGCAATGTTTTCACTTTTGACCCGTTTTCTCTCTTGGGAGGTTGCTTTAGTTTATATGTTGAGAGTGATTCATCAGCACTTTGTCTGTTTGGTAACAGGCTTACTTTACAATGCCGACATATTAACGAATAAAGTGCAAACGTTCCACCTATAGATTCATCAATAACAAGTCTCAATGGATTTCTGGAAACTAAAGGTGGTAAGTTAGAAAATAAAAGAATGCATCTTGAAATAAACAAGTCAAAAGTCACCTAAATATAATTTTGATGCAGAAAACCTCCTAAAATTGTGTTATTCACAAAACTAGATTATTATTCAAATTATATAATTTTTAAATTATATTTGGCACTATTATTTATTAGAAAACAAAAGAATTTGAACAAAAAGGGTTCTGGGTTAATCCAACCTGGCCCCTATTGACCCATATTGAAAGGTTACTTGTTTCGACCCGTTACCAAATCAACCTACCCCATAAAGAAACCTGTATACTTGTAAAAATAACATCATTCTAATTTGAATTTTAGTTAATGAGCCCAAATAGTGTTACTCCCTGTCCCTGATGGTTGAAATGCTAATTACTTTAATAAACTTGAGTTTACCTTCACCATTGTCGTCAGCTCGAAGTACAATGAACACGTATTTGAATAAAGGGACAAGGGTTAAAGTCCAGAAAACAAACGAAAGCACACCAAAAATCTCTTCATTTGTTTCTGAGTGATGAATGTCTTCTGCGAATGTGCTTTTATAGACATAAATTGGGGAAATGCTGAGGTCACCATAGACTACACCAAGACTTTGATAAGCTAACACCAATGTTGTCCTCCAAGTATCCTTCTAAATGCAATTTAACAAACATATAAGCACTTCCTTCATTTTTTTCCTCATGTTTCAAGTAAAGCCATGAAATAACTGGCTATATATTGCAAAAATGAGGGAAGAAGAAAAAAGCAATTGAAAGAAAGAACGCATAACATAACTTCTTTGCTAAATAAGTTCTGTAAAAATCTAAATTAACACACACACACAAAAAAAAAAAAAAATTGCAAGAAGGGGTTATTTTGGCAAAACGAAGTGATGAAAATGCAAAAAGCCAACTTCCATTTCCAAGATCGTTAATTCTTTCCTTCGTTTTACATTTTTACAGGAGTTTGATAGCAACGAAGATAGATTTTTTGTAATATGAGAATCAATAACTCCAAAATCTGGTAAGCATACCTTAGAATTTCCCCAACAATTTTTGTCTCCAAGATCCATGCTTTTCAGAAATCAGGATTCCCTTGGAAAATTGGAATGCTGATGATAAATCGAGCTAAATGTAGATCACAGCTGCAACAAAACACATATAAATTTGCATTTTTCTTGAGAATGATTACTCAAACAAAAAAGAGGATTACAAGACTAATGACAGAAACAGTGACCCACTTAATGAACCAAAATTTTGAAACCCATTAACTATAAAGTGAAAAATCAAAAGGGGTCCAACCACAAAGACACCATGATGCAAAATCGAATAAAAAAGATTGTCTTTCTAATAATAGTAGATAAAAAAATCGCAATTTCTCTATCAACATAATACTTTCCTGTAAAAAGTATGTCACGATGATGCCACTAAGTCAACCAATATCAATCACTACAAATCAACATCAAGAATCAAAGAATATTTCACACAAATGGTGATTAAGAATTTAATCAAGATTTTAAAGTTCACTTTACCCTATGTAGCAAGAAAACAAGAGAATGTTGGAAGGACAGCAAGAAGAAACAAGCAAAACCAAATTAACATGACTCAACAGAACTTGTCATTATCAATTTATCAGTACTCCAAATTGTGTGCACAATTCATTGCAAGTTTCGAGGATGAGTTTGGCCTTTATCTCTCTAACACACATAACACATATTATGACTCCACGTGGGTTGGTGAGAGAATTAATATACCCACCAATGTGACAAAGCACCGAATAATAGTTAAATAGTCAAACAAAGTGTCCAGAAGTAGGCAAGAAAATATATCCAAAACCAAATAAAACTTTATTACTAGGAAACCACAGCTTCCAATGTTAAAATTAAACAAAAACCTTCCCAACAAACACAAAAAAACAAGATTAAAATATAATATTAAAATGTTGAGTTACTTGATATATTTTGAATATAAAAATATCCTTTGGGTGCATATGTACTAGTTATAGGATGGTGGGAATAGAGTTTTTAGTAAGCTTAATCACATACTCAAACATAGAACATTGTCTTATAACTGTCACGTAACGTTTACTAATTATTCATTAGGTTTACGGGTATTTGGTGTAATTGTTTATAATCTTATTTGGGTTAAAAACTACCTGTTAGGGTGACCTTACCAGAAATCCAATCTTCAACTAACATAAAAAGCCGACTTAAGATATCAAATGCTTGATTACGCTTCTACTAATTGTCTAGGTCTAGCTTTACTAAATCAAAGTAGCTAAGAACTTTAACATACTATTTATTATAATTTTTTATTTTACATTATTTTAATATTTTATTCTGATGCATGTGGAAGGATTCGAGTAATGGTGTGTGTATCATCTAATACCATTGTAAGATATACCATTGTATTGCAATCCCACAGAAAGCTTTCATGGATCATTGTTTAATATTTTATGTCATTAACTGTTGTTGGTAATAAAAGTGAAAATTAGGAGCGTTACCGGTCAAATTGATAGTATGGATTATTATCGGCCAATAGATAATATTTGAATTATTGAAATCCAATCTGCCTTTTTTAATTTTCTAAATAACCACTTTGCTTATTTACAATTCAGCAGAAACAGTAGGTTCGCACCATCAGTTTCTTTAAAATTGAATACAAGAAAATCAATGTCGTTCATCGTTGTAGTTCAAAATTGCTTATAGTGCCGTTCTCTGTGTATCCCCAACAACGACCGTTCAAAAAGCAAAACGTCACAACTCACAAGCTCGTTAATAAATTTTAGTGGAATTCAAACACACCAGAAGAAGGAGCGATAACCTTTTCGCATTTCCATGTAATTAAACTAGTTTTTAACAAAATAAAATAAACAGAAAAGCAATACAGATTGTTAGAATTCGCATTTCATGACGAATTTCGCAAGTTTAAGGCATTTAACAACCAACATTGTTAACGGAGACGTTAGTAACAAACAAAACACGCAAAACAGCATCAATCAATATCAAATCAAACAGTTAAAACAGCGACGGATAATTCGAAGACGAAGAAATTAGAACTTACAGTTGATGTGTGAATCGGAATTAAAACTTAACTAACACACAGAATGGGGATTTTCCGCCATTAATGCCAGTGATGAAGCTACTAAATTCGATCACTAAAAGCAGAAACAGATGCTTGTTGGAGTTGAGTGTGATAAGTCAATTTGATTTCTTATGGTGTCGATAAGTGAAAACTGTAGAATTATTAGGGTAATGGATTGATGATGGTGATGGATTCACCTTTTGAGGAATGTGAGAGTGTAATAAAGGGGGGAGAGTGGCCAACACGAAACGGGAATCTCTGATGTTATATCTGCAAATGCAAAACGTGGGCCTGGGATGGATGGATGGGTTATCCTAAACTTAAATTAGTTATATCATCTTTTTATTCATACTACTGTATAATAAAAAAATTATGATTAAGTTTGTAGTTTTATATTAATTTTAAGATGTCATATGAATAGTTATAAGTTTTAATGTGTAATGTCATGAAATTTATTTTTATTATACTCATTTTAGGCTTTAAATATTTTTACTCTATCATTTCCTAATTATATTTAAAGTATTACTATTATATTTAAGGTTTTCTTAATCTATTTATATATATACTACTATATAATACAACTTTTTGGACAACATTGTAATTTTAATACATTTTTAGGACATTTAAGAACAATTTTGTTACATTTGATACAAGTGATTATGTATAAACAACTTGTTATTTACAAATTTACTACTCCCTATAGTAATATAGATATGTTTGATATTTCACATTGATCAAATAAAAAAACAAAATTAGAGTTAGCACAATAAAAAAAAGTCGGTTAAACATACAATCCTAAAAATATTTATATCCTCGTAGCACCATACGGATTATCCCACTAATATTTTATTCATAACGGATATGTTGAGCATATGGATGTACATTGTACTAAAAGGACTACGCCTTTGTTCTTTTAGTGAAGATATCCCCTCACAAGTCACACCTATTACATCAGTTTCATCACATGTTAGTTTTTACTTATTAATAGTATATTAACTATTAGGCATAAAGTACGTTTAGCTTCAACAAAATGTAGTTTCCGGGGTTGGTAGACCCTTCATTTTATGTGTCTTATTTTTCCCTACATTTTTTCATGTAGCACTCTATCCTTTTTTTTTGTTTCAAATTAAAAAAATTTATTATAGGTACGTGAAAATGAGGTAACGTACTTCACGTTTATTTAGTTGGATGTACGTATGTAGTAAGATGGTTATCATACCGATTGTATTGATTAACATGAATATAACCTTATGTTTATTCATGTCTTAAATAAAAATTCTAACTTAACAACAGCTAAAGTCATGTGATTTAAACATGTTCAATATAACTTGTTTATTTAAACAGGTTTAGTCGAACAATTGTTCAGATCAAGTTTCTAATTTGTTCGCATATTGGTGTAACGCGTCACTCAAGTTTTATGAAAACACAATAATCACATATTGATACTTCATGTCACTGATTACCTATAAAAATATGACATATCATACAACACCTGATAAACACAAGTTGACAATAATGAAAATTTTAATATTTCCATAGTTTAAGATAAGGATACACTCTCAGAAATTATCACACCTCTATCATTAAATATGTTTGCAGTTTTTTTCTCAATTTAAAATCAATATAATACTCCAATTTTCAATCATTTTGTCAACCTTAAAGTTTTTAAGTCCCTAAAAGATTGGTTTAAATAGGTTGAACGAAATCCAGCAACCCATTACACGTGGGCCACGTGGCATTCAATCAACCATAAGATTTGTTCATGTGATCAAATATAATATTTGCTCCAACTACATAATTGAAAAAAAAAATCATCGATTTATAATAACTGATCAAATATAAAGATGGCTAAAATCATTTTTTGAACGGTAAGAACTACCAATTATACTGAATCCAATCATACTCGATGTAACCTACACCACAATTAATTTACACAGTCTATTGTCCAAACCCTTGACTTTAATGGAAGCTTCACCACTTTCTAAATAGCTTTGCATAAAAAATTTGGATCAATTCTTGATTTGTACGTGCCATAGGGACCAAGCTAATCTCGAGACCATGACAAACATCTCGAGACCTCGACACCTTTCACAATTCACACAGACATATTTTGGGTCAAATTTAGTCGCAGAACGTCCGTATGCAAATGAAACTCAAGAGCTATAACTCGAATCAAAGCAACAACAGTAAAATTGAACATATTGTTGAACCACTTTGCGACTGTTTATTCTAACAGAAAGACTTATCTCATAAACATTCTCTTATAGGGTGGGGAGTTGTGTCCCTCTGACTTATTGCAGAACCCACAACTGTTTTTAAGGGCACTCTTTCTCGTATATTTCACTCGCATATTTCCAGTTAATCACCTTCCATATGTTCTTCAAGTAATCCGGCCTCACGTTTTTGTACTGCAAATTGTACATAAAATATATAAGTTAGAAACATAAAGACGGAAGATCACGAGTATGGAAAGATGACTGTATTCTAGAAGACTTTTTTAACACATCTTGGTGATAGAAATGTTCTTGATGAATTGGGTTGGTAAATTGGATGGGTTGAGGAACCGGTCAAAACAGGAATTTCTTTGTACTAGACTGCTAGTCAAAATAGGTCTAGACGAGCCAGGTGGACCCGCAAACACTTATTTTTCTTCTTGAGTTCTATACATAAGTAGTGTGAGACGTTTGCTTAAGACCATATATTACAATAATAATTTTGCGAAAAGAGTATTCAAGCAGTTTACACATTTTGAACACTTTTGGTGGCTATCAAGTTATAATAGGTTCAACAAGTTTCTGTTTTAGTTGAAAGATTTAAAGCATACAGATTCACCCGTTACAGACAAAACCAACCCATTACCCATAAATTGGTCAAAGTGGCCACCTCTATCTGCAACTTTATATCAAAAAATGAAATTTATTTGTTCACCTGCAAGTAGTATGCATGCTCCCAAACATCTATGCCAATAAGAGGAACCAGACTTGGACCTTTTGTAACCAGTGGATCCTGCAGCAGAAAGTCATATTGAACAATTTGATTAGTGAAGGTAACTAAGAGAATGATGATTTGTTTAAATCACTTCTAATCTGGAGAAAACTGACAACTGCGGATCAAAGGTATAATTCTTAATCTTATAATCTATGCATAAGACATAAGACAGCACACTGAAAGGCAAAAAAGATATGGAAGTTTAAAACGAATGAAGTGCATATCAACACTATTAAAAAAAGAGAAGAAAACACCAGTGTTTAAAACCATAGTATTAATTGATACAAAGTATCAGCCGGGGAATGAGGAAGCCAAACAATTTGAATTCGGCACAGGTGGCAATTTATCCAATTTATGGGTAAACAGTTCGACATGGGTTATACTTTGCCTCAGCCTTCGTCAAATAGGTAAAATTTAGAAATATAAATAAGTCAAATGGCTCTAAAGTCATGCAAAGTGTATACAAATTGCATAAAACTTCCCAATTCCCAAGTCCTATTATTTCAAAGATTAGATTATCAGAATAATAAATAGTTTTCTTGATCATTTTAGAACATTAATCATTCATAAAATTCAAGAAATGAAAAGAAAAGAAGTGTTTGCGGGTATGTCTGACCCAGCCACACTAAAAATGGCCTGGTATGATCTGTACATGTTTAGACCCTTTACCCAAGCCACCCAACATATAACAAAAATGACCCGTTCAGCCCACCTTTTGCCTAACCTGTCCATTGATTTTGCCACCTATGGGTTTGTAATATATTTTAAGATCCCCTCTTACACAAGTACTAGCATGAGGCAACATAAATTGAAGAATACATATTACTTAAAGCCTCAAAGACTAAAGCTAGCTTATTGTACCTGGTTTGCCGTGGTTTCAACAACAAGCCTTTTTAACTCTTTGTCCACTGCAAGCCACTGCCAACATCATAAAACGTCATGGTTAAAAAAATTGACTAGATGTGAAAGTGACAGTGTGAGCGATGAGATAAAGTGCATACCACCCATCCAGAACCCTGTACAGCAGCACCTTCTGCATTCATCTTAGCAATCAACTTTTCTACAGAACCAAAGCTCTGGTCAATAGCCCCGCCCAAAGAGCCATGTGGTGGCTCACCACCCCCTTCCTGCAAAAAGGTTCACTTCACTTTTGCTCAAATTATGGCCCTCAGAATCACCACGAAAGCTTAAAAATAAACTTACCTTGGTGGGAGCGAGATTCTTCCAGAAGATTGAGTGATTCACATGACCTACTCAAAACATAAATGAAGAGATCAGTGGTTAGGACCTTCACATTGGATCAGTAATTGATGTCATGTGTTTACTTTTACAGCACCACTACCTTTGCAATAATATTTCCCATCCAAACATGTTACTAATTTCATCGATAATATAACATATTAACCAATACTTGTTACTGTAAGTATCAAACTGAAATCCTCTGCTCACTGAGGTAGCTAAGTTCTGAATCTCAGTTGCCATTCAATCAATTCAAACCACTTTCATATCAGAACCCTGTGTTTGAAATTATAACAAGCAAAATCTACTACTTTGTATTTAAATCAATATGGATATTATTTTCTTTCACCATCAAATCTGCCCTACCTGCTGTATGTTATATTTAGTCTACAGTAGCTATAATCAATTATTTAATTATCCAGGGTCCACCAATCAAAATGACTACAATTTCAAACTAAAGTTCAACAGTGCCATAGTTGCAAATTTAATATAACTTTCCAATACACGTTGTAATTAACAAGTTTCTCTTCAACAAATTCAAAATTTTCCCATGCAATTCAGACACAAAACGCTTCTAAAAACGAATAACTCACAAATCAAATACAAGCGTCGATACTCTATTACGAATAACACCATAACTTGAGATAGAAAACGATAAGATTCAAGTACTTAACCTCCGCCATTGAACTTAATAGCGCTTTGCAATTTGACAGCAGTGGAAGCATCACCCTTGGCGATAGCGTCATCGAGCTGCTCAAGAGCCTTATTGTAGTTGGTTATGTAAGTCTGGTGGTGTTTCCGGTGGTGGAGCTGCATGATATCACCGCTAATCGCTGGCTCCAGTGCGCCATAGTCGTACGGAAGATCTGGAAGCGTGAAGGTCTGTAATTCACGCAACTGTTGATGAAACCTTGATGCTGTATCTAGGGTTTTACGGGTCGCGAAGGTTCGTAGAGCCATTTGTTCTGCAAATCGGTTGGGATAGATGGCGTTAACGGGACGTAACGGTGTTTGTTTGACGGGAGAATTTTGTTAATTACTGAGAAGTCCTCAAATATGTGGCTATTCTTTTTATTGTCCCCTGTAATTTCAAACTACTTCAAATCTCTACATATTATATTTACTAACAATTCATACTACCATAGTATCATTGTCATTGTCTTAAAACTTGTATTGTATATTTTTTGCCCAGGTTGGTATGTTTGATGATATGTACATCTTCTAAAATAGAGTGTACAATTTGAGCTCTTTGGTTCCTATATTCTAACTATTTAAATCTTTTAGGTTTCAAAAGCTTTATTTATACGTTGACATTTAATTTTATTGCCATTTGGATTCAGCAGACGACATCCACTAAGGCTAGTAAAAACCCCTCACGTGAATCCCACACGAGAGTATTTTTTCCATCCATAACTTACCCATGTAAGACCCTTATATAATACAGAGTTTACTTAGGTTGTTACACTCTCACTCTCATATGTTTCTCTTCCTATGTGACGATGATGAACATGAAGAACATGGTGGCTTGTTTATGTGCCTTTGGAACTTCAATGGGTACCTCCTGGACATCAAGAAATCCCTGTTCTATAACGATAGGAATAATTTTTTTGGTTGTTTATAATCCTCATCTTTGTTCTTGACCTAATAATTCCATCCAACAACTTCATTTTGTGGTTAATTACCTTCATTACCATGTTCCATAAAGCTTCATCATTAAGATCCAGATTAACCCACACGCTCATCTTACACACCTTCTAGAGTAACATCACGTCCTTCTTCCACATGCTCATTAAGATGCACACCTTCAATTTGCACTTCTTCATCTTCAAGCATTATTTGTAACTTGTTCCCTTGTTCCACAATAACTTGGTCCCTTGTTCCAGATTAACTTGTTGATGTTCTTCATACAATCATGTCACTCAAGGTGTAATTTTGTTTTACAAGCATTAGTAATTTCCTGTGTGTTTCTACTAGGACTAGATGTGTCAACATCATCCATATCCTCAATTATCACTTTAGCACCCGATCAGGTGACTGAAAATATGTGTTTAGCTTGTAGACCAGTGCTCAGGATAAAGTTTAATATTCTTAAACTTGTGCATATATTGCAACATGATTACGACATCCTTATCATCAATAAGAGCTCTTAGGCCTACGTCCAAGTTATGCTCAGGAACCTTAAAATGGTAGTAAATTACCTCGTCCCTTGGATAACCTAACCGTTGGATCATGAAGTCAACATCATGGACTGAAAACTCATCATGATCATCCATGTATATGTATGAAATTTTATCCTTTGCATACTTCGTTCCTGGAAACTTCATAAACTCTCCACCATTGTGGATTTCGAGTGAAAACAGACTAGATTCATATGCTGTAATAAAGAAGCAAGGGATACAATATTGTTGAAAAACATTTACAAGTATAGTAAAACAAACTTTGAGATTGTATGTGAGAAAAATTACGGTAAACTTTTATGGGATCAAACCCTATATCATTTCGCTCATGAACATATCAGAATGGAAGAAGCATCTTCAATGCTTGAAATTTCAAGTTATTTTGTTCAATACGAGGTTAACGAGTCTGATATGGAAGCACTACATCGTAGATTGTTAATGTTGCATTAAAGAAGGTGATAGTGACTGAAGTTGGAGCTAATTATGTTTTAAATCATCCTAAACATATTTATTGTTATAAATTCGAAAGGAAAAATCAACGAGGTGATGATACACAAGTCGAAATTAAAGGAACAGGAAAACATAAATCTATATAATTTAATTTAACACAACAACAAAATACACTTGACACTTCTCAATGAGCTACAACACAAGTTTACAAATGTTACAGAAACACAACAAAACCATCGTCACCCCGACTGGTTTAACACTAATCATGTAACAATAAATCAATTAAATTTAGAAAAAAAATATGTGGTGATTCTAGCTACTAACAAGGTGTCAGTTTATGAACAATGTATAAATGGTGCACAAAATAACAACATTTAGAAATCAGAAACTACTGCTGCTTTCACTGGCGGAGATTGACACTCCTTCAGACTTGATAAGATGAGAGCCACCGTTGTTATTGATATCTAGCCCCTGGAAGCGGCCAAGAGGGTCCTGCTGCGCAGTGGTGGCTGCAAGTAGATGGTGGTTTGATTGGGTGGCGTGGTGGTATTGTGGTGGCTCGGTTTGTTTCTGGTTTCTGAAGAAGTTTGGTTGGTTATATTGAACATTATGGTGAATCCCCAGATTGAAACCGTCCGAACAGTTTGCTATTTCCCCTGTCGCTATTCTCAGCCTTTCGACTTCCTGCTTCAGAGCCTCGTTCAGAGCTGCATTGTCAAAGCATATATTAGAGGTGGCAATGGATGGGTAGGGTGTCAACTGTCAAAACAGGTAAGCTTTTAGTTTGGATTGTCCTACAACCACTTTTTTCACCGTTGTTTAAAATTTCTTTATAAAAAACCAACTCTTTAAGTGATTGTAAAAACTGTTTTATTACCATAACAATATAAATAATCAAATAAACTGATCAAAAATAATGTTCAAGAGATGTTTAAGCCGATTGACGTATTTCTTTTTTAGCTAATATTTTTATTTGACCTTTAAAAAAAAAACTTAATCTAGATCGACCCATTTAAATATAAAGGATACAAAATCACCATTTGCGCAAAAATGGGGAAATATATATAGCCAGGTGAATGTATAACTGCTTCATAATAACTGTGCCAAAATCTTGTAACACTTGTGAAAAGAAGCAATTTGAAGTAGAACTAGTGTCATTCAAATATTATTATATTGGAACACTTGGACATTATAATCAGGTATGAGGTAAATTCTGGCATCCAAAAGGTTCCATAGAAAGATTGAGAAGTTTAAAATTAGAATGCTTGATTTGGTGCAGTCAAACGTAAAATATCAAAAATATAATCTTGCAATTCAAAGGAAAAGTAGCAATGATCATCTATAAGGTTTTATACTTACCATCGCTTAACTGAGCTTGTTGTTCCATAGCCTGTAACCGTAGCTTAAGCTCCGTGTTTTCAGAAGACAAACCAGCAGTATCCCTCTGTTTATAAAGAAAGTTACAGTTCACTAATTACATAACTATGCATAAAACAACATATTTTTTTATTGAATAAACATTCATTGCTAATGTGGCACAAAATTATTTCATTAATAACCTGAAAGAGAGCCAACTGTGCAGAAAGGGTTGTTGCTTCAGTTTGTAAGGTTTGAACTTTTCTCTCAAGATCAGAGATGTAGCGTGCTTTCCTCTCCTTTGAACGTGCAGCAGATTGTCGATTTGCCAAAATCCTGGATAGTACAAAGCATAAATTATCTAACAACTCTCAAACAAATATAGTAAATAGTTTTACCACAGCTACAGTTACTTCTTGTTTTTTAATTTACAGGTAAAATGAATTGTAATAATCCAAACAATGACCCATTGACCGATAATAACACACACCGGCAATTTGACCAAAGACACTCCTAACTTTCACTTTTGTTTCCAAGGACGATCACTTTCACATAAGCATCAAAGATTTACACTTAATTTCCATGCAATTTTGCTCACAAGAATGAGGGAAATGGTGAAACGTACCTTCAGTGTTAGCAAAATCAAGTGTAAATTGTGTAAATCCATGATGATTATGCAAATAGGATGCCATTGATAACAAAAGATAAAATTAAGAGTCTCATTGGTCAAATTATTTTGTATAGATTATTATCAACAAAAGGGTCATAGTTAGTATTATTAAAATCAAAATTTTCTAATTAACATTCACTAAGCCAAATTTCTCTTAGAATAATTGATAAAACCCAACACAATATCATTAATCTAACAGAATACCATTAGAAAACAACCAACTTTTGAGAGGTAGGTATCCTAAGATGCTCAATTCAATACTCAGTACCTATTATCAGATATATTCATATCAGAATGAAACTATATTATGGTACTATGCTACATATAGAGTTAATCCACAATTGAAATATGATCATTGCATATAACTATACCTACACGAACTATATCATTCACTTTAATACTAGAAATGCATCTTCTGTGAAATCAAATCATTATACACAACAAAATTATTGCATCAACAATCGAACTAGAGCCAATTGACTAATTGAGTATCAGAATTAGATTTACAATCTACAAAATTACAAATCGTCAAATTAAACTACAGATTGCAAGTGAGAAGCAAGAACAATACTAGAAATCACCTCTTAGCTCTCTTAGGATCAACAGTCATCAACTCAGCAAGCTTATCCGGAGCCATGGCCTTCTTCGCTTCAATAATCTCCCCTAAATAACTCGAACTATCGACCGAATTACTATGCCGGTGTCGCGGTTTCGCGCTACTCTTATCTCCATCACCACCGCCACCACCGCCACCGTGATTGTCGTCCGACGCTCCGCCATCACCGGCAGCATTGGTGATCCGACCGCTGTCACCGTGATTGAAAACAGATCCGATCTTGTCAATGTTGATGTAAGTAGAGAACAGATCTTCTTCAGATCCGATGTCCTCGAAGCTTCCAGAAGGCGCATCTAAGGGATCTGATACCAGATCTAGATCCTCCGGCAACCGGAAGTTGACCTCGGAGTGTGCTCGCCGGTGGTGCGATGGTTTGAACGGAAACGGTGCGGCGTTCGGTGGCTTTGGGTTCGGGTTTGATGGATCTTGCATTGTTGTGAGTTGCGTTGAGTTGAGTTGAGTTGAGTTGAGTTCGTTGCTCTGCAGTTGGTTCAACGTTCTGCTTTTCTCTGTTGAAGAGAAGCGTAATGATAATGTAAATACCGTTTCGATTTCAAAGCAAATGTAACTACTCGTATTTTTTAGTTAGAAAACACGTGTATCTTGGTTTCTTTAATTACGGCTTTTAAGGGTTTGAGTTTCATAATCATTTAGCATTAGAGTAACTCTTAATCAATAAAAAGATATGAAATATAAAAAGATAGTATTCTAATCATCATTAATAGCCTACCAAACAGTCTTTAAGAGTGATTTGATTTAGAAGTAAAATTAAAAGTTTGTGTTTCATTATTTTAAGATACGTATTTGAGGCGGTAATCTATACCGTCTAATAAAGAAATCTTTTGAGTGACACGCGAAAACTTTTCATGAAACCTAAACTTTTGTATCTCACATATTTTTCTTATTAAATAAAATTAATTTTAAATAAGTAAACTTAATAAATAATATTCACAATACAATCTTTTTATTTTAATAAATTATTAAAACATACTAAATTATAACATTTCTATTGTATACTATCTTAAAATATAATTTTTATTTTTATTATTTGTTATTTATACTTTTTAAATTTATTATTTTTTATTATTTTATTAATTAATAATGACATGTAACATATAAAATATTAATAAGTTTTAATGATTTTAATATTTTAAGTTTTTCTGTCTATGTAATACATGGATTTTTAACCTGGTATACTTATTAATTCACAATTAGATGTTTAAAATGAGAATGTGATCTAATACAACAATAACATGTGTTCCTCTGGTTAATAAAGTTAGCCATCTTTTCGGTGTAATTAATCTTTTGAGTAAACTTCACTTTTGCTTCATGTGGTTTGGTTGAAATAACGGTTTTCCTCTAAACGTATCAAAATTGCGATTTTGCTCCTTGAGATATGTATTTTGTCACAGTTAGCTCCAACCCACTAACACCGTTAGATAATTCTATTAGAATAGAAGTGCATTTTAGTCTTTTTATATTTAAGGATCATTTGTGTAACTCAAACTAATAAAGAAACCATTGTGTACTTTAATATAATATACATATATACATCATCATCATCATCCATCATCATCTTCTCTTTCTTCTTCATCCACTCCACCACAACACCACCGCCCCCATCACCACCACTGCCACCACACCACCACCACAACCCTCACACTCTCAGCCATAGATCGGACCCCCACAACCGTTAGGTCCGCTACCACCAGGTCCACCCCCACAACCGCCTCCCGAGCTCTACCAAAATCGAATCGGATCTAAGAATTCCACCTTTCGATCTGCTCTAATGGTCCCGATAACCAGATCTAAACATCCATTCACCGCCATCAACAACTTCTAGATCTATTTTTGTGGTTTGATTTTCGCGATCTCCACCAGGATTGTTAGATCGAGCCCATAATCGCAGTTGGTTCATGGGAGTTGGTTCATATTTAGTGTAGGATAGTTATTTAGTGTTCGGATAGATATGCTGGTGCGTGATCGAGGGTGATTTTGGGTGTAATAAAGGGAGGATATTTGACTGATATGGATTCTAATGGGTGTGGTGGTGGTACGATGGCGGCAGTGGTGGTGCGACAAGGAGTGGTGGTCGTGAAGGTGGTGGTTAGAGTGGTGGTGGTGGTGATGGTGGCTGGTGACGACGGCGGCGAGGATGGTGGTAACCGGTGCTTAAAGATGAAGATGAGTGATGGGTAGTGTGTGGAAGATGATGGTGTATGAAGATGGTGATGGATGATGATGAATGTGGTGGTTGGAAGTGCAGGTCGTGGAGGTGGTATGGTAAGGGAGGGGGGTGGTGTGAGGGGTGAAGAAGGATCTCCTATAATTTACAAAAGTAGTCCTTCTATTTATTTCTAAATTACATTATTAGTCTTTATGATGAAAGACTAAAATGCTCTTCTATTCTATCAGAATTATCTAACGGTGTTAGGTGTTAGTGGTTGGAGCTAACTGTGACAAAATACATATCTCAAGGAGCAAAATGGCAATTTTGAAACGTTTGGTGAAAAACCGTTATTTTAACAAAACCACAGGCAGCAAAAATGAAATTTACTCTAATCTTTTTTATATGCAAATGAAATCTGCACTTTCAATTCGAATTAACTACTTTTCACCTCTAAAATATTACTGTAATTTGAACTATGGGTTTTTTGTGTTGTGGTTGAGATGGTTACCCACTGCACAGATGAAAGATTCGAAATTTCAACTCCTCAAACTGATTTGATTTGAGACTAATTTGTTTTTGGGTAGCTAGACGTGATGATTGACTTATTACACAAGAATTTATATCATATAGCATCATACCATATGGATTTGTTGATGTGTCACGTGCTAGCCATGCATGCCTCTTGCATTGCTCTTTTATGGTTTAAAACAAGCTTCACGTGCTTGAATTCATTGAATGTCGATTCTTTTAACTTAATGTCTTTGGTGGCTTGAAGTTTGATTCTTTTATATATACCAACATGGAAATGTTATCATATATAATGTCAGGGCCAGTTGAACGCTCGAGTATAGATTCCCTATGCTCATCGGTCGGGACTGGCCGACCAGTATGTAATTTATGTGGAAAAATCATTCTAAGGGTAGTTGGAGTGCATTCGAGGGAGTGAGAAATAGAGTGTGGGGTATGTTAAATAAATATAATTAAAAAAGGTTTAGGGAGCATTTGAAATGTAGAAATTCAATGGAATTGAAATCTGAATTCTATTAGTCATTATGTTTTGTTGGCAGGAATTTGTTGGAATTGGAATTTGAATTCAATTCTTAGCATGTTTGGTTGCGAAAGAAATTGGAATTAGAATTGGAATTGAAATTAATTCCTTTAAATTCCTTCAAATGAAGAATTTTAAAATCCTTCCAAATATTGAAGGATTTCAAATTCCACCGACCCCCGCCTTCGCCACCGATCGCCACCTACCACCCCGCCCACTGCCAACCGACACTACCGACGACCCTTGCCGACGCCGCCGACCCTGACCACCGCCGATGCCCACGGTTGCCAACCGCCGCCGCCCCCGACCTTGACCGCCGACCATCGCCACCGACCGCCGACCGCCGCCACCCCCGACCGCCGATGAAGGATGCATTTCAGCACTTTAGGGATGATTTGTGGATGGTATATGTGACGCCTACGTAAAGCAGATAAAAGCTAAAAGATGGCAATGAGAGAAAGATGGAATCCCCCAACCCTAACAAGTAATAGTTCATCTAAGATTGATATTATAGTTCACTCTTAAAGGGGGAAATTTGCTTACAAGAATTTAGGTCCCCTCTATTCATTTTGGGACTTTAAGTGGTTCTACATGAATTCTGGATTTGTGAACTCTTAGTAACGATACATATTTTAACTTATCGTCATGTTGGCTCTCTAATAACGTCTCCCACTAGTAGAGTTATTTATATTCACACTTATTTTCCTATTACTGTATTAATACATGTCTATTGTGATGAGAAAGGCAAGATGACAAGATAATCATCGTTTCATGTGTGGTTATGGTATATTTTTGGTAGAGGTCACATCACACAACACACAATATCTCGAGTATGTACATAATCTTAACACGAAGATCTTGAGAAGACAACACTAACTACTCCACTTAATTTTGCTTTAACACAATGATGTTCGAACAATTGAACCCATGCCAATTTAGTTGGAAAAATCCACTAAACATCGGGCCTTTGTTTTTTATTTTCTTTGCCAGATCATCTCTCTTCTTCACATCACCTCCTCTCCAATAAAATCATCAAAAAAATTCCGTAACGTTATGCTCTAAGTTACATGATTTTACCAATTGAGTCACTTGATACAATGCTAATTAGTTAATTAGTTACCACAACAATAACAATGATTAACCGAAACATCTAACATCCATCAAAATCAACAATTTATTATTCACCTATATTTACCCATGTTGTCCATTCTCTGTAATGGATTGTAATGTTTGCAATTTAGCACACATTAAACTCTCCAACCCAAAATGTACCTAGCTAGATCCATCAACCCTGATTTGAAAATTGAATTATTATTTTGGATCGTCCACAAACTTGAAATCAGAAGTCCAAATAAGAGTACACACAAAAGAAATTAATCGTTAATAATTATTTAGACAACTCCAAAGACAAAGTGTTGGCCAAAGATGAAATGGTTGAAGGAGAGTAAGCCGTGGTGCCACCCAAGTACCATTTCTTTATCATCTCCACCACGTTCCCGTTCTCGACTTTCATCGTCTTCAGTTCTTCTTTCCCCTCACTCGAAAACCCAATCTGGCAAAACAAACATCACATATGTTACTAGAAAACTCACAGGACTTATCGATACACTGCTAACTAATGATATCAGTTAAAATACAACTTCCAATGGACAGACGACCATAAGATGGGTTAAAGATGGAAAACTAATATGATATATATTACATTATTTGATAAGAATTATATTAGGATTATTATTCCTTATATTTCTTAATTATTATTGTTGTATCTTGTAACTTTATATAGTGATAGAGATCAATGAAAGTCCTATGAGAAAATTATTTTAGTGGCAGAGTTTGAACAACTTTATATGAGGGGCCGAAAGTCACGATACCCGATCAGAGGATAGAATTAATACATATAAACTTCCACTTCTAAGCGATAAAACAGGGGGGTCGGGGTCCCCGGCCCCCAACAAACATCCGCCCATGCCTTCATGGTATCAGAATTTTTTCTTTCATAGGTATTCAAACACTAGTCCTACATTTGTGCTAAATTAAGGTAGGTGTATTGCCTACCTCAGCAGTGTTTGATGCTGCCGGGAAGCTAAATGTAATCACCGAATCCTTTTTAAAGTACGTCAACTGAAAGAACGCCACAATCTGCTCGAGTGCCGCCTCCTCTTCGTCTTCATACTTGTCATCGGCCGCCAGTCGGTCCCTCACCGAGCTCTCGAGTTGTACCCCGTATTGCGAACCCTTGATCTCTTTGATCGCCACAATTCTTAAGTATTTGTCAACAGGTGCTGCATAGATATGAATCAAAATCAACATAAACCCATTAATAACCAAATAATCAATAAAACAAAATATAACTCTTTTTTACCATAATCAAACAGTTTTAATGTACGCCTTGATATCGTTAAACTAGAGACATGTTCTCAAAATACCAACTTTATATTACTTTATTTAGTTCGCATTTACCAACTCTTTTTCATCAAAAAAAATATTTTTACTATACATTATGATACCGTTAAACTACAACTATGTTATCATAATATCAACTTTATATTACTTTCTTAAGTTGAAATTCACCTGAAATAACACAATCAAAGAACTCATCATCTTCAGCCAATTCGGTTCCTGATTTACCCTTCCACTTCTGCAAATGACTTACGATCTCCGGATCGATGTAAACTCCGATGGCGGTGAACTTGATTTGCAGAAAATGAATCTCGATGTCGGTAATTCCTGATTGAACCAACAAAAGCGAAAGATCAATGAATATAATTCAAGATTTTGTTGGGTCAAATAGTTTTTATAGTTAATAAAACATACATACCATGTCCAAACAAAGTCAAAGGTTTGGTGGTTGTGATCTTTGTGGGAAAAGAGACATCGTCCACCATCACCATTTCTGAATCCACTGTACACAATTAAATCACAAAACTTTGAGCTTATGAATATATAAATAACATATATATGTGAGTGTGTTAAGGAAAAAGTGTGTTCTTACTCTTTGTTGAAGATGAAGCAGCAGAGAAAAAATGAAAAATTCAAATGAAGAAAGATGTTTAAATAAGCAAATGACATTCAAATTTAACAACCTCCAGTCTCAAAGAGATGGGTAGGTAGAACTAGGACTTATTTATGAATTGTATTACTATTTGTTATAAGTTATGTGAAGCGGGTAAGGTTTTGACCTGTGATAACTGATGTATGTTCTTAATCATTGATTCGGGTTCAAATTGCATAAAATGTTAATGAGCAATTACTAGGTTTTAGGAGTAAATAGTAAGGGGTGTTTGCCTTATAAATAAAATTAAATGTTCGTGTTGCTTTTATCGCGACTCATTTAACTACAAACTTTTAGTGTGGTTGTGTTTGTGGTCCAATCACCATCACATTATTATTTGTTATGTCAAGGCCCTCCTCATGATACATTTTTTATGTTAGCATTGTTAATTGTCTAGTTCCGAGAGCATTCATAGATGATTCTTTATCTCTATTTATATAATTACATTAAAATTTATTATTTTTTCTCTCTCTTTTTCAATTAGATAATACTTTATATACTTTTATCATTACATTTTTTTTTCCACTTACAACAACTTTAAAAAAATATTAAAATATTTATAAGGATTGAACAATGATTCCTTAAATATATAAATAAACAGTAAATTTTTTCTCTACTCTACTCACAATCATTTACAATCATTCCCTATAATATGGAATTTAGTGTGTTTCTAGCCTTAAAAATATTATGTTGAATATAATTTTAATAATGTAAACTAACAAGTAAATTTTATTAACATCAAGTTGTATGTGGAGAGTCTCCTTGTCATAAATGATACAAAATCATCAAAATTTTAAAATGAAGTGGCCTATGATATGTTAAATCTACACCATCCATATTTCAAGTCTTCACTTCTTGAGATTTATTTAACATTTTAGTTTATATAACCTTCTGTAATTTAATGAGGTAGTAGATGATATCAATAAATCTGAACACGATTGGGTTGGTGCAACTTTATGTGGGGAAAAGTAAGCATTTTGGAACCATGTATTGAACCTACCCTTGGGTTGAGACAATTCAACAAGATATTACAACATAAATCAAAGTGGGAAAAACAAAATTACATACGATGTAATTGGATTTTCGTAAGGTCTTTAGTACAAAATTGAAGTCATATTAAAGTTCTAGGTGAAAAATGAATTTATAATTGTATTAGACAAGAAACTTGTTTTATTTCAATTTTAAAAGAAGTATTTCATGTGTAGTTACAATTAAAATAATTGAAAACAAATGGTTCTTTCATTAAGATGATTATGACGCTAAGCCACTTGCAACCTTAGTGTATGCTAACCAAAATTGACGATTGAATTTTAGAACCTAACGGTCGTAATGAATAAGTGTAAAAGTAAACCATGCTCCGTTATATGTTTACTAAAATAGTTTCATTAGCTCCCGACGTATTATAAAATGAGACCAAGATACAGTTATAGGTTATAGTTGGGTATTTAAAAGAAATAAATTAAGATTAATTTAATAGATTTTGTCTCACGCATATACCTGTCAAAATTCATATATTCATATTCATAAAAAAACATGTTGATTTGTGAACAATCAAGATAAGTCATAGCATCGATTCATGAAATTACTATGATATTAGATGCAACATTATTAACTATCAAGATTTCTCTTAGAACAAAAACCCATATTAGTTGGTATTTTTTTGGCTGGTAAAAAAAATTGATATTTTTTTGAAAAGCAACTAACAGACT
Source organism: Flaveria sonorensis (assembly GCA_025506505.1). Lineage (NCBI taxonomy): Eukaryota > Viridiplantae > Streptophyta > Magnoliopsida > Asterales > Asteraceae > Flaveria > Flaveria sonorensis. Next base: position 10,809,192 of record CM046436.1, read on the forward strand.
TTACAGTGCTACTTTTTAATATATGTTATTTATTTATGTTGGTAATTTTAGTGTTTGTTTTGTTTTATGTTCGATTTCTTGTTCGAGGGTCACAAATATCAACAATTTATCATAGAACTTCACAAATGCAACCACCTAGAAAGGTTATTAAGCCATTCAGTTATAAATCTGATTATAAGTAATCTAAAAACTCAAAAGGTATCTGTTAAAAAAAAGAAAAATAATAAAAAAACCCTCAAAAAAAGGGTCATATTTTGCAACACGTTGGTGCCTCTATAGCATTATACACCATAATAATACAAATCTTAATAAAAAAACAAATAGGCAACCGAGGGAGTGTTGGGTGAAAGTAAGGGTTGAGATTCAGCCACGTCACGACAGTATCCTCCATTCGATTCACCTAATTCATTTCCTAGGTGTTTACACACCTAATTCATTTCCTTTTAGTGTTTTTTAGTTTTGAATTAGCTTTTGCTTGACTTGTTTTTGTATAACATTAACTTAATTTTGGCTAGCGAGAAAACTTTTACACCCAAATTCGGCTTATATAGTATTTAGTTATTTTATTTTTATATTTTTAAATCAAATTATGTATAATTATTTAATACTTTTTAGATACAACATATTATATATTATATAATTATTTTTATATAGTTTTAAATGTAACTAGTCTGTGACAAAAAAAAAAAGAAGTTTCAGGTAAGACCAACATGTTTTCTTAACTAATATGTGGGTTTTTTTTTTTATGTTGGTCTCAGGTTCGGAACTGATATGAACGGATTAGTGGACGAGCTTCTATTCGGGGATATGCTAGCCTAGAGCTGTAAGGTTTAATTCTCAAGTAACGAAGATGATCGAGGGGATCAGTGGCCTGCCAAAAATCCGAATAGTCGTTAAAGAAAATGTAGGAACTATTAACTGAATATTAGTTTCCATATGTTATATATTTATTGTACAATTGTCTTATGTTTATTAGCCTAGAATCTTCTGTTCACGTGTATAGTACCTAGTCTTAAGGAATACCTAGTAAAACTCCTAATTGATAGGAATTTTGGTTAGCTTCATTCTGTATATATCGTTGTACTGTTTCATCGAATGAGAGAAGGGAATTATTCAAAACATCACAGGAACCGTTCATATAAAAATTAAACTAAAAAAACTTTTATTAATATAAGCAATACAAATGAATATAAATTAATAATTACAATGCTCTTTACAATTGTAAATATACAGAAATGAAAGAACAGAAATATAACAAGCCGAGGATCGTGTTAGACATGGAACCTTTAAACAAATTATGAGCCTCTTAGGGAACTCGTTTTGTTTCCCAGGGTACAACAGCCGAATCAGTTAGTACTACCGGGTTTGATCTAGAACCAGAATCCGATTGTAGACGAGAAACCAAAGATAAAGTATGTTTAGAGAACGTGTTTGCTGTATGTTTTCGAGTTGTGTTGGTGTGTTTGTCTACTGAGGTACCCTCGGTATATATAGGGAATTCGAACTGTAACATCTAATTCAACCATTAATCCAAAATCGTAACTGATCATTAAAGTCGTCAGTAACTGTCATCAGTTTCGGTCGACATGTAACCAAACTGTTACATCTCACAGTCGTTTCGAATCACATGGACTCAGCCCACACACCAAGGTCAGTCGCACCTGACCAAGCCCTCAAACCAGCCTTCAAAAATACTAAGGCAGCTCTCGGCGATGCGAACGTGCGAAGTGCAAAGTGCGCCATCAAAGCGCCCACATACCCACGCCGGGACCCTTCACGAATCCACTCAGGATGATACTTTAGGAAATAGAATATAAACTATTTTACATTCTTTTTTTCCCGCAATGTGAGACAACTTTCCACACCATTTATTCCTAATATCAATCCTAACATATAAACATTGATATCATATTCAAAACATTAATTTATTAAATAAATATTAATAACCATATTAATATTAATAATATCAATAAATTTCCAACAGAAAAACAAACTAGCCAAACATTGTCCTGATAGACAAATAAAGATGTTGTCTTAATGGTTCTAGTTTTAATCACGGTGTTAAAAAGGCTTGGATGCTATTTACAACTTCCATTTTAATTTTTTAAATAATAACTATATATATGCCAATGATCATCACGTACACAGAACAATTAAAAATAGGTCGGTCTTGGATTCGAGTCTCGCTCAGAGCAAGTTTTGGATTGAGCCAAGAGGTTTTTCTAGTTGTAAGTTTCCTCCTGAAAGAGTTCGGATGATCCCAACCAGTATTTGACATGGATGACACCAAACGAGTTTGCGATACGTTTTTATAACTAGTAACAAGATTGAAAATATCAAAACCCATCTTATATGTAGTGTATCCTAGCTCATATTTGAACGATAAGTTGGTATTTCTACTAAGAATGGATCAAAGTAGCCCCTAAAGAACACATACTTATTTCTTGAGATAATAAATGAATATGAAAAAAGTAAAAATATGGTGTTTAACTTTAATCAGGTAGGTTTCCGAGTGGGGGTTGAGTGTGGTGGTAATTATGTATGAGTTAAAGTTGTGTGCCCATCTCAACCAAAGGATATGGGTTCGAATCTTGTTGGGGGCTATTATTAGATTATCTAGGTATTGCTCATTATATACTAGTTATTCTAGGAGTCGCTGTTATATATATATATATATATATATATATATATATATATATATATATATATATATATATATATATATATATATATATATATATATATATATATATATATTCCCAGTTAAGTGGCAAACTTGCGGGTTTGGGCCTTTGGCCCATCATCAAATAACAATTCACACATCATTCAGATTGTTTCTACTTTCTAGATCTAGTAAGCACGGAGCGGTGACTATGAGTGATGAGTCTATGAGTAATTGAGTATCAAGCTTTGAAGAAACAATGATCAAAGTCTCAGGATATTCTTATTTTTCTTTAAATAGTGAAAAAATAATATAATAATTATGTAAGATATATTTACAAAAAATAAAACTAGAATGAGAATTCAAATTATGCTTAAGTCACACGTTGTACATGATTCATCAAAAATAGACTTCACGACTATTCGTGTATATCTCACCATTGATATAATTGTAAGAGTAGTTCTACTACAGTGATGGCCAGCGAGTTAGAGAAAACACCTTGACGAGTAAAGCTCATTCTCTTATTATATGAAATATTAGACAAGATACAATAGAGTCCTCTCTTTTTTCTTCTAAAGTGAATCTATTTGTATTTACTCCTCACTATTTTTTACATTGATGGAAATAATTCACAATTAAAAGATTTTTTACTATGCAATTAAGATGCTTAATGACAATCAATGAACAGGTCATCTCATCGATGGTAGTCTTTACAATCAATCATGCTTAAGTCAAACCAAAAGAAGATAAGTTGTACTCATGGCCTTGTAGTCTAGTGTTGTCCTTCACAAAGTTAATGTGAGTTTAGATTCTTGCAAGTGAAAGGTTAGATTGTGTTTAAAGTGAAAAAAAATTGTTGTTAAAAAATAGATGATAAGTTGATGCCTGATCACTTGGTCAACTACAGTGTGAAGTTTATACGGTCAAAATGAACAACTAGCTGACTTTGTTATGCTTTCTGTTGAATGCTCAGACAACAACATGCATCACCTTAATTGCCATTCATCTCAAACCGCACTGAGCGTTAAACCCATACATGAGAGGTTGATCTTTATAACTTGTGGGTCGGAGTTTAATCTAAGTACCTAGCTTGCGCAAGCACAAGATTTTTGGTCAAATATTGTTCATAGTTGGCAGGCATACACGAGTTCAATTTTTTTTAAGTCAACCAGGCCAAAATTACCGCCTGACGTGGGTGCAGCTGTGGAAGTAAAACCCAAGGAATATAAATGTGAATCATCTTGCCTCATTTCTTATAAACCAATGCAAGTTCGAGAATCCTCATATGTGACAGTATCGTCTATCGACACTCATTTTGTCCATTCAAGTTTCCTGTCAAACAGTCTACTCTAAACATCATATCATATGAGCAGTTGAATCAAATAAAGAAGAGAATAATCTAAAAGAGAAATTGATATTTTATTTAAGGATTTTGATGTTACATCATGTTGTAAGAAAAAATGTAACTTTCATGTGTATTAGATTACCAAAACTCATTGGAAGTCAATAAGCTACCCTTAATATTATTGTAATTTAATATCATCGTTAGTAAACATCTTACAATATCTATACATATATATGTTTAATTTTAATATAACTAGGTTTTTCCCCGCGCGCGTTGCGTGGAGTTTTTACCATGCTCTCAAATACAAAATACAAAACACTTACTGTTGTCATTTCAACTTTACATCCAGTGTGATGCGGCAAATGTATTGTCACGTCTAAAATCCAAAACACTTACGGATGTCACTTAATTGTTATACCTTGTGTGTTGTAGCGCTGATCTCACTGTGCACGTGCTTGGAAGAGTGATATTTTTTATATTACGGATGTCACTTAATTGTTATACCTTGTGTGTTGTAGCGCTGATCTCACTGTGCACGTGCTTGGAAGAGTGATATTTTTTATAATATTAACTTGTCTACGTTCCATAAAAGAATATCTTGATGACCTATTTAATTTGCTAATGTTCTTTCCTCTTGATGCACACATGTGCTTGGAAGTCGGTAATTGTGACATATGCCATTTTGATGATTTTCTGCTTTTAGCATTCTAGTTACTGGAAAACAAAACACGATCAAGTTAAAGTTCCATTATATAACAATCTGATATGGTTAATGCAAAACCAGGAAGAAGTCAATGAAAAAACATGAGCCATAATTCATCTTCTTAGATTAGACCATTAATAGTTTACATCAACATCGGTCAAATTTAATTTGCACTTAGATTAGGCTGGTTATGATCAGATCATTAATCACTTAGTGCACCTCATGTTCCATACTATCAGGATCAATGGAGTCTTGCTTTTACTTCAAGCTTGTGCGTATGCGTGGCCATTGAGCATAGCGTTAGGACTTCCTACACAATATGAACATGGCGTTAAATACGTATTGGTTAATGGTTATTTGTTTCTAGTGTTAATGATAAGTTTATTTCTACCAGTTTAATTTACATGAAAAGATCATTAAAATTTGAAATCACTATATCAATTCTTTAACTTCCAAATTGTTAAATAAAATAGCATCACATAAGTACTATAATATTACAACTCTGGTGATAGCAAACACTCGGCTCCTAGATATTTTTTTCTACTGAACTTAATAGAAACAGTTAGTTTGCCACAATTTAATTCTAACATGAATCAATTCTTAAAACTTCAAATAAAAATATCTAAATTCTATCTTATTATATTTAAAGATCAAAATTAAAAAAGATTGTATCAACCATCTTAAAGAAACATGATCACTATGTTTGGTACGTAGTGAGCCCGTATGCGGCAAATGGGTAACAACAAAGCTATGACAATTATGCGGCAAATGGGTAACAACAAAGCTATGACAATAGAGATTTACAATCAAATAACCAAAACCTACAGCTAAATAGATAATGAAGCAAGCAATGAAAAGTGAGCCAACACCTTTAGCTGAAGCTTGGTTTTAAAAGCATGTGGCGCTCCGAGGCGTTTAGGTCTTAAAACTGAGGCGTAAGGCGTGAGGCATGAGGCATGATAGCCTCACGTACACGAAGCATTATTCTATATACTACCTAATAAACCATATGTACAGCCAAAAGTTGCAAATTGTCTCAACATTTTTACATATTGGCCTTTTTTGATCATGTCAATCATTTATAATCTCATTACCCTTGAGGTTGTTTTTACATATCATCCTTTTATAGACCCAAATATTGACCTATTTTGACTAAAATTTACCTAGATGTGCATGAGACGTTGCCTTAAAGCCTTGAGGCGTTTTCCCGATCGCCTCTAAAGCTTTACGCCTTAAGCGCACCTTTGGCGCTATTTTTAGAACCAAGAGCGCAGGATGCTAGCAATTAGGTTGAAGGCAAAACAGTCCGGATAGCGCAACCCATATAAGATCAAAACTGTACAGATCACACAGACAACATTATTTATTATCTTGTTTTTACTTCAAATTTATATTTATATAGCAGCATGTATTATATAGCCGGTCATAATAACTAAAACTCATACTTGCCAAAATCTCACTGGGTACTCTTGAAAGCCAAGGATGCAATGTAAGTCTCAAGAATGGGAATGTTAAAGAAATCAAGGGGTCATTAATTATATTCTCAGGCTGAAGAAAGGAGAACAACATATATGTTCTTGATGGTACAGTCATCTGTGGTGCTGCATCAGTTGCTGATGTCAATAAGATGAACACTACAGCTTTGTGGCACAAGAGAATGGGCCACATAAGTGATCAGGGATTGACTGAACTGAGGAAGCAATAAATCATCACAGGGGTTAGTGGCTGTGATGTGGGATTCTGTGAGCATTGTGTGTTGCGCAAGTCAACAAGGGTCAAGTTTGCCAGGGGAGTACATGAGACAAGGGATGTTCTTGAATACATTCATCCAGACTTATAGGGTCCTGCAAGAACCAATTCTCTTAGTGGAGGAAGACAATTTTTGTCTATCATTGATGATAGATCAAGAAGGGTTTGGGTATATATCCTTAAGTATAAGGATGAAGCATTTTTGAGGTTTAAAGAATGGAAGCAGCTGGTTGAAACACAGACTGGTAAAAGGGTTAAGAAACTAAGAACTGACAATGGTATGGAGTTTTGTAGTTCTTTGTTCAATAAGTTTTGTAAAGAACATGGTATTAGTAGGCATTTGACAGTGCCATACACCCCTCAGCAAAATGGATTAGCTGAGAGGATGAATAGGACCTTGCTTAACAAGGTCAGGTGCATGTTATCTGAATCAGGAATGCCAAAGTCCTTTTGGGCAGAGGCAGTGACAACTGCAGCCTATCTTGTTAACAAGTCTCCTTCATCAGCTATTAATATGAAGACTCCTATGGAGATGTGGACTGGTGTTAAACCTGATTGCAGTCATTTGAGGGTGTTTGGTTCTTTAGCCTATGCTCATGTTAAGAAAGACAAACTTGATCCTAGAGCTCTAAGATGTGTGTTGCTGGGCTACCCTGAGGGTGTAAAAGGCTACAGATTGTGGAGGATTGATGATGGTAGTCCTAAGGTAATAATTAGCAGAGATATAGTCTTCAGGGAGGAGGTGGTTTATAGAGATCTGTTTGATAAAAAGAAAGAACAGGATAAACTGGTGGATGGTGTTCACATTGAGGTGGAGTCCAAAGCTTCCGAAGGTATTTTCAAATCTTCCGAAGGCAGTTCAAAATCTTCCGAAGGCATTTGCAAATCTTCCGAAGGTAGTTCAAAATCTTCCGAAGGCATTTTTAAATCTTTCGAAGGTATTCCAAAATCTTTCGAAGGTTTTTCCATTTCGAAGGTACTTTTGAAGTAGGGGAAAGCTCACAGCAGGGTTCACACTCTTCACACTCATTAGGTGACTATAGTTTGGCTAAAGATAGAGCCAGAAGGCAGCCTGTGATGCCTTCTAGATATAGAACTAATGAAGATATATCAGCATTTGTATTAAATGTAGTTGCAGAAGAGTGTGTTATAGAACCATTGTCATATGGTGAGGCTGTTGAGTTAGTTGATAGAGATAAATGGATGAGTGCTATGGTAGATGAGATGGATTCTTTGAGAAAGAATAACACATGGGTGTCGGTAGACAAACCAGCAAGGCAGAAGTTAGTTGACTGCAATATAAGCTGAAAGAGGGGTTAACTAAGGCTGATCCATTAAGGTTTAAGGCTAGGTTAGTGGCTAGGGGTTTTACACAGAGAGAAGGCATTGATTATAATGAGGTTTTCTCCCCTGTGGTAAAACATTCTTCTACAAGCCTGGTGAGTATGTTTATTTGTTACTCTATGTTGATGACAAGTTAGTGTGTTGTAAGGATCAGTCTCAAATAGATTTAACAAAGGAGCTGTTGCATAAGGAGTTTGAAATAAAAGATCTGGGGGTAGCAAAGATCTTAGGTATGGAGATCTCAAGGGATTTGGTCAATCAGAGGTTGTTCTTGACTCAAACCGGCTACATAGATAAAGTGTTAGCTCAATACTCAATGCATGGTAGCAAGTGTGTGCAGACACCTTTGGGTCAACATTTTAAGCTTTTATCAAAGGATTCTCCTACTCAAGAGGAAGATGCTAGAAAGATGCAGAAGGTACCCTATGCTAATGCTGTTGGTAGCTTAATGTACCTAATGGTCTGTACCAGGCTAGATATTGCATATGCTGTAAGCATTGTGAGCAAGTATCTACCAAATCCAGGTAAACTTCATTGGGAGGCAGTGAAGTGGATTTTGAGGTACCTAAATGATACAAGGCATGTGGGATTAGTTTTTAGTAATTGTTAAGGTTCAAACAGTATTCTTGGCTATGTTGATGCTGATTTTGCTAAAGATCTTGATAAAGACAGCTCTACCACTGGGTATGTTTTCAAGGTGTTTGGTGGTGTTGTGAGCTGGAAGCCTTCTCTTCAGCATGTGGTTGCTTTGTCAACTAGTGAGGCAGAGTATATTGCACTTACTGAGGTTATGAAGGAATCTCTTTGGTTGAAGGGTTTTGTATCTAAATTGGGAGTTGAGTTGGTTGATACTTTGATTCTCTATGACAATCAAAGTGCAGTGAATTTGTCAAAGAATCAAGTATATCATGAACGAACTAAGCATATTAATGTCAGATTACATTTTATCCTAGAGGTCATTCAGTCCAAGGATATTAGAGTTGCTCATGTTGATACAGAGAATAATGCAGCGGATGCCTTAACCAAGGTGGTTCCAGGATCCAAGTTTATCAGGTGTTTGGAGATATTGGATGTGGGCTAGTAATTGGTCATGTACTAAGGTGGAGAATGTAGTGTATATAGTACAAGGATCAATTATGTCAACTTTGTTTTTGTAGGGTTAGAATGTGTAATAGTTCGTTAATAGGCGGGCAAAGTAATCGTTTTGTTTTGTACTTTCATAGAGATAGAGTTCTTGTTCTTTCCTTTTGTAATCGTTCATACTTTCATAGTGAAATCATTTTGCATTCTTTGTTGATTGGTGTGTAATCAATTGCTTTGAGTTCATAATCTTCGGTGTAGATTTGTTTAATCTTTCTACATCATCGTGGCCTCAAATTCACCATCAGCACCTGAAATGTTTATAAGGAACTAAATAATATAAAAACAATATGGAAAGGTGAAAATGACAACAAAGAGAAGGATCAAACAAACCTATGCTTCATCTAAACCCTAAAATTGGAAGAAAAGAACCGGAGCTCCAACGACTTAGAGAAAGAATGCGAGAAGGAATACCGACCAAATCCTCTTACGTATCACGTTCTTCATAATGGTGACGATAACAATGTCAAAGGCGGTGGCGGTGGCGGTGGGATCTATCCCTATTTCTTTCTCTCGTTTTTTCTCACTCTCTCTTGCTCGGAATTAAAGTTAGCTACCATGCTTTGTTGCCGCTGGAGAAATCCGGTTCTGCTGGCCCCACCCGTTGGTCTGAGCATCTCCTCTTCTTCTTGAACATCTATTGCACATCTCCTCTTCTTCTTGAAAATCTGTTGCGCAAATAACATATAGCAAGGTAGATTTAATAGTTGTACATAAAGCAAGAACAGTAGTACTCTACTATTCATTTGCCTTGTGCTTTAATATATAGAGAAATGTAATATTACTAGCATTTATATTATATTTAGTCTTAAAATGGTAGATGGTGATTTTACTATTTTTTTAATAGATCCGCTTTTGTATATGAGTAATGTATCACCAAACATAAACAATAGTTAATGTTTGCCCTGGTGGTTTTTGCGGTCACCATTGCCCTGGTTCAAGTCTTAGGCGGTGTTTTTTTTAAAAGAAAAGTTTTGCTCAGCCTTTTTTGTCTAGGCCGCGCAAATCCGCACAAACATTGTCATTTGTAAACTGTTTGTTTTTTCGAAAACGTTTCATTAAAAAACGTTTGCGCGTGCTATTCTTGGTGCAGACCCAAAAACACAGCTTCACATCTCTTCTCACCTCTTCTCACAACCTTTTTCCCAAATCACCTTCACCTTTTCTCAAACCATTTCCCATCCTCCACCCACCTCTCGTCTCTGCCTACCTCCTACCACCCTCCAGCCGCCGCAAGGAAACCTCCCCCTCACCGCCGTCAAGCCTCGCCATCGCACCCCTCCCCCTCGTCTCCGTCAAGCCTCGCTGTCGCACCCCTCCCCCTCGCCGCCTTCGCACCCCTCCCCCTCGCCACTGTCGCACCCCTTATCACAGATCGCAAAACATGTGTAGAAACTCAGTGGAGTGAAGAACATGAGATTAAAGACAGTGATTGATGAGTCGTTGGTTGCAATCTTCAAAAGTTAAAAACCAAACAGTCTTCTTCTTGCAAACTGCAAAGATTTGGTCACTTCTTCTTCTACAGATGTTTGCAAATCTGTTCCGCAAACTACAGACATTTTACCTCAGAAAAAATAAACTACACCTTAATGGGGGTGTTTATTTCTTTTCTTTTTTGCTTAATTTGCCTAAAGGTGTTAGACAGATGCTTCCTCAATATGTTTATGACAAAAAGTGTCCCTCAACTATCATGCCCTATATCTTCTTCATCTTCTTTAACATACTAAATTGATTCTTTTCCACATGTACCTTTTAAAATATAAATAATAAACTTACCTTCTTATTACTTAAAATATATTACTAGTTTTAATAAATCCGTGTATTACACGAGTTGAATAGATAAAAATTTTAAATAAAATAAAAATATATTAATTATAAAAATAATATTTTAAGATAAGATACAATTGAAATTACATATAAGTAAGGACTATAAGTGACAAACAATGATATTAACTTTTTAAACTTTTGTTTTAATACTTTTGTTTTATTTTTTCAAAAAATAAATTAAATATTTTTTTTCAAAACAAACCATTTTAAAAAACTATTATTTTCAAAAATTTCCTTACTGTAACTCCCAATTTTAATTGTTTTTTATTTATAAATTTTTACTTTTTAGATAACACCAATTTTAAAATATTTCGTATCTAAAAAGTTTGATGTTTGATGTTTCGTAAAAAAATATTTTTATAATAATTTGTTTCTTTGAAATAACATTAATAAAAAGATTTATTGTTTAATTTATTAAAAACTATTTTTAATCTAAAAAAGAATTAAATAAAATTATTAGTAATTAATGTAATAATTAATAGTACAGAGAAGCGAGAAAATTTCGATGAGAAAAAATCTGATGGTAACATGTGTCATTATTAGTTATCATTTTATTAGATAGGAAGACTATATTATTATATAGAAAGGTGGGCATAACCCCCTTCAAGTTTTTGGAATTGACACTTTTAACTAAACCTTTTATAATACTTTAAAAACTATCATTTTAACATTCTCAGGTTTTTAAAGACTCGGGTTTACCTGTTATAAAATTTTTCTTACAAAACTATTTTTACGTCCTAAATTGTATGTAAGTGTTGATGTAAATGATAATAACTTTTTTTTTGCGTTTTAAAACTCATATCTCGTCATTATGTCTTTAGTGTAGTTTATTGTGTATTTTTGTTAGTTATTATGTTTTTCTGAATACTATTATGTTTTTTTAAACTAAAGAATTTAAAAAAATACAATGATGGAATAACATTGTTGTGTATCTCTAAAACACAATAATAAATTAACAACTAATTAATCTAATACATTAAAAACAATGATAAAATAACACAATGCCTCATTGTGTTTTTATTATCATTATGTTATTTTGAACACTAAAAGTTTTAAAAAATAAATTGGTGAAATAACATCATTGTGTACTTTTAATTATAAAACACAATTATATATAACAAGTTTATATAATTTATATAAAAAACAATGACAAAAATAACATATTGTGTTATATTTAACACTATGAGTTTTGAAAAATACATTGGAGAAAGTATATCATTGTGTATTTCTAATTGTAAAACAAAATTATAGACAACAAATTTATGTAATCTATAGAAAACAATGACAAAAATAATAAAAAATTATTTAAAACGTAAAATACAATGATAAATACATATAACAAATGATGTAAAATATATGACAAAATATACTAATATTTGAAACAATGAACGTACAAGACACAATTAACTGATGTATTTGACAAAATAACCAAAATACACTCATTTTTAAAACCATAAGAAGACATGTGCCAAGTCTACAATATTCCTTATGCTTTTTAGATTAAACATATTTTTTAGATCAAAAATATTTACTATTATTATTTAATAGCAAAGAGATAGAAAAGAAAAATGGAAAAAGAATTGACTATGTACTAGAAAAGGAAACGTATACCCATTTGTAATTCTCTGTCAACATACGATGCTAAAAATATTTTTAAAATTACAAATATTTATTTGGTGAAATACTACTCGCATAGACTTTGTGCACATAAAACCTTATACGCAATAACAAGAGTAAATTTTTATTTTTTTCTTTCAGTTTGACGTATTTTGTTATTTTGATCAAAAAATAAAATTTTTCCTCTATGCATCTTCCCTTACATTTAAAAAACTTACAATTTTCATTTATATTCGTTAAGCTCGTTTATTTTTGTGTTATGTAGTTATCACGTGCACCTCATGTGAAACATTTATGTACTTTTGCACCACGCCAGGATAAAAGAAAACATTAATAAACATTGTTTAATTGCCCCGAACATTCAAACATTATTTGATTGCTTTTAATATTTAAAATCGATATCCATTTAACGGGTAAAACAAACAGAGTTAACGGAAGTGTATGAAAATGACAAGTTTTTAAAATGTTAAGAAAAAAAATTAAAGTTTAACAGACAAAAAACACCAACCCTTATGGACGAAAATGACAATCAACTTCGATAACAAAAAATAAATAATTTTAAAAACAATAACTAAAATAAAGGAACACACCTATTCCACGTCGGGAATGCCATGTCAGCAAAACCGCGGATAACACATGTTAGTTGCATAGAGGCACGTGCCCACCCGCGGCAAACTCAAGTGATCCTCCCGCCACATCCAACGGCCTATATTTACCCACGACAGTTTGCTTCAACCTCCTCCCAATCACATTCTCCAAAATAAATAAATAAACAAAAATAATAATAAAGTATTTAATGGTTAACATCTAGCACCGCCGTGTACGGTTGTCAACGATGGTGTGTTTAGGGCTTCGCTACGGAGGCGCCGCCGGAGACCGTTTGCTCCGGCATCCGGCAGCCGGTATTGCTGACGATCGGTGCTGCCGGAGTTCAAAGCTCTACCACCGTCATTCTCTCGCGTTTCCAAAACTCACCGTGAAATCGCGTTTTCCGATCATCTCCACGGCGGCGACGGTGGCGGAGACCGCCGTAGGTGTTTCCGTTTCCAATCGTCCTGTTTCCAGATCTGACTCGTTTGTTCCAGAAGCTACCGTCGGTATAGCTCCCGTTGAATCGTTCGTCGACGACGAAGATCACGATCGCACTTCCGATAACGTTAGCGTATCGGAGAAGATCGACGAGTGGATGCGAGATTCAGTGACGGAGATCGTGAAGAACATCAAACAAGCGCCGTTGCTGGTTCAGATCTACGCCAACGGCGTCGTGAAGACGGAGAAGGCGGTGGAGGCGGAGGACTGGCCGGCGGTGGTTACCGAACGGCCGTCGTCGCCGGCCGGAGTGATACTGGTGGAGGAGCTCCGGGATGAGATCGATGACGGTGGTGATGAAGACGACGGAACGAAGGCGTTTGGTGTGGTGATTCAAGGGAGGTTTAAAGGAAGAGATCGGTGTAGATCTGCGTGTTATTTGTTGAAGACTTGTAGCGTTAATGGCGGAATGGGGCTGCTTTGTACGCATTTTTGCTTGATGAAGGTTCGAAGCTTCAGCAAGAGTGCTTCTTCACAGTTGACTGATTGTTGGTTGCTGCCATGAAGATTGATTGATTGTTGAATTTGTAGCTATTGGAATTGAAGTACATAGATTGTAACTGTAAATTGTTAATTGTGTATTGTGATCATGAATTTATGATGATGATCATTGAATAGAAAGTAGGGGGGAATTATTGATTATTGATATAAATAAAGTTGTTGGTAAGTTGGTTATGTGGTCTATGAAGTATAAGATTACGATTTACAGTTTTAGGAGGATAATTATATTCAATAAAATGGTATATTTTATTTGTGATTAGTATTAAAATTAGTGTAAACATGGAATAATAGTTCAATATTATGTTCATTTTGAAGGTATGGAATACAACACTAGAACTAAAACATTGCAAGTCACTGAAAGTATTATGTTATTATGACTAATTTAAATGAAACTAATATTAAGAACCTCATGTTGAAGCGTACAACGTAAAACCGAAAACAATATTAACATCGAAATGTTACCACGGAAACGGACGTTAAGCGAAACGTTGATAACATACGTAAACACAAAAAGAAGGAAACACCGTCATACACCAAGGGTGTAAAACCATTAAAAAAAATTAACGTTGGAAGGGCTCCGCGAACGTGCGCTTTAAAATGATGTTTATAACATATGGAACAAAACTTCGATGATAACATTTACAAATTTATAAAAAAGATAAAACCATCGCATACTCATGGGATGCGAAGAGGTTCTTGATCATATATTGAACTTCCTATAAACTATAAAGAATCTAAACCCTAAAAAGAAATTGAAAAGTTATATGAAGAGGTTTGGTTTAAAATGTACAAAGATGAGAATCTAAACCCTAAAAGAAATAGAAAAGTAGTGTCTTAGTTAAACTTGATGAAGCAAGATTATAAGTTTTCAAGGTTTGAAATGACATTTTAGATATAGTAACGCAAAATGCATAAACAAGTTGTAATACGTTGTGCTCTAAGGTTTAGCGTTTGGTTTTCAATATTTAGTGTAATTAAGAAAACATATAACAAATAATGAAGAATCAGAATGCAATAGATGACAACTTAGATGATAATATTTTAAAATTCTCAATAGATCCATTATTGATAAAATAGAAAGATAACTGACATCATCAAATTCCATCCAAGATAATAAAGTCCGTTAATGGACACATCCAATTCAGTCATATGTTAACATCATCATTCTTGTTTTGTTATATACAAAGATAATGTATAGCCATATAATAAAGAAATATAACCCACAAATATTCACCCATATAGAAAAATGCGATAAGTAAAACTCATTTCTATTATTTCAAATTCATATTAGATTTCATGAACAAGTTGTTAACAGAAACCAGTTTCTTTGTCACCAATACGTAAAAGATTAATCAAAGAGATAATACAGATACATAAATTAAACATTTAAATGTAATAAAGAAACAAAAACTCAAAATAAACATAGAATGAGCTAGAGGATGTAAATTTAAATTAAACCTGTTACAAGTAGTTACCCTTGGTGAAAATATGATTAGCAACAAGGTAGATTTTCTGCGGGTTGCAGAAAATTGGATGTTGAATAAATAGCTGCTGCAGCAGCCCGAACAGCTAAATCTTTGTCTAGAATTGGTTCTACTTTCTGAAACCTACATTTCAACCAAAATAAATAATCTTGCTTATAAGCACATCAGTGGTTAAAGTATTCGTTTCTTTTCAAATCATGCATATGGAACCCGCTAAATGAAAATGTGATTGGTCGTTCAATATGGAACCAATTTTAAGTAGAGAACGAATCACATAAACACATGTACACATTGTTTTAACTGTGATATATAGGATGGTTATGTAATTGCATAACCATTTCTCTTTATCTTCTACTATACCTAACATGCATCACATATAAGTGCTTATGTAGCTCTTACAGTTCTCTACTTAAAACTGGTTGTATTGAACATGCACTTTAAAATGTTATATGGTCAAAATGAATAGGATTAAGCACTTACATGTAATTATTTTGCAAAATCGTCTGCTGTTGCAAACCATTTGCGAGAGGAAATTGGAGGAGACCATGTTCACAATGCAATAACATTTCCCTCACTTGGTTCAATGAGTTCTCCTGTATGAAGTTTCAAAAATGCACTTTTCTAAAAAGAATAATAAACATAAAAATACCAAAAATTAACGACAGAAGTTTCTAGAACGCAATACCCACCAAAAGTTTCTCTTCTTCGGAAAGAGATTTATCCATTTGGTCGAAAAGGGCAGTCCATCTATATTTATGCATGTCGTTATTTGCTTTATTAACAAAAGGATTATTTTCTTGATCAGAAGATAATTCCCTTGATATCAACAAGGGTAGTTCTGTTTGAGTTACAGCTTGAACTCTTTTCTTGCTACGCCTCAATGCTGCAATAACAACATTATCAAGTGTTAATTCTCTTAGAATGTAACGATAATTTTTTTGATTTGTTAAAAAAAAGCATATCTGGAACACAAGCAGTATTACCTGCAAGACGGCCTTTGATGTCTTGATGAAGAAGTTCTAACCATTGAGAAGCTACACTTGCAGCTGCAAAGAACAGTAATTTTCCAAATGTCATAATCACAGTTGATGTAAAAAAAAAAAAACTGTCTGAAAATTAGGCATGACCCCTTTGTCAATTATCTACATTACCATTTTCATATTGTAGCCCAAATATCAATCAAATCAAAATATTCAAATACAGACATATTTGACAAAACTTATATTTTTTTGACAAAACATTATATTAGAGGAACATTTGATAAAATAGTTACAAGAAGGTTTTTATTTGACAAATATCTAAAATACCCTTAGAACAACAAAAACAGAGAGAAATTATACATCCAAATGACACCAATTTATTTAGAATAATAATGATCAGCTTAGCAATGTAGTTTTGAAAGGACTCAAAAATAAATGCTACAATTTAAATCTGATTCTCAAGACTGAAATTGTTATAGTATTCTTGTGACATAGAGCATACATATAAAGATGCATTTGATCATATAACAAGAAATGTTAAAAACAGACCTTTAACAGACAGCAAATCAGCAGTAGATATATTTCCTGATTGATCATTTGACAACAAGCTCGTATTCTCTGATGCCATGGTTGAAGCTGATGAAAGTTTAAGCTCAAGCACATCATTGTCTGTTGACCAAGAAAAGCTTGCCTGCTGACTCGCAGATGAATGATTCAGATTCCCGTCATCCTGCTTGATTTCACTCTTTTTGTTCTTGTTTCTTGCAGATCTCACAAGATTTTCAATTATAGAATGAACCTGTTTTCTGTTTCTTACATGGTTTATAATCCCAGGATTCAATTCATTCAGAAGTCCACTAGGAGCAGCAACTTTAGCAAATCTATCAACTTGTTCTCTCTTAGCAATCTCTATCTTTTTCTTGATTACCGATTCGTTTCCTTTTTTTCTCCCTCGTGGTTTTGGAATAGGTGGGACCAACACACCGCCATGAGAAGATGACAAGAACCCATTTTGTTTCATTTCTTTCCAAATTTTCATCGAGTCTTTCTCACTCACGGGCACACCAGTACTTCCACACTCAGACAAAGTGTCACGTGATTGTGCATGTTCATACTTTTTGAAGAGATGAAGCGGTTCATCATTGAAAGAAATTGAAATGTCGTGTGAATTGAGATCAAGATCAATATTTTTTGGTTTCCCACAAAGTTGTGATGATTCATTACATGATGGAGCTTCATCAAATGGCAAATAGTTGGATTTGGCAGTGAGGTCAAGTGCTGAAGATACGTTCTTTGTCGAATCCCCTATTCAGGAAAATTTTCAATATCCGATTACTATACCATCGTATATTGATCCGTCATAAAAGAGTTACCCTAGCATAACTGCAAGCAAAGTGCTACACTTTGTACATATAACCAAATTCTCGTCAAATTTTGCAAATTTTAGATGCAAAAAAAGGATTGAAAAATCCCTCGTCATTATGAGTACCTTGTTAAGATGAAAGCTTAAAATTAATGTTTGAAAAGTTAATCATCAATGTCTTGACAATGCCATCTCAAACCGTAATTGTTTCATAACAACTTCATTACTTTAATGGCATAAGTATTGACTATTACGTCGCTAGGATACAAGTGGATGATATATGAGTTCATGATTCAGTAATTCCAAAGCAATGACGACGTGAATATGTGTTCGTATAAATGGAAATATTAAATTTACAGTCTTAAAGCAAACAATCATCTCAAAATCCTACATATGTTTGTGATGTTAATCCTATAAGTGTGTCATTCTTGCTAAGATGCAAATAAGAACAGTAAGATCTGTAAAAGATTCTTCTCTCAAACAATTTGTGAAGCTGTAAATGCAAATTGAACACACTTTTTATTTCGTCAATTGCTGATTATTGTGCTCTTTAATTGAATTTTCACTAGAATTAGAAACAAAAAACTCAGATGGTTTAGAAAGTTAATTAATTGTGTTTATTAGCATCAAATGACAAGGGTAAACTAAAATACCTTTCGATCCAAAATCACATATTTTTGTTCGAAGTTCTTCAAATCCATCACACTTCATCTTCTGCACCAAGAAATTAATAACAAAAATCAACTCCCCACACATCAATTCAAACAAACCTTAAAGCAAATGCAATGTAAACCCAATTCAGCATAATTCGACGAACAACAAACCTTAAATCCAGATCTCACCCCACCACCATCCATCACTGTACACAAAGCTCAAATTATGGTGAAATGGCAACTCAAAATCAACAAAAGCATAAAGATTTCGAATCTTAATGCTATGGAATGATCAAATTAAGCATGAATGAATTGGCGTTAGGGTTAGGGTTGATGTTAAGATGAAGGGGGCGCTAATTAGGAAGAAAAATGGTTTGAATTTGCAGAAAAGGCGGTGAGAAAGCAATGAATCACGTGCAGAGATTTACAAATCACACTCGAGTGTGTGTGAGAGAGATTCTTTGATGATTAATGTAGAGAAATGAAGATGAAAGCGTATGTTTGTGGGTTTCAAATTCAAAATTAGATGGGTTTACAAATCGATGACTTTTGCCGCGTTTCAAGATTCATTCCTTGATGTTAACGCTCTAAGAAGATATAAACGATTAGAGTCGGCTTGCAAAACACTCGATACCGAGTCGAAAAAAACATGAATCGAGCAGAGTTTAAAAAAGATTGATATCATATTATGACTCGTTTATTAAATGAGTTGGAGCTTCAAGTTCAAACTCAAGCTCAAGCTGGCTCGTAAATTTAAACGAGTTTTTTGTTTATATAATATTTATTTATATGGGTGAGGTTATTGTATCTATTGTTCATCGAGTCTAATGCTGAACATTGTGTTACCTATTGTGTCTAATGTTAACAATTATGTTTTTTAAAATAATAATTTTCGAATAACACAATAATAAGAAATGTAAACTTTTTATGTTTCAAGTTCATTGTGTATTTATAATCAGATGAGTTAATCTTGGTTTTGGTCTCTGTGTTTTGCAAATTGACTCCACTTGAGTACCAATATTTATTTTGTCTCCACTTGAGTACCAACTTTTAAAAAAGTTATCTTTTTCGGTCCAAATTTCAAACGGCGTGAGAATGTGTCGTTAAATCCCACTCATGTGCACCCCACCTGAAGGTATTTCGGTCAATCCATGTCTTAAAGCCCTCTTTACCCCTGATTTTAATAAACCCATATATATACACATATCTCTTTCTCTCTCTCTCTCTCTCTCTCTCTCTCTCTCTCTCTCTCTCTCTCTCTGTTGCAGCATATGAAAATGGTGATATGTTTGTGTGGATCTCCAACAAGAATCATCACGTCTTGGACCTCAGCAAACCCGGGACGTCACTTTCATTTTTGTGCTAACACGATAAGACCTAAATTGTTAGGTTTCAAGACTATTGTTCATCTCTTTTTCTTGAAATAATGTATTAAAACGAACAGGTTACAAGTTGTGGGTTTGTGAGTTGAGTTGACCCTCCACTCTGTGCAAAGGCCACTCGAATTATATCCGGATTGCTGAAATCGAACAACAAATTACAAGCTGATTGTAATAGCTTATCATTTCAAGTGAAGAAACTAAAATTTGTATTAGGTTTAAGTTGGTTATTCTTTGTTATTTATTTGGTGTTCAAATGATGTAATAGAACCTTGCAATGGCAGTGGATTTTGGTTTATGTATTTGATGTTCAAATGATGTAATAGAACCTTACAATGGCAGTGGATTTTGGTTTATGTATTAACCTGCAAATCTTAATAATATCGGATGTTGTTATGCATGTTGTTATATGTTCTAAAATGTAACAAATGGTACACTACACGTGAAGTCAAATAAAACATGCCATAACCATAATGTTAACAAAATAAACCATACGAAAGTGTCAAAAGAAATAACATACAGTACTCATCTTGTTCAACAAACATAAGTCATTACAAAACACATCATGGTTCAACAAACAAACTGATAAAACAACAACTAAACATCTTGTGTTGCTTGTGGAGCTTCCTATGACACTTATTGTGACCTCCCCTTAACCAGTGCAGGATCTTTTGTTATGGCCCTTCTTGTTACACTTTGAACATATAGTAGAATATCCCCTCCTAACAATCTTGCCCATATCATTGATTTCACTCAACTCCTCAGCACTTTTCTTCCTTTTTTTTCTTGGCCTACCCACCTGAGTATGATGTTTTGGGGCTGTCAGAACTGTTGGGCATGCTGATGGTGTCCACAAGTCTCTCCTATTGATTGGGTCAATGGTGTGTTGGTAAACATCTTTCCAAGTTTGTAGCCAATAAACTCTAGACACCTATGACTCTGGAATTGTAGCCTCCTCATCCCCCTTTAAACATCCCATATGGCTGCCACAGCATGCTTACAAGGCATCCTAGTGAGCTCCCATTTCCTACATGAACAAGTTTTCTTCCCCAAGTCAACCATCACTTGATCTAACCAAGGTCCACTAACCTGATATTTGTTTACTCCAGCCATGATGACATTGTACTCTGCAGCCTCAGATTTAATTAAATTAAAGGTCTTAGTTGCATATGGTGTTAAGGGTCCTTCACACTTGGCAATCAACTTATGGACTCCAACAATCCTTTTCATCATGTACTCCCTTATGTATTCTAAGAAACTAATTATAGGTCTATCTCTACCTCCTACCAATTATCTGTTAAATACCTCACAAACATTATTAAACAGTATATCACACACTGCTCTTCCTATAGCTATTACACTAGAAAGAACAAGGTAGTTATATATATATATATATATATATATATATATATATATATATATATATATATATATATATATATATATTGCACTAATTATGTAGTTTTAACCAATTAAGAACATATATTACCACTAAAATAAGCTCTGCTCTAGTGTTGTGGGGGGATTTCTTTTAACCAATCATGCAAAGAACCATCTTGTTTTCTTACTGCTATCATTGCCTTTTCAAATTATGGGTTGTTGTTGCACTTGCACACTTCCACAACAGGTCCTTGTACATATGCCCTCTCCATTTAGATTTCATATTCTCATGTATGTGTCTCAAACAATACCTGTGCTCAGCAGCTGGGAGAACTTTCTTCAATGCAGGTATTATTCTCTACAACAGTTTTTATTTAAAACATAAAACATTAATGAAAGTACTGATTGATTTAACAGTGAACTTAAGAGGATAAGTACCTTTTGCCTATCACTGATGAAAGTGAAATTTGAACTAACAGATAGATCTAGATCATTAGCAAGTTGTTCCAAGAACCAAGTCCATGAGTTGGTGGTTTCAGACTCTACTATTGCATATGCAACAGGGTAGATGCCATTATTGGAATCAACCCCAATAGCAGTCAAAATTTGTCCTGGATAAGAACCCTTCATAAAGCATCCATCTAAACCTAGTAGATCCCTTCCACATGCCTTAAAACTAGATTTCATAGCATCAAGACATATGTAGATTCTTTTAAATTGTCTAGTTTCACTTGCTGGATTGCACTCCCCTTTCAACATCAATTTTTATAGTTGTCCCAGGATTGGATCTCAACAATTCATCACAAAAACCCCTCAACAATTCATATTGTGCCTTGTAATCACCATGTAACTTATAAAGGGCCATTATTTTTGCCTTAAAGCTTTTTTGAATTGAAATCTTTACCTGGTTTTTCTTTTGTAGCAGATCTTGTAGGGCCTTTAAAGGTATGGTAGGGTTAGAATCAATTACTTGCTCCACTTCTCTTGCAACAGAGCTAATAGTATACATCATGATCTCTCTTGTCTGTAAACAGTCATGTTGCTCAAGGAAAGTCTTCACACACCACAGATCATGTTTATTCATAAACTGAGCTATAAATGTATTAACATCCATAAGTTGTTCTAGTCGCTCAGTGCCCATATTCATATTCTCAAAATTCACAACAGAGTCAGTTTCATCATCTAACTGTTCATTCTCATTACCATATTTCTCATTTAGTGTATTCCCAACATCATCTAACTACTGATTGCCAATATTCACAGTCACCTCCTCTACATTACCTTCACCAACAGGCTCACTAACATTCAAATTACCTTCACCAACAGGCTCACTAACATTCTCACCAACAGCCTTACTAACATTCACATTACCTTCACCAACAGCCTCACTAACATTCTCACCAACAGCCTCACTAACATTCACATTACCTTCACCAACAGCCTTATTAACATTCTCGTTACATTCACCAACAGCCCCACTAACATCTTCATCACTAGACCATGGGTTATCATTATGCCACTCTAGTGCTAATTGTCATTTACAATTATAAGGCCCAACATCAACAATCTCCTCAATCATTACTTTAGAACCACATTCAGGTGATTGAAAGTATGTGTTTAGCTTAGTATTTCCATGCTCTGTATAAATCTCTATCAATTTTAAAATAGACACATAGTGCAACATGTTCAGTACATCCTTATCATTACCAAGAGCTCGTAGACCGAAATCTAAATCTTGCCCTGGAATCTTGAAGTGATAGTAAATTACCTCATCTTTAGGATAGCCTAAAACTTGGATAATTGCGTCAATCACATGGGCAGAGAACACATCTTGATCAACTATGTCAACAAAATTGACCTTGCCATGCACGTATCTTCTAAGTAGGAAGCCCACAAACTCTTCACCATGAAAGATTTTTAGATAAAACAAGTTTGGTTCTTGACCGGCGTTAACAATGCAAATCATACAATCAAAACAGAATCCAAATTTTCTAGTTGGCAAAGATTGAATACACTTACTGTATATTTCTTGTGTATCATACTCTACTTAGTGGGAGCACGCAAATGCCACATGATGAGGAGTGAAATCAGAGAAGTGTAAGACGTGGGGGATGAGTTTATGACCTTTGACCTAGTTTCAATTTGCTCTTATGCGAAGACAGAGGGCTTTAAGACATGGATTGACCGAAATACACTCAGGTGGGGTGCACGTAAGTGGGATTTAACGGCACATTTTCACGCCGTTCGAAATTTGGACTGAAACAGACAACTTTTTTAAAAGTTGGTACTCAAATGGAGACAAAATAAACGTTGGTACTCAAGTGGAGTCAATTTGCAAAACACCGGGACCAAAACTGAGATTAACTCTAATCAGATAATTGTGTAATCCTCATCAATTTATAAGATTATACAATAACCTGATTAAATTACACAATGAGTTAAAAAAATGTGAAAAAAAATTTGTTTTTTTATATCAACACTATACGCATTTAAAAAATTAAAAAATGCTTGTTTTTATGGTGTGATTTTTTTATGTTCGTCATTGTGTCTTTAGCACAGTTTATTACTTTTTTTTGTTAGTTATTGTGTTTCATTTAATACTATTGTGTTTTTTTTACTATAATGATTAATTGTAAAAAAATATCGGTGAAATTATGTAATTATAGTATGTAAAACACAATGATAAATTAATAAAAAAAAAACCTAATACAGGAAAAGCAATGACAAAATAATATAAACCATAAAACACAATAATAAATATATACCTCATTGTGTTTTTTATACTAATTATGTTATATTCAAGACTTGAGTTTTGAAAATAAATTAGTGAGATAACATAATTGTGTATTATAACTGAGAACACAATAATAGATAACAACAAATTTATATAATATATAAAAAATAACGACAAAAATAACAAATTATATTATTTTTAACACTATACATATTGGTGATGTAACATGATTATGTATTTTTAATTATAAAACATAATAATAATAACAAGTCTGCATAATCAATAAAAAGCAATAACAAAAATAACACAAAAAATATAAAACATAAAACACAATAATTTAATACATACAACAAATAATAAAAAATATATGACATAATAAACTGATATTTGACAAATAAATTTATTAGACACAATAAGTTGATGTATTTTACACAATCACCAAAAAGCACTCACCTTTAAAACAATAAGACACGTGTCAAACAAATAGTTCTTTTTTAATTTTTAGATAAAATAACATTTTTACTATAATCTTAGTCTACACACAGACATGTATATATTATTTAGCGAGAAGTATGATATAAAAGTTTTAGAGTAAATTACTATTTTAGTCCTTAGGGTTTGATGAAAATTATTGTCACACCCCAACCTTAACGGCGGAAACGTCGAGGTGTGACGGTTAAGATTGTTCATGCCACACAACGCTAATTTAAAATGACAATATTATTAAATATCAATATTCATGACATACATTTAAGAAATAACATAAGTTCCAACAATCAACAAACATAAGAATTCTAACATCGAAAGATAATAATTGACTTTTTATTTTAATCTAGGTCCAATCCTAGATTGTAACAAGTCTTCAAAGCAAGCTAAACAGTATCATTTCCTGAAACATGTTAAGAATAATGTCAACAATATGTTGGTGAGTTTCCATAGATTTTCATACATAGATAAATATCAAAGTTGGCAATTCATGTCATAGGTTATTGAATAAAGTAAATAAAGATGGATGAACAAATGTAACAATCAAACCTTAACAAATATGGCCATTACAAGATTAAACGATTAGCTAAGTGTATTTGGTTCCCATAGTGCTCAAGAATACGACACTAAGAGCCGGCAATAACCTCGGTTTAGCACCAAATAGGCTTGTCAGACCCATAGATCTATGACGTCGCTAGGCTAGCAATAGTTAATGATTGTATCTTATAAGAGTCATCACATGATAGTTACAAGAGTTCAAATAATCATGATAAAATAAGATGAATTGCACAAGTGTTACAAGATTAAAAACGTGGTTACAAGTGTGTTTATAATACGATTAACATGTTTCACCCAAAAAGTGTGAAATAGTATAAAAGGGGTATGAAAACTCACATGGATAATAAGGATGACAAATAAGAAGTCTTGTATATAATGCCGAGGCTTCGTTAACGTTCAACCTAAATGAACGTCGTTTTTGGTTAATCACTGTGATTTTGGTATTATATTTATAAACCGTTAGTCCATGATTTTTATGTTATTAAATAGGTGTAATTTGTTATTATTTTGGTAGTTAAATGGTTTAATTAACACTATTAATAAAAGTTATACTTTTATTATCATATGGTTATTATTTACTATTAAATAAAATAGTAATTTTTTGTAGATTTAAATGATTAAAATAATCATTACAATATGTGTACATTTTAAATATGTACATATATGTTTATCTTCTTAAAGAATATATAACAAATTTATAATTGTAATCCATAACAATAAGAAATTTATTAATTTGAAATTATTTAAGGATTACATTAGATTTATTACAATTCCAGATTAATTATAGATGATAACCCCCCTTTTTTTATAATATTTAAAATAAAATAAAATAAAATAAAATATTAATAATAATAATATAAGGATTTCTAAGGTGATTTTCTAATAAAATTAAAAGAAAATAATTTTGTTTCATTTCTGATTAAAAATGATTTTTATATAATTAAAACTATTGTTAAAAGGTTTTTCTGAATTTTTAACAACTTAAAAACACATTTAAAAAAATAATTGCAGGGGCTCGGGTTCGAACCCAGGTCCCCTGCCACACAACACCATGTTTTAACCGCTGGGCCGAGGCCCTGTTTGGTGTTATGTTTCAGAAATCCATTTTAAAACCAAGTTCCCAGAAAAGCCCCAATTTTACATAAACCCTAATTTTCGAAATCGAATCAATTGAACAACAATTAGGTGATGGTTATGAAATTAACCATAGGGCTTCTGTTTATTACATCAAAACAAATATAAAAATGTATTCAATTTACCTTGTTTCGTTTGAATCGAAGGAAAACAGAAAGAGAACAATGCCGTCGGTTTCAATGAAAAAAAAAAATCGATGTTTGTGTGTGTTTTGAGTGAAATTGATGCTTCAGATCGATTAGGGAACCTGAATTATGTGTTTTGCCTCAATTTTATAGTGTCAATTTGATCATTTGAACGACCAATTAATTTAAGGTGATTCTCGGTTGTTTCAGGTGGAATTAAGTGCGATTAAGTCTGTTACAGGTGAAATTGATATCACCAATAACTTCGAAATGATTACACCAACGTTTATGTTCGTTTAATTTCAATAATATTACACTTTAATGTGAAAACGGATTGTAGTCTTGATTGGGTTCGGTTTCGACTTTGAATGTTAGTAAAACCGTTGTCAAATTCGAATTAATCACACACCCGAGTTCAAAACATGTTCTCGAACCGATTAGATACAATGTTCGGGGTTTAAAATGAGTTTTTAATGGGTTTAGAGGATCGCCGGAGCGTTGCCGGAGTTCGGCCGGATAAACGGCCGGAAAATCGGGGTAGGGGGGTTGGGTTTTAATAATATTTCGTTTTGGTCCCTGTAGTTTTAGATGTTATTATTTGATGCACAAATTATAAATTTACAAGTTTTAAAAATATTAACTCATTTTGTGTTCATTTATTTTCAAGATTAAACACTTATTATTATTATTATTATTATTATTATTATTATATATTATTATTATTATTATTATTATTATCATTATTATTGTTATCTTTATTAATTATTTTCATTATTAATATTTTTTATTGTCATTATTATTATTATTATTATTATTATTATTATTATTATTATTATTATTATTATTATTATTATTATTATTATTATTATTTAACCAATTATTTATTTACATCACGAATTTACAAAATGAATCCTCGTACTTGCATTAATAACAATCAAACCCTTACAAGAGATAACGACGATTAACAAACGTTAACTAGAAAAATACGAGAGGTCACAATTATAGTTTCAATTCAATAGTTTATTTATTACACTGAAAGTACAATTGTTTTAAGTTTTGTTTCAATTTCAATGAACACCACTAATTCTGTTAGAATTTTCTGTTAACTTAATTTAAAATGATAAGTTTACCCTATGATTAAATATTTAAAATAATTTACTCAAGAAAAAATAAAAATCACCACCCAGCCTCCCCACTCCAATCTACTCTATCTCTCTTCTCTCTTTTCACAAAATACCCAATCTACTGCCACCTCCACCGCCTCTCCGGCCTCCACTGCCCTTTATGGCCTCCATCGCCAAAGTACAATCTCCCTCCCCCCACCATACGCTAACCCGCTACTGCAAGCAGCCGGCTAGAACCCAACCATCGTCCACGCCTCCAGTAGCCACAAGCCCATCACTGCACGACGCCTCCGGTGGCAAGAACCCTACTGTCGTACCCCACTCCATTATACCCTAATCTGCTTTCTCTTTCTCTCATTGTTTCCCTCTCTCTACTCTCTCTCTCTCTCTCTCTCTCCCTCTTTATAAGGGTAACTACCAGATCTAAGCCATTTGAAAGATCAAGCAAATCAACAAACCTCAGATCTAGAATTTCTTAACTTTTTTTATTTTCATCAGATTTAACTTTTTTTATTTTCATCAGATCCAAACAAGGCCCACATTATAAAATGAACTGACCTTATGATGGAAGAACGAAGCTTTTGATTTTACTGACTCAAATCGATGGAGGTGGGTGATATGAAAGAGTTAATTGATGGAATGATAATGGTGGTGTTGGTGTTGAACGACATATGGTTTAGTTAGATAATGATGATGATGGCAAGATGATGATGATGACAAGATGATGATGATGGCTAGATGATTAAGAGTTTTTATTATTTTTTATTTAATCATAAGGGTAAAAGTGTCAATTTACACTAACTTAACATAAATTATTTAACGTCGTTAATGACTTGGATAAAATTGAAACTAAGTATAAAACTATTGTACTGTCAGTGTAATAAATAAAATTTTATACTGAGAACATAATTTTCGTCAAAGCTCAGGAACTAAAATAGTAATTTACTCAAAGTTTTATAATAATTACATTATGAAAATGAAAAAGTTCAAATACAAAGTCTTATAAAACTAAAAAGTGTAATAACTAATATCAACCATCTATCTCACTAATCAATGGTTGAGATTAAAATTGAGAGAAAAGTTTGTTAGATGAGTATTTTAGTAATAATCACTTTTGTTGACTTTTTGCAAGTTCCTTCGTTTTTTTATAACGTTTATAACTTTTATGAACGACTTTATCTTTTTTATAAAACTTACACCAAAAAAGCGAGCGTTTTTTATATTTAAAACGAGTACAGTATTGTTTTATAAAAAGATTAAAAGTTTTTTACGTTACTAAGCTTATATCTCGTCATTATGTTTTTAGTGCAGTTTATTATGTATTTTTGTTAGTTATTGTGTTTTTCTGAATACTATTGTGTTTTTCTAGAATGATGAATCTAAAAAAATATAATAATGGGATAATATTATTATGTATCTATAATATATAAAACACAACAATAAGGTAACAACTAATTTATCTAATGCAATAAAAACAATAAGCAAATAACACAATGTATCATTGTGTCTTTTGATCGTCATTGTGTTATTTGAAGACTATGAGTTTTGAAAAATACATGGGTGAAATAATATCATTATGTACTTCTAATGGTAAAACACAATGATAGATAACAAGTTTATATAATCTATTAAAAAATAAATAACAAAAAATAACACATTGTGTTATCTTCTACATTATGAGTTTTGAAAAATACATTGGTGAAAGTATGTTATTGTGTATTTCTAATTGTAAAATACAATTGTAGATAACAAGTTTATAATCTATAAAAACAATAACAAAAATAACACAAAATGATCTAAAACGTAAAACAAAAATGATTAATACACATAACAAATAATGTAAAATATATGACACAATGAACGTATAAGACACAATGAGCTGATATATTTGACACAATGATCAAAATGCCCTTCTTTTTAAACAAAATAAAAGGATGTGTATCAAGCCCACAATCCTTTTTAGTATTTTTAGATTAAATATTTTTTTAGTATAACCCTAGCCTTATGAAAAATCAAGAGTAAACTTCACTTTTGCTCCCTGTGGTTTGGTCCAAATAACGGTTTTCCTTCAAACGTTTTAAAATTGCGATTTTGCTCCCTGTGGTTTGCAATTCGTTTCAATCAACTCCAACCCACTAACACCGTTAGCATTTTTCTGTTAACTCTAGGGGCATTTTACTCAATTTATTGATAAGGACAAATTTTGCACTTGTTTAGTAATTTAAAGGACCAATTATGTAATTTTATTATGCCATTTGTTTAAACTTTTTCCAGTTATACCACTGTCATCTCCAACGCACCGCCACCGGCCACCATCACCGGCGCCGCAACCGTATCCAGCCGACCACCCCCACCAACCCTCCATTCCTGCCAAAACCATCCTATCCTACCACTACCTTCCCCAGCACATCACCACCACAACCATAACGCGAGCACCACCACATTACCGCCCCTAACACCATCGACCCTAATACCACCACCGCCACTGCCACTGTAACACCCCCACCACCCCTACACGAGCGCCACCACACTACAACACCATCATCGCCACAACCCTACCACAATCCCCAAAACACTATTGCCCCCAACACCACCGACCTCAATACCACCACCACCGCTGCCACCTTAACACCCACCCATCAGACTTTCTCACACCTTCCTACTGAAACCGAACCCTAAAACCCAAATCAAAAAAATCATAAAATCAAACCTTATCACAGGGCAGATCTAGGCTTTTGGGCGACCAAGAACCCCCAAAAACCCTTCTCTAATATGCACAGGTCGATGGTAAAGGCCGGCGATGGTGGTTCTGTTAGTAGAGGTGGAGGTCGACGGTGGTCGCTGTGTTAGTGGAAGCAGAGGTCGGCGGTGGTGGTTGTGTTGGTGGTGGCGAAGGTCGGTGGTGGCGGTTATGTTGCTGGAGGTGGAGGTCAGCGGTGGTGGTGGAGGCGGAGGTCGACGGTGGTGGCTGTGTTGGTGGAATTGGAGGTTGATGGTGGTAGTTGCGATGGTGCTGGTCAACTCTATATCTTGATGGATTCCAATGGTGGTAGTGGTGTTTGTGGTGGTGATTGGATCTGAAAGTGAAAGAAATAAAGATGAGATATTTATTATTATTTAGTTTGAATATATTACATAAATAGTCTCTTAGCTTATAAAGTATTTTAATAAGTCACCTAATTAGCCTTATAAGTAAAATGACCAAAATGTCTTTGTTTTTAACAAAATTAATTGACGGTGTTAGTTGGTTGGAGTTAACCGAGAAGAATTGCAAACCACAAGGAGCAAAATCGTGATTTTGAAACGTTTGAATGAAAACCGTTATTTAAACCAAACCACAGGGAGCAAAAGTAAAGTTTACTCAAAAATCAATTAATGATTATGTATTTTCATTAAAGCATTTGGTTTCTTTGCGCAGTGAGATAGGTTTTGTTGATTCTTGTAGTGACTCTTGTCCTATTGTAAGTTATAGTATAGTGTATTGTTTAAAAATGTGGATATGTTTTGGACACTCTTGGTTGCTACTTGCTAACGCACAAGATTCTTATCTATTTAGTTTAAGCTAATGTTTTTTACGAGTTGATATTTTTTGTTACAAATATATCATGTTAAAGCTGTAATTAACATGTAAAAAGTAATATACAAAAAACTTGCAGGTGATTTTTTTTTTTGGTAACTTTTGTTCCTTAGTATAAAGAAATTTTGTTTGGAAAACTAGTAAGAGAAAATAAACATCAGGTTATTGTTTAAACTATAACACATACAATCTTGTTGTTACAATATTGTTAGGGTATAAATATATAAAAATTTTACACAAAAACTTTTAGGTTTGCTATGGTATGTCGTATCATCACGCCAATACACGTGTTGTATTTGGGTTCATGTACGGACATGATTTTCAAGTTCATATGCATGTGTATAATTTTATATTTCATGTTTTACTCACTAACCATTTATTTACTCCCCTATAAAACATTAAAAAATAGTTATGACGAGAAATTCTTGCAATATATATATATACCTGATAAAAAAAATAACTGTCGTGCATTATTTCTGTTATTATATACTAGTTACTTTATTCTAATAAATTATGGAAATTTAATTTTAATAATCTTCCTCGATCTAATATATATGAGATGGTAATGTTAATTCTTGAACAACTTCATAGGCAAATACATACACTATTTCAAAAATAAAACTTAAACCTTATTCACATCACATCATTTTAAAGAAACGAAATATACTTCAATAGAATAAATATTTAACAAATAAAATATCCATACAAACAATGATAAAATGTCAACTAACAAATTAACACAATCTGCAGTCTACTTAGCATAAGCTTTTAAATATTGATGATTTCTTCAGATCTGATGTCCTATCTTGACCTGTATATTATAATCGGGGCTTGATTGATTTTTTGATTTGTCAATTGCAAGCAGCTAGATTGGTCATGGTGTTTCTTTGTCTGATATCATTACAAGCTCTGTTTTCTCAGTGGTATCAATGGTATCCGCGGGTCTCATGATTAACGCCAACATACTTTCAATTGTACTGCAAATTTCACCCAAAGGATTACTAAGCAGAATACAAGATGAGAAGACTCAAAACAATGTTATACAATATTTCACAGAGACAGTAAAACCTTAGTATTTTAATTATTAAGTAATTTTTCTATTAAACAATACACATTTAATTAACCTGGTTTGTTCTTTGTAATCCGACAACATAAGTTACATAATCCAGATATGGTTTACTATATTGTTGATGCTTCAGTGTTTACTCTTGCGGTCATCAATCCCCTTGAAGGTACGTAAGTATCAAGGTCTCACTTATGCATGCAATAGATAGACAATAAATAAGTTTTATATATGTGCTACAAAAGTACTAACTAACGCACGCATATAAATCTAACCTTAATTTACATGTAGCTACTTTGATTATATCACCAAGGCAACATGGATAAGCTTTGACGAATTATTGGGAGTAAGCTAACTAAACCTGAATTTCTTGACGAGCTGTTGGAGGATATTGAGGGTTTTTGATTTTCAAAGACGATATTCTAGACATAATTTTGTTGTTAGTGTGGGAGAAGATGTTGGTTTGCATGTTAGACTTATCCATCTTTTCCAGAATTACCCCAAACCCAAGGAGATCGCTTTAGGCTCACAACTCACTATGATTGACACTATAAGTGAAGCCACGCAATCACAGGAGAGGAGTTGCGAAATATCCGTTCGTGGGTATTCGAGTGTTGCAGAGGGTGTGCTAACTACCAACCACGGACGACTTCATGTATGACTGCCATTTATGAAATCCGAACAAGGGGACTAGAAATTCAAAGTTTTGATATATGAGGATGTTTTATAGTTCGCTTAGAAAGATATGCATGATGACATAACATGCATATCTACAGTCTAGGTATGTGTTATAGAGCACTATTATTTTACATGGTTGGATATGACAGTTGAATTTTATATTTTGACTAAAATTGCTTATGCTAATTAGACTGGATGTTATATTAACCGGATAGTTGACATTTGATCATTGCCTGTACCTTTATTTTATTTGTTGTATACTGTCAAATATTTATTATATTGAAATATATTTTATATTTTATTTGATATGATGTGAATGAGGTTTAAGTTTTTTTTTTTTTTTTAAATAGTGTGTATATATATACCTATGAAGTTGCTCGAGAATTAACGTCACCTTCATATACATATTCCTCAATCTAATAATATGAGACAATCATGTTAATTCTTGAACAACTTCATATCTGCATGTATATATACACACACTATTTTTAGAGAACTTAAACCTAGCTTATTCAGATCATATCACATCATCTTAAATGAATGAAACATATTTCAATAGAGGAAAACACTTGACAATATTCAACAAATAAAATATCCATGCGAACAATGATAAAAAGCTAACAAACCAATTAATACAACCTCTAGTCTACTTATCATAAGCATTTTTAGTCAAAACATAAAATTCAAACATGATATTCAACTATGAAAAATAAAAGTACTTATAAAATAACACGTACCTAGTCGTGCATGTTATGTCATCATGTATATCTCTCTGAAGAAACTACAAAACATCCTCACCTACTAGAACTCCGAATTTCCAATCCATTTGTTTGGCTTTCACAAACAAAAGCAATATATGAAGCCAACCATGATTGTTAATTAGCGCACCATATGCTGCAACACCTGAATACCCACAAACAGAGATTTCACAAGTAATCTCATGTGACTACGTGGTATCACTCCAGATCTCAATCACAGAGTTATGAGTCTAAAACGGTCATGTTGGGTTTGGGGTAGTTCTTCAAGGGATAAAGGAGTCTGACATTGAAATCAACATCTTATCACACACTAACAACAAAGTCATTACTAGAAAATTTTCATTGAAATAAAAAACTCTCAATATCATCTAACAACTCGTTAAGGAATTCAGGTTTAATTAGCTCACTCCTACTAATTTTGCCAACGCCTATCCATGTTGTTTTGGCGGTGAGTATAATCAAAGCAGCTGCATGTAAATTAATATCAGATTTATATGCACGTGTTAGTTAGTGTTTTTGTAGTACATTTATAAACTTAAATTATTATATATCTATTGCATGCGTAACTTGATACTTACTTACCTTCAGAGCGGCGATTGATGACCACCAGAATAAACACTAAAGCATCAACATCATAGTAAGCGTATATCTAGATTATGTACTTTATGCTGTCTCATTACAAAGAACAAACAAACCAGGTTAATAAGTTGAGTAGTGTTTAATAAAAAAATCAATTATGTAAGTGTTTAATAAAAAAAATCAATTATTTAATAAAATTACTAAAGTCTTACTTCCTTTGTGAAATTGTACAGAATTGATTTAAGTCTTTTCATCTTGTATTCATGTTTGGTTAATCATTCGGATGAAATATTCGGTACAGTTGAAAATGAGTTGGTGTTAAGCATGAGACCCGTAGATACCATTGATACTTTCGAGAAAACAGAGTCTGTAATGATATCATACAAAGCAACACCATGACTAACTTAGCTGCTTGCAATCGAAAAAATCATTACATTAATTAATCCTTGATTATATTATACGGGGCAAGCTAGGAAATCAAATCAGAGAAATCATCAATACAAATTAAATACAAGGTTGCTGATACGGTTCTTTACCTTGGCATGTACACACACAGCATAAATATGCACATGATGGAGATCACGGGGGAGATTTCATGGAGTAGTACTTTACATCTTGTTTTTTTAGTAGTATTGTTTGTGTTTGAGTTAATGGGTAGTTATTTCAGTAGTGGCTCTAGTCATTTGAGTAGTAGGCTATGAATATGATTAGTGTATGTTTTTATTTGGGTTATGAATGAAATTAATATGGTTTGTGTCTTTTTTCTTTCTAATTTCTTCTCGTCATCTTCGATCTCCATTTATAATTATTTCGACTCCAAGTGGTACATATCAGTTGCATACTTGCATCTCTTGAAGAACTTATAAAATTTCTGGAGACAAAAACCTATTTGTAAATTATAAAAATTACAACAAAATACGTACACGAGAAAATTAGAGATCTTACATACAAACAAGGGCTGGAAAACGAAGGATCTGTAATGTTTTGTATGTTACAGGTATAAGTGATAAGTTACTGAGCATGAAATCAACAACTAGTGACAAGGACATATATATATAATGTTCATATTGAAACCCTTGCAAAATCACAAACATGTTTTAAGTAGAACAAAAGGAATCAGAAACTAATTATTAAGAACAAGCATGAAATTCGATCAATGAATCTAACATATTTGACTACACATCTAAATTAACACTGTAGAAACTTATAACTAAAAGAAAGCTTTAAACATGTGACCACAGATTGCTTTGTTGTGGTGTATCAAGGATTAAAACACTAAGAACATCAAAGAAACATGAAATCACCAACTTGACCCCTACAACTCTATTAAGTGAGAAAAAAACACTGATAACAAACAAAATTGATGCATGAATTACCCTAAATTTTGAAAAACTTACCTCCTACTAAAGCCACACTGTTGAACAACTCAGTGATGACACTAACATCCATTGCAGCTGTTGTGTTTTTTAAACCATTGAATTGTTCTTAGGTGTAGCTACTTGTAGGGATTCACCAAATTTCAAACCATATTTTGTGAAGGATTTTGATGCCAATGCAAATCTAAACACACCAGCCATTAGAGAGATATGAAAGAATAAACTTTGGAAATGAAAGAAAGAAATGTCTTGTCTGTGTTTTTTTTCTTCTCTACAAATAAAATAAACATATGCTTATTATTTTAACTATTTTTTTACAAGTATACATTTTTTTACAAAATTACAAAAACTTACATGTAATCTTTTACCTTTACACATAATTTTAAAAAATAACAAAATGTGATACATGTCATTCTCTCATCTACCTTTGACTCTTTTTTTCTCGTCTCTCTCTTTTTACACACATACGTGTTTTTTTGAAACTACAATATTACAAAAACTTACAAGTTATTCTTTTATCTTTACATGCATGAAAGAAAATTATAAAATGGGGAACATGTCATTCTTGATTATCATTGACTATGTTTTTCATCTCTTTCTACTATTAAATAATAATATTAATAGTATGATATCAAATAATAATAATTCTAAAAAAATATGATTATTGGTATTAAATTGCAATGGTATAAACGCATGATATTCTTTTTAAAATAATTACAATTTTGTGATGATTTTGTAAGTATTATTTAACTCATGTAAACTTAGCTAAGTGTATGTTCGTATTGTTGGAAATTTACAAGATATAAATGTGCAAGTTAACATGTTTACAAGATATAAATGTGCAAGTTGGCATGTTTACTTTTTGTAAGTTTTTGTAGAGATGGTTAACTGTATGTTAAACCAATCAGATTTACCAAGTAATTTGTGTGGAGAAGCTTTACTCACCGCTTGGTATGTTCACAATAGAATCACTAGTCGTATGATTCCAACTAGCCCATATGAGTCTTGGAAAGGAAGGAAACCAAACTTAGATCACTCAAGAGTTTGGGGATGTGTTGCTTATTATCGGACACCTGATCCTAAGAGATCCAAACTCGGAGCACGAGCTATGAAAAGCGTGTTCGTTGGATATGCTCAAAATAGCAAGGCTTACCGACTGTTGGATGACGAATCAGGAACGGTTGTAGAATCCAGAGACGTGGAATTCTTTGATGAAAAGTTTTCTAGAGGTGATGAAAACTTAAATCCCACCACAACTCCCTGTACTTCTCGAGAAAGTGTGCAACCTTCATAAATTGCTGAAGAATCAAGAAGAAGTACTAGAGGTTAAAAAAGAGAAGAATTATGGAAATGATTTTATCTCTTATCTAGTTGAAGAAACACAAAGAAAAGTGACAAGAGAGGTCATTTTCGCCATTAATTTTAATGATGTTCCAAAAACGTATAGTGAAGCCATGTCGTTGAGAGATGCTCCTCTGTGGAAGGAAGCCATCAACGATGAAATGGACTCCATCATGGGAAATGGAACTTGGGAGTTAGCTGATCTACCCAAGGGAAAGAAACCCATTGGATCCAAATGGATTTTCAATAAAAAATATCATCCAGATGGATCCATCTCTGCCTATAAAGCAAGATTAGTTGCTAAAGGTTATAGACAGAGAGAAGGAATAGATTACTTTGATACCTATACTCCAGTTGCTAGAATTAGTTCTATTAGAACTCTTATAGCAATTTTTGCAGTGAAAGGTCTGTACATCCATCAAATGGATGTGAAGACAGCCTTCCTGAATGGTTACTTGAAAGAAGAAATTTATTTGGAGCAACCAGAAGGGTTTGTGATATCCGGACAAGAGACTAAAGTGTGTAGACTTATTAAATCTCTTTATGGATTGAAACAAGCTCCTAAACAGTGGCATGAGAGGTTTGATACCACTGTGACTGCAATCGGGTTTCAACACAATGGTGCTGATAAATGTATTCATACAAAATGCAAACCCGAATACACAGTCGTGATCTGTCTTTATGTTGATGATATGTTGATCATTAGCACTCATCTAGAGGGTATTTCTGAAACTAAGAAATATTTATCTTCTAACTTTAAGATGAAAGACTTGGGAGAAGTTGATACCATTCTTGGGATCAAGGTGAAAAGAACAGATACTCAGATTTCTCTTAGTCAATCAGATTATATAGAGAAAATTCTGACAAAGTTTCAAAACTTATACATCAAAGAGTTTAATACACCGTTTGATCCAAGTGTAAACCTAAAAGTGAACTTTGGGAGAGCTGTGACTCAACTAGAGTATGCAAGTGTAATTGGTAGCATGATGTATGCCACACATTGCACTCGTCCTGACATTGCCTTTGCTGTTAGCAAACTAAGTCAGTACACCGTAAACCCAGGTACTGAGCACTGGAACGCAACGAGTAAAGTATTTTGATACATGAAAAGGACAAGTAATTTTGAATTGACATACACGTCATCATCAAGAATACTTGAAGGTTATTCTGATGCCAGTTGGATTGATCAAAATAATGATTCAAAATCCACAAGTGGGTGGATCTACACTCTAGCTGGAGGAGCTATTTCTTGGGCGAGCAAGAAACAGACGTGTATTGCACACTTGACTATGGAAGCTGAATTCATAGCATTAGCTGCTGCAGGTAAGGAAGTAGAGTGGATTAGAGATCTACTTACGAACATCCGTCTTTGGGATGTACTAATGCCATCAATTCCTATGTATTGTGATAGTGAGGCCATACTATCGAGAATATACAACGCAGTGTATAATGGGAAGTCAAGACATATTGGTCTTCGGCACAATTTTGTGAGACAACTACTTGAAAGTGGTACCATCAAGGTTGTCTATGTCAAGACGTGTAAGAACTTGGCTGATCCTCTTACCAAACCTCTGACGAGAGATTTAGTAGTAAATACCACAAGAGCCATGGGTCTAAAGCCATAATAAAATCGTTAGTGATAGAAACCCAACTTGAACTTAGTGCCCCTATTTCTCAAGTTTAATGGGTAATAATAAAGTCACTTATAGATATAAGGTACTATCAATTAATTTGATCGATCCATGTGAGGTAAGATAGGACGTTGTTGCCGAGAACGAGGTTGAGCTAATGCTCTTAACAAAGTTTTGGAGGCATCTAAGCAACGAGGATGTTGTAAAACTTTGCCTATATGATCTATAGGTGGTGCCACCTTAAATGAAGATCTGGTTTATCTTCTAAAGGGTCATGAAAAGGATTTATAGCGCACGGCCATATTCGTGCTCAGTGAGAACGTAAAGTCGGCTGGTGATGTGTGGGGGTAAACCGAAGGGGGTCATCAGGTTCTTGGTTTAATTCCATAGGACACCAGTGAATCTGTCTCTTCTTGTTTGTCCACATAAACTGGGTTTAATCTCCGTGACACCCGAGTGACATCATCCGTCATAGTGAAAGGAAACATTCCAACTTGGTGGGGGATTGTTGGAAATTTACAAGATATAAATGTGCAAGTTGGCATGTTTACTTCTTGTCCCACATTGGTGGGGGGGAACAACTTTGAGTGACTTATAAGGGGCTTTCCCTTATGGGTCACCAAAGTGGTAGTTGGGCCGAGAGAAGGGCTAAGCCCACACGCGCGCCGAGCCGAGACGGAGACGTGAGCTCGCGAATGGGCGCGTTTGAGGCGCACTTTGCACTTCGCACATACGCTAAGGAGCTTTTATTTTTAGCTAAGGCCCGGTTCAGAGGCTTGCGGATAGAATCGGAAAAACAAACTACGAGATAAATACGGTGGATAGAGTCGATCAATAAGCAATTCGGGTTATCTGCGTAACTGAATTCGCGAATTGGTGGGGGTCGACCTAATCCCCCGTTTTTCTCATTGTTGGTTACGGTTTGAGTCTATAAATATGGAGCTCCTGGCTAGAGTTTATGCATCTAAAAAGCTACAGCTTTTCTCTGCTACACGTTTCTCTGCATCCGTTTCCTCACGAGCTTCATGTTAATCTGGTTCTATTGCTGTTGGAACACCAGATTCATTCTGCATTAAATCCTTGGAATTTACGTTGTAGCTTACAGCAACTCGGGCGCATAAAATCCTCTAAGGACAGGAATACATTCCGTGCAGTTCGTCATCTGAAGAACATCGTATAACAGGTTGGTTTTATATTATTGTGTGTCTTTAATTCGTCTGATAACGGAACACTCTCCTTCTACCTTTCTTATTATCAGTTTTGGTCACGAAGGATCAAACTGATTTGGCCAATAACTTGGTTTAATAATAATTAATTGATCTCTATTTGGTTTGATCTTTTCTCAACATTCTTAAAGGATTTTATTTTTTGTGTTAAATATAACAGACCAAATGGACGCCGAACTTCCTACCGGTAATCTGAGATTCATGAATCAAGAGTTTGTCAAGTTGGATAGATTCGATGGACAGAACTACACCCGCTGGGCTGATAAAGTCAAATTTATGCTGATTGTCCTGAAGCTATATTATGTTCTTGATCCGTGCTTGCCCCCGATCCCAAACGACCCGGTTCCTGAAGAGGGAAAGGAACCGGATCAGCAAGTGATTTCTGATCTGAACAAGCGAAGACTCGTCCGAAAGGAAGCCGAAGATCTTTGTCTTGGTCACATCAAACTGATTTGGTCAATAACTTTATAATAATTAATAATAATTAATTGATCTTTATTTGATCTGATCTTTTCTCAACACGTATTAATCGGCCAATGTTTTATTCAGATTCAAAGTTTGTTGATTCGAGTATCATGAGTGAAAATTTATTTTATATTATCTATGTGTTGCTTATTAATATACTTTAACGATAAAAAATGATAAAATGTATTATTCATCGTTTATAAAGATTAATAGTTTTCAATATTGATTTTTGGTTTCCTGACAACTTTTCTTTTTCGTTTAGACCGTACGTGAAATAGTTTTCAATGTTGTGTTTTTTAAACCATTGAATTGTTCTTAGGTGTAGCTACTTGTAGGGATTCACATTTCAAACCATATTCTGTGAAGGATTTTGATGCCAATGCAAATCTAAACACACCAGCCATTAGAGAGATATGAAAGAATAAACTTTGGAAATGAAAGAAAGAAATGTCTTGTCTGTGTTTTTTTTCTTCTCTACAAATAAAATACACATATGCTTATTATTTTAACTATTTTTCTACAAGTATACATTTTCTGACAAAATTACAAAAACTTACATGTAATCTTTTACCTTTACACATAATTTAAAAAAATAACGAAATAAGATACATGTCATTCTCTCATTTACTTTTTACTCTTTTTTTCTCGTCTCTCTCTTTTTACACACATACATGTTTTTATGAAACTACAATATTACAAAAACTTACAAGTTATTCTTTTATCTTTACACGTATGAATGAAAATTACAAAATGATGACACATGTCATTCTCTGATGTATCATTGACTATGTTTTTCATCTCTTTCTACTATTAAATAATAATATTAATAGTATGATATCAAATAATAATAATTCTAAAAATATATGATTATTGGTATTAAATTGCAATGGTATAAACGCATGATATTCTTTTTAAAATAATTACAATTTTGTGATGATTTTGTAAGTATTATTTAACTCATGTAAACTTAGCTAAGTGTATGTTCGTATTAATCGGCCAATGTTTTATTCAGATTTAAAGTTTGCTGATTCGAGTATCATGAGTGAAAATTTAT
Source organism: Flaveria sonorensis (assembly GCA_025506505.1). Classification (NCBI taxonomy): domain Eukaryota; kingdom Viridiplantae; phylum Streptophyta; class Magnoliopsida; order Asterales; family Asteraceae; genus Flaveria; species Flaveria sonorensis. Next base: position 10,850,317 of record CM046436.1, read on the forward strand.
TTTATATTATCTATGTGTTGCTTATTAATATATTTTAACGATAAAAAATGATAAAATGTATTATTCATTGTTTATAAAGATTAATAGTTTTCAATATTGATTTTTGGTTTCCTGACAACTTTTCTTTTTCGTTTAGACCGTACGTGAAATAACTGAAATCGTCCACCCACCTTAAAGGCTTTAACTTATTACTTATCTCCCCTTCTTTGTTTGTTTTTTTTAAACCATTTTCTAATAACTAAATGAATTTTCTCTTGTGACATTTCATTTCTCTTATAACTTTTACTAAGATGAATATTCTCTTGTCACATGCTTTCATTTCAAAATTTGTTATCTAATATTTTATTTGTATATTGATTTCTACTGTTATTATATAAAAACCTATAGGATCACTAGTGCTCCAAAACACACATGTAAAAACATCTAGTTTGACAAGAGTATGTGAAATAAAAACAAAAACATTTACATGATAAATTTGGAACTTTAAATAGACTTAACTCATCATTAAAATAGTAATAATAATAAGATGTATTTATGATTTCTTGTGATTTTTGTGATTTAAAGATACCCATAAACTATGTGAATATATATATATATATATATATATATATATATATATAAAAGATCAAACATCCGTCACATATATATATAAATAGTCTTAAAAATGTCACAATAGACGGGCACGAATTCTGACCCCTTCTCTAAGCCTGTAGACTTTTGGAGACTTAACCAACTGGACCGGATAGAATTTTGATAAGATTACAATAACTTTTCTTTTTTACATGACCTAGAAACCACTAAAAAATACACACAAAACTTGTCACATGGCAAGTTGTCATCAACCCTTAATGTTATATTTCACTCCTCCATTGATTTAATGACATCTCAACTCCCTTCTTTGAACCCCAATGTCCAAACAAAAACCCTCCATAATTAGCAGCAAAAATCGTACGGTGCACTCTCTCGAAAAGATTCTCACGCGATTTGTACGAAGGGAAAATTACCAAAATAAACATTTGATTAAACTAAATTACCAATATAACCATTGAAAATTAAATTTACAAAAAAAACCACCAATAAAAACGAGCCACGTGTCCATTCCTCGCCATGTGGGTGAGGGAATTACACGATCCATCGCTGAAAAGGTGACTGAGTGAGGGAATTACATAATCCATCGTTGACGTGGCAAAAGTTTAGTGGTTCCTCGCTGACATGTCCCATTCCTCCCTGACTTGGCGAGGAATCATGGGTTTTCCTAGCCCATAATTACCAAAATGCCACTTCTCGTTCAAAACTTTTTTTTTTTTTTAAATACAAAATTTTAAAAAAAGTATTTACCAAAAATTAAAAAATCGTTAGTTTTATTAATTTTTTTCATTTATTTTTTTATTAAAAACTTAAATTTGTTATTTAATGTGGTTTTCCCCTATATAATACAAGCTTTCCTCTTAACAAAATTATCAAATTTTAGTTTTCTACGTTATTCATTTTACTAGTTTAGAAAGTTTAGAAATATGTTTTTAACACGGGTTGAATTAAAATATTAAATTAATAGTTAATACTTAATATTTAAAAATTTTAAAATAATCTTTTAGATAAGATATGATTCGTATTACCTATAATCAACTATTTTAAGTAATAACAATATTTTTTGAACTTTCATCTTTAAAAAACTTTTGTTTAAATAAATGCATTTTAAACATAAAAAATTGCTAATTCGTAAAAATAAATATGATATAACTAGCTATTACACAGAAGTATGATCCTCCTGGCACGAAGATTTCAGTTAATCTACCAAAGATTACTTCCATCATAAGGGGGAGGATAACCGAAGCTGAAAGCTAACTAATCAAAACAAGGGACCAAAGACCAGTTCATAAAATGTACTTACAATCCAGATAAAATGGTAAAAAAGTTGCTATATTTCTTTGTGGTCGGTTGACTTCGACCAATCAGGTCACAGAAACCAGGTGCAAGAGGATGATTCTACCATTTGAAACATACAGTTGCATTCGCTGCATATTGTTGATAGGACGTATTAGTTATTAGATTAATAAAAGGGTGTTTGGATGTGTGTTTTGAAACTGATTATACGATCATTAATAATTAACAATAATTAAACGAGTCACGGTCTGCAAAATGTAGATTCTGGATGTGATTCTACCATCCTACCCTCCCAAATCCTACCAATAGCTTTGTGCCTTTGCTATGAGTATGATTTTACTGGGTGTATTTGTTTTGTTTGTTTATGTGATTCTATTGGTTGAAATTGTAATTATCCGATAATGAGCTGTTTAAGTGTCAAATTCTAACTAATTAAGATTTAAGGAACTGCTTTATAAAAAACAGAAAGGGACAATAAGTTATTTTATCTTACTCTTTGATAATTAGTTTTAGTTGCATCATTCTCTTTTGTCCTCTTCAATAACCTCAAACACATGATCTGCTATAATTGCTGGTTTTCTCTCCATCAATTCTCCAGACACTTTGACTCCACTGCTGGTCAAAGGTATACCTTCATCTTCTATGTCCTCAATCTCTGAGTATGAATATCTGCACACACTCGCACTATAAATTGTGAGTACCTAAAATTATGATATTAATAAGTAATAATATCAAATTATGAAACGACTATCAGTCTGTTTAACAAGGAGTCAATTAGGATTTTTAAAATTACATTCCACATTGCAAAAGTCGTAGACGTTTTTATATTAAATCTTTATTTAAACCACTTTATGTGATGGTATATTAAGTCGTATAAATGGAAAACCACTAGAATATTACCTGGTAGGATTATGGGAAGGGGACCAGAAAAAGCATGTGACAACCAAAAGTATATATGCCAAAACAGCCCAGAAAGCTTGAATAATCCAAGCTCGTCGCCACAATTCACTCAAGGGATCACTTGCATTGAAGTACAACTGAATTATAACCATACAGATTTAATAATTAAATATTTAGTAGATAGTGTAGAAGCAAAATGAAGTATAGATTGTCATAAATACAATCACTTGAAAGTGGATGAAGGCAAATCATTAAGAACTAAACATGCTAGTACCTCATATCAGCATCGCTATGTTAATGAGGATGATTCAGAAGTATTTTAGAAAACATTATTTGATATACTTACAAACGACATTTGGGTTCTATTTTATCTCAAACGGGTCAAATACAAAACTTAGCTAAAAGTAGAGTGGATTGAAATTATTGTAATAATATTGTTTCTCTAACCATAACTAACACATTTTATAATTATTTATTGAAGAATCTGAAATAGTAAAAGAGTAGAGTACCTCATAACCAACCCAAGCAACTGAAACCAACACTGATAAAGCTAAAGCATTGGTAAACTTTCTGTATAGTTCAAGTTTGCCCATGCTTCTCCGTAACTGAGTCAGAATTGTCAGAACAATATAATTAAGCTAAACTTTATCAAAACTAAGCAGATTAATTGCATGTTGTGACACATCAGTAAAAAGCTAAACCACCTTCATATTTCATTAAGCTTCAGCACTGGAAGCTAAATGTCAACTTGCAATTATAAGCAAACATCAAAACATGTAAGATTTTCATACCTCAAAAAAAAGGAACACTGTACAATCTGTGATACCTAATAATTAGCATGAAACTAGTGCTGAAATACAACTTCAATTTCTTAACACAGGAAGCCAGTACTAAATAGGTTAACTTGGTGCATTGACAACATGTAAGATTTTCATACCTCAAAATATTGGCACAATTAGATGTTATAAACTCACAGTTCATTCACATAAAAACAACTACTTAATGTAGGTATGTATAATTTAGGGTTAATTGCAATATTATATGCTGATACAAAAAGATTGGGGCTAACTAAGGTTGCAATGAAGCAAAAAGAATTAACAATGAATTTACCTGAAGCTTTTCCAAAGTTTTAGACAATGATGAAAAGATCCAAAGAATAAAGCATGAATCCAATAGAGCAACAGGTAGCACGAGAAAAACTCTTGCTTTCCCAGAAAAATCATTAATATTTCCAACATTTTCTACAAGTTCAAGAGCTTCTGAAGCCAGAAAATATGTAAAACCAAGAAGCAACACTTTCAAAGTTACACCTCCTAAAGTAGGCCTTACCACACCAAATCCCATTGATACAACTAAAAGAAGAAGACGAGAAAACGTCTTTTTACAAGCGCTAAAAGTAACCGCCCAAAGAGTAATTCCAATCGGTCTGCTTCCCGTGACATTAAAATTTGCATACTCAAAATACCAAAGAGCCATCTCACACATTCCCAAACCAATAACGACTGTTATATGGTAATGCAACTGTATTATATCCTTCCAGTGTTGCACAAATCTAAGAAACCATAGAAGACCAAGGACAAGATAAGCTAGTGACATAAATCCATAAAATGGCACGAGTGGCGCCATCTTTCCTGGTAGGTAACCATCTGGATTTCTCCAAACAGTTCTTCCACTCATTATTATCGTGCCCTTAAGTTGTGGATCACAAAACATAAAGTAAAGATAATACATTCCTGTTCTATTGATCTCGACGGTTTGCAGCAACATCTTTGCTTCTTCATTTTTCCCCCCGAAAGGAGTTTGTATCCGTTTGGGCCATCCCGGGTTATCAGGGTCCTGGCGAATGATGACTTCTCCTACTTTGCAAGAACCATCACTAGCTAGTTTGGGTGTACAACATATTGCATCAGAGTTCAAATACGCACCACTAATTTTATCTCGGTTTTTTACTTCAACTATTATAGCCTCAACTACACCAGTACTTTGTTGCATCTCATTTTGCTTAGCAGCAACCTCCTTTGGTCTTCTAAAGATGATAGACTCAAACCTGGAATCATATGGTAGTGTATGAATGAACTGTAGCTTGTGAATTGTGATGTTGTTTCAACCATAGTATATAATTAAGTAAAGAATCAGTTAACATATAAGATAGATTCTGATTTATGAGCTCCAAATGAAAAAGATTTTATTGTTTTACATTTAACCCAAAGTTCAATTCTGCTTGTAGGTAATGCAGTTAATATTTAGTACACAAAGTTCAAAATAAGCATCAATTATGAAAATCAACTAGCAATTTATCCAACATCCAAGTCTAATCGTTCAATGGATACACACATAAAGCAGTCTGATAATCAGCTACAAGTTTCAAAGCAACAACGCGTTCAAATTTCAACCATATCATATACAACGAAGCATTTCAATCAAATTCTAGATCAAAAACCGAATTCAAAACAGAAACTAGGGTTCGTACCGTATGAACGATTTTCCAGTGACGAATTTATCATCGGTGGAGCCATTAACGTGGCCTTTAGAAGCGTAAATTCCCTCGCTACCTCCATGGAAGAAGAAGGAATTGGATCGAGGTATGAATCCTTCGTTCTTATATTCGTGAATTGAAGCTTTTACAACATCGATCAACGATAAACTCAAAAGGCAAATCAAAATCGTAATTAGATTATGTTTGTAGAGGAGAAATTGATGATGATTTCTACATCTGTTGAATCTCATGTTCTTCAATCTGTATATGAATGTGTTAATAATAACGTATGAAAATGCGATTCAGTGGCTTTCTAAAAATACGTATGAAGATGATGCATTGATAGAAGCTCGAAAACCATCGGCGTAAGGGCCCCTCTTTTCACAAAGGAAGTTTGATGATTACTCTCAGTTGCGGTAGCACAGCGTTTCTTATTTCAAAAAGTGTTTTAGTGTTTGTTTTTTAATACAACCGTAGAGATTAAGACGTAAGACGTGTTTGGGAACTTTGTTATTTGACAATGACATTAATATGATTAAATATATAAAAATAATAATATGAATTGGTTGTGTTTAAGTTCTGGAGATCAAACTATAGATCGAAATGATTATATAACGGTACGGGCAAGAGCGTAGGATGACGTTAACATGGTTAAGGGCGTGTTTGTAAACTTCATTTAGCACGTTGTAGCAGTGGCATTAATGTGGTTACTTACATACGGAAGGGTATAAAGTTGCGATGGATCGATTTTGAAGAATAAAACATAGATAGGACATGGTATTGCACATCGTGCGTTGCGCCCTGATAACTAGAAATTAAAAGTGTGTGATGGGGGCATGTTTGTAAACTTTGTTACCCGTGTTGCGGTGATTACGTTAACATGCTTACAGAAATAAAAGAAACGTAGAAAGTTGTGGCGAATAAGTTCTAGAAATCAAAACTTAGATAAAGAAAACACTTATATGACGGTATCGGTTGTTCGTATGATGACATTAACATGGTTGAAGGCATGTTTGGGAAACTTGTTATGCGGGTTATAAAAGCATTTGCAGTAGATTTCTTATAAACGTGTTAGTGTGTTTCATATATTATAATGAATAGTTGTACATGGTTGTGAGTGGAAGAGAAAAAAAAATTACTGTTCATTGGTATATTTTGATAATCATTGTTTTGTATATTTTGATAATAACTGTTGAGTGTTATAAATATTTTAATATTTTTGAAAGTGGTACTAAGTGGAAAAGAGAGAAAATGTAACGATAAAAATATATAAAATTATTATTTAATTGAAAAGAAAAGATAAAAAGTAGTAATATTTAGTGTAATTATATGAATAAGGATAGCGAATCTCCTGTGCATGCTCTAACAGTGACATAAGTTTGGTTAAATAAATATTAGTATTTTGGCCACATAAGCAGTTCATTTTATCAAAAATACTAACGAGATTAACTTTTGTTAGTAACGGATCATTGGAAGAAAATAAACTTAAAGTTAAAGATGTCTATAAACATAGCTTGAATTATGATTAATCTCGACCAATTAAATGCAATAACCTTTATAATAAACTTTATTCCTCTCAGCTTAAGGAAAACCACACCACCACACATTCCCCTTCTTCCTCCTGATTTGTACGTTTTCTCCTTGTTGTCAAACCAACACCACTAGGCGACCAACCACTGTAATCAAAGTCATAAGTAGATTATGAAATACTTTATTTGGGTATATACAACTTAGAAGTTTCGTCCTAATTACATCGAACGTCTTTTATTAAAAGGGTTGTTTACACATTAGGTCCTTTAACCAAACAAATGTTAAATTTCTTGTTAAATGGTGTTAAATGATCAATTCATCTTTTTTACTAAACCACGAGTAACTTACAAGTTAAAAAATACAAAAGAAATATTAAACAAACCCATCACTTAGTTTAACGAAACTAACGAGTATGGTGTTGTGCTAATTCTTATTTTTCCACCGACTCATCGTCGAAGATTTTTCCAAGCATCGGGACCAAACAAAAAGCAGGCACAAAGAACATCACCTACCACTATGAGAGAACATCATACACTTGAACAACAAATGCAAAGACATCACTATATCCATAAGCCAAGAAAAGCATGCAACATTATCATAATTATCAACATGGAATAGAGTATGCCCAAATTCTCATAAAAAATCAACATACAACAAACATGCACACATCCTAATATCATTAGCATATAGGAAAGCATGCGAACCTCATCAATTCATGAACTACTAGGCACATTTTAGTAAACATTTAATCAAACTTGCACATTAACTCAAAACTTGTGTTTTCAGAACGGGATCGTATCGGCAGGTCGGACCGATTGGACCGGGAACTAGTCCGGCTGTGTTTATATGTTCATTGAACCAGCCGGTTACTAGTGGAACCAGTGATCCAACCCAGTGGTTGAACCGGATTTAATTTTTTTTTTATTTTTTTCTCTCAAAATCTTTATCTTTTTGTTAGTTTAGTAATTTATTATACATATTTTAGGAAATTAAGTGTTATTATTGTGTTAAAAGTATAAATCCATCCTAAAACACATAGTATTTTTATATTTTGTTTTTGAATAGGATACGTAAAAAAGATATAATTTTTTTATATATATATGATATCATTTAATTCTTACGATTTGGTCGATCCAACCGGTCCAACCATTGAACAACGGTTTACTGTACGGTATGATTAAGTCTATTGGTTGCAGGTTATTGGGCCAAATGATTCGGGCCTGGCCCAATATAGGGACGAGTAGCAAAAGTTAAAATGGACATTGGGTCGAAAACCACGATAGCGAAGGCTCGTTTAATCTTTAAAATTTACATACTGTAACTATTATGAAATTTAAACTATATTTATTAACGTAAATCAATTATTTATTTTCTCAATTTCTTTGTAACAGTTTAATTATATTAAGTTAAATTTTATACGATTTGATTTATTTATTAAAATTCAACAGCTGATGCTTAATCTAAAAAAGCTAATAAGGATTGTGGGCTTGACACGTGTCCTTTTATTGTTTTAAAAAGAAGGGTATTTTGGTCATTATGTCATATACATCAACTCATTGTGTCTTATATGTTCATTGTATCATATATTTTACATCATTTGTTATATGTATTAATCATTTGTGTTTTACGTTTTAGATCATTTTGTGTTATTTTTGTCATTGTTTTTATAGATTATAAACTTGTTATCTACCATTGTGTTTTACAATTAGAAATACACAATGATATACTTTCATCAATGTATTGTTCAAAACTTATAGTGTTGAAGATAACACAATTTGTTATTTATTGTTTAATAGATTATATAAACTTGTTATCTATCATTATGTTTTACAATTAAAAGTACATAATGATGTTATTTCACCCATGTATTTTTCAAAACTTATAGTATTCAAGATAATATAATAACGATCAAAAAACACAATGATACATTGTGTTACTTGGTCATTGTTTTTAATGTATTAGATTAATTAGTTATTAATTTATTATTGTGTTTTACATATTAGAGATACATAACAATGTTATTCCATCATTATATTTTTTTTAAATTCATCATTTTAGAAAAACACAATAGTATTCAGAAAAACACAATAACTAACAAAAAGATACAATGAACTGTACTAAAGACACAATGACGAGATATAAGCTTAATAACATAATTTTTTAATCTTTTTATATAATGATATTGTACTCGTTTTAAAGATAAAAAAACGCTCGTTTTTTTGTTGTAATTTTTATAAAAAAATAATGTCTTAAATAAAAGTTATGAGCGTTTTAGAAAAATAGGAGAACTTGCATCAACAAAAGTGGCTATTCCTAAAATACCCCTCTAATAAACTTTTCCTTACAATTTTGTTCTCAACCATTGATTAATGAGATTAACGGTTTAGATTACTTTTTACGCTTTTTGATTTTAGAATACTTTGTATTTGAACTCTTCCAAATAAATCAGATAACTTCGAAATCTTAATTTTGGTATATTTACACATGTTATTTCTCACATTTTAAAGTTTCCCCATATAACATTTTCTAAGAATGAATTGGTGATAACCGGGAGTACTTCAAGCAAAAGGTCATGGGTTCTAGTTGTGCAATGTGTAAGATATGATGATTTCATTCTAGATATCCAAAGTGTTGCTTGGACATTATTACAACAAAATAACTTAAGTCGATGTCTGTTGTACTTTAAGGGTTTAAAATACTTTTAGGGGTTTAAATTTTGGTTGGAACATACTAATATAAGTATCTAGATCATTATTGTAAAAAATACCCTATATAATGTTATTTGGTCACACTTTTAAAATATCTTACATCTTGGCCATGTTGAAGTCGTTAAACTTAATAAGTTCATAGTTATCTATCCAGTTTATAGTTATATAATGTTACTTGGTCACAGTTTCAAAATATATTATACATTCTATCTATCCAATTTATAATTACATGTTTAAGTTGTTAGACTTCAATAATTATCCTGGCTATCAAATTTATAATCAAGTCATGTCATGTGTGTACTTTTAACTTTTTTATTTAACAAATATAATTTATAAGTTTTATTTTAGGACATCTTGAGAAATGATTTTATTTACACATATAAAAAGGTAAATGTTGGGTTAACTGGATATATCAATTTCAATTTATATTAAAAAGATGGTGTATCATTGTATCCGATACTTGATTTAATGCAGGTGCCGGGAAAAGGTCAGATCGCTTTACGATCTAATATACGCAGACCTTACACTTTGTGCAAGATGTTATTTTTTAAGACTTGCACCATCACCCCAAGATCACAAACAATCAAACTTATCGGTGTATATTATTTTACTAAAAAAATTTCAGTTGTAAAGATGAAAAGAAGAAGAAATCTTAAATCAAATAACGGGCAGATGAGTCCATCATCTGCCAACATGTAATGTGTCCACAAAGCCGAACAATCCTGCTTTCCCTAAATATGCTTGGCCCAAATAAGATTCACTTTACACACCATCATTCAAACATTTTCTATAATATATTATTGTTTGATAAAAACAATTAACATATGGGGCAAAAAATTAATAGGTACAACTAGAAAATGGTCTACAACTAATGTTTCAGATCTGTCACTAACACAAGTTTGACTACTAGTTGCATAATTCATAAACACTATTGTATTCTTAACACTTTGATACGCTGAACTAAATTCAAACCTCTAAACAAATCAGGTTAAACATGTCATAACATTATCGTATAATCCATAATTGACCACTTCCATTATTGGCTCAACATGACGAATACAAGTTTCTATATTGATGCTACGACAATTTTCATTATCTATTCACCATGGTTTACTTAAGTATGTAAATTTTAGATGTGAAAGACAATCAAAACGCCAAGAATGGCACAAGACATGTTTGTTGATTCACATTGCGACTCTTAATGAAATCATCAATTTTTTTTCTTGATGTATAGTTTGATAGAAGTTTTTATCATAAATCAATATAATATCTAACAAAAAACATTTTAAAAGAATCACAAACAATCTCATAAGATATGTATAGAACACTATTAATAAATTTGATATATAGAAATAAAAATTATGAAAAGTGTTGCTAATACAAATACAATAAGTATTCTAATTTTTTTAACCTCAATCTTGTACAACACCTAATTCCATCTAATTAATATTATAAAAACCATATCATTTTTGCATAAAACAAACAATATACCATTAATAATAAAGTATTGTATTAATTTTTTGGTTGATATAAGATAGTAAAGTTATAGGGAAAGTAAAACTTTTGTTGGTGTGGGCATTATTTGGTTTATGATTGCTTGTAGGTGTGAGGTTCCAATACCCTTTACAGTTGTTGTTGTACGTCAATCATCACACCATTTGAACACAATCTGACACGAACAAAACTCCAAAGGCCAATCATTTTCCACTTTCCCATCATTTATTATCCCATTATTATTAGTATTAATCGTTTATTTAAACAAACACAACTAAGAGATCTAACAACATCAGCAAATGCGGGATCCATATGGATCCATGACCTATGTGGAGAAGAGAGTCGTGAGAAAAGATAATGTGACGCTGAGAGAGAGATAGAGAGTGAAATATTATTCTACATGGGAGAGGAGAAAGAGAGAACGTGAGGGGGGAAGGAGGAGTGCTACGAGAAAGAGTAAATAGTTCGTGAAGATGATGACATGGGAGAGAGAGAGAGAGTAGTTAGTCAAACGAGTATCATAGTAATATGAAAAAGTTATTTATCAAATATTTAAGGTTTTAATTAAATAAAATTTTCTAAAATGTTCATTTGATTTTTCTATTTTTCCTTTAAATATGGGCAATTGACCTTAAAATACTGACATTGACACCCGCGCTCAGAAACATGGACGTCCAATCTCAAAACACAGGTGTTCGACCCCTAAGCACGGGCGTAGGAACTTAAAACATGGGCTTCCGAATTCACAAACACAGCCGCCCGACCTCGCAAACATGGATGGAAACCTTTATAATATGGGGGAACCCTTGGAACACGGGTGAAAGCCTTTAGAATGCGAGCGGAAGTCCTTAGAATACGAGGGGGTTCTTAGAATACGGGCGAAAACCCTTAGAATACAAGCGGAATTTGATGGGACATTGGTGGAACGGAGTAGTCAAACAGACATTTTGGAAAAAAAAAACAATCGTCAAATAGACATTTTAACATTTTTCCCTTTGATCATATAAGGGTTATGAAAAAAAAAATTATTTAACAAATGAGTGTTGTTTCAATTCATTATTGTTTTTTCAACAACTTTACTTTCAAAACCATCTAATCAACCTCTAATAGTAGAAATTCTTAGGATAAGGTTTCTTAACCCATCTTAATTTAACAAGGGATTGCTTGCTTATAAGACTATATATTTGTATAATTATATCAATTTTTAAAAAATGGCTCGTTTATTATATCATCATCCGAGGAATACAAACTTATTTTGGTGGGACTAAAGTTACGATTCATTATTTAGTGAACTATGGAGAAAGTTCACGTCGCCTAACGAAACAACCTCTACTTGCTCGTGACTATATGGTTGCTAACACGCTGCTTGTAAGCGACTATTTTGGTGAGACTCACGTTTATAATGCAATTGCCTTTAGGCAACGGTTTTGCATAAGTATAAAACTATTCACAAGAATAGTTGGCGATTTGATGAAACACGTCCATGTGGCCATGATTAGTATGTAGTGTGTTTTTTAATTATTTTATACTAATTTTAAAAATAATCTTATAATTTTTTGTTTGATTTATCGCATGAGTTGAGAACTATTAAAATATCGTCAGCATTTACGTGACACATTTTTTTTTATCATTTCTCACCCCACTCACATTACATAACCTAACTTAGAAGACAAGTAGTGTTATAAAATCATACAAACTTCTCACCTAGGTATTTGAGTTAGTAATACAACATATAGAATGTTTTATTACTACATATCAAACTACAAGAATTTATCTCTTGTGTAGGATACCTCTAAAACTTTGGTCGTCCAGAATAGCGCCGTCCAAATAGCTCGCGGCTCGTAGCTCGGTCGAAGCTCGCTCGGAAAAAGCTCGAAAAAGCTCGCTCGAAATAGCTCGGTTTTAAACTGAACCGAACCGAGCCGACTCGGTATGAAAACGAGCTGAACTCGGCTCGGTTCGTAACGAGCCGAGCCGGCTCGGTATAGCTTTCTTGTTAGCTCGGCTCGGTATGGCTCGGATTGTTTTACTTGTAATATATATGTTTTTATGTATATAACATATATCATTGCATTTACTTATTTGTTAAGAATATAATATATTTTCTAACTAATCTTTTTATCAAAATATTAAACTATAATGTTTGTTTTGGATTGTTTCATATGATGCTTATATATATTTTTATATATTAGAATAAATTATTCATACTTTTAATTTATTTACTAAAAATATACTACTGGTTGTATGTGTGTTACGGGTTTTATTCGTTCAATTTAGATAATGATGCAGTTATTTGTATTTTGTTGAAGTTGAACTTAGTTTCTTTAAACTAGTTCATATTTTGTGAAACTTGTTATAAACCGGTAATGAGTTATGTAGTATTTTAAATTTATTTTGCATTTGATTTTTTTAATTGTGTTTATGAAATTAAAACCGACCCAAAACGAACCGAGCCGAGCCAACTCGGTTAAAAACCGAGCCGAGCTCGAGCCTAGATTTCTAGCTCGGTTTTAAAACCGAACCGAGCGTTGGCTCGGTTTAAATTCGAGCCGAATTCGAGCTTGCCCTGGCTCGGCTTGGTTCGGCTCATGAACAGCCCTAGGCCAGAAAGACCCTTCAATCCCTCTAGTTCTGTCCATTTTTTATAGTTATACATAAGTCTAGTTAATATTTGATAAATGAATTAATGGAAGCCGGCAACTAATAGTTATGCACCACAGATGGCACATAAGTTAATTTGAAGTGTGATATAAAAGTTTGATTATAATTTGTACTTTAAATAAACATAATATATACCTTGGTAGGGTTGGGTATAAGTACCTTTTGTTGCTTTATGCGGGTCCACGATTATTACAATGCCAGATTTGAAGAGAGTCGGCAATGATTTGTTTCTCCTCATTTTTCTTTATGTTCGGTGTTAAACAAAATGCACCGGGACATTATTCAGATACCACTGGCGTGTCATACGTGTCGTATGGCCCACACTGACCGTATGACAAGGCGGAAATGATCATATGTGTTGTATAATAGAACGAAAATGATCTTAGGGGTCGTACGAGGGTAAAATTATGTAACTCGTATGATGTGTTCATCTGACCAAAAATGACTAATGTGACCGCTGACATTTTACAGCCCCTATGACTATATATCCCCAATCGCACATTTAATGATGTGCCTAACTGACGAAACATGACTTATATGAAAAATTACAATGTCATAAGGTCCGTATGATGTTATATGGGACGTAATGAGATAGACAAACTGGTATGTACTATTGTATTTGTATAGCAACATCTGTTTATATCTTTCACCTTTATTATATTTTCAATTATAATTTTAATAATTCATAATGACTATTATTATTATTACTAGGAAAGCCCTATCGCGCCTTGTGCGGGTTCAATTATTGTGTGTTGTATGTGTTATTGATTTGGTTTTGTTTTGGCGGTCATTGTCCAAGGTGCGTTAGGTATTGTGGTTTGCATTATACAAAAGGTTTTTTTTTTTCTAGAATTCATGTTAGCTACTTTGCATGATATAATTTACAAAAGAGGCAGTTAGTTGTTGTGTTCGATCTGATTTCCGCCAATTTTCTCAAGTAAACAAGTATTATAGCTTCAACGAACCAAAAAAAGACAAAGTCAACCTAAACAACAACAAAAAAAAACCCGATGCAATCAGATGCAGCAAAGCGCTCACCTAGTTGAAAAATTGTTTTAGCACTCCCGTTAAAAATTGTTCACGGGATTAATACCAATGTACAAGTCATCAAAACCGAATGTTACTATTTTTAGCACTCCCGTTGTATCTACTGTTCGAACCTACGACAGAGCTTGTTTAATAACCCATTAGTTTATTATAGAAGATAAATCATTCTTAAAGAAAAAAAAATGTATATTTACACAATTGAGACATTATTATTCTTTTATTATTTTACCTTTTATACTTGCATGTTTAAAGAACAAATTATTCCACAAACAAACTTTTCATATACGCTACGTTGTAATTTAATATGATATTTTATATTTAGATGTAGTTATATAAAGTTATTTCTTAAACAAATTTCTTCATATATAGGATACGTTCTGATATGAATATCTATAAATGTAGACTTAGTTATATAATCTTTATACCAAATTTGAAAGATAATAATTTTACAAGTATATATTAATCCAAAACCCACAATACGTTTGTCGGGCTTTGAATGTGATATTAATAGGCATGTAGAAACATGAAAACTAAAAGTAATATTATCTGTAAAAACAATAGACCAATTCTTCTTCAAACCCATGACTTAAATAAAAATAATGAATGCCGTTCAAAGAATAATAATAACTGTATCAATCTCTTTGACTCTTTTACGTAATTGAATACAATACAAAGTATGATAATCAATTTCATATATATTTTGTTGTTGTTTAGTAAATTAACATATATTCGTTATAATATACTAGTGAAAATGCCAGTGCGTTGCGGCAGTACGGTTGTTGGGTAATTTTTTGGAGAATTTAATTTTAGTCGGTATCGGCTCGGTACGTTATGACGTAAATTAAAAAATCAAAATATAATTGTTGAAAAAATTGAATGAAAGAAAATAATTACGTATATTACAAAACTCTTTAAGGTAACTATTTTATCCCAACAAGATTAGTGAAAGCATGGATGATATTTGTGATCGGAAATCACTTATTACCTAAATTTTAAGGGGGGGAAGGGGGGTTTTTTTTTATGAATGTAGGTTAGAGTTTTATAATCATGGGCGGCAGCTTTCGGTGGTAATTTGCATTGACTGGAGAAAGTTAATGGATAAATTGTCACCATAAAATGTCATCTTGATTATTATTGAGCTGTTAACAACCTGCAAGAGAAATGGGAAGAGAGATTAGTGCTCAATCACAATGAATGAACGACATTGTAAGTAAATGGCGGTTTTGTTTGACCACGTGTATATGCTTTAGCATTTAAACATCATATGTTATACTTTATTGTAAGGGCATAAATGTAATAAAATGGTTAATTGTTTGAAATCAAAGCATGACTTTTCATATGTGTATCTTAATCCATATGTGAAATTATCATTTTATCATCCTTTCATTTTTATTATAAAAGATATAGATAAATATTAAAATTACTAAACTCATAATATGCCTCTAGAAAAATATTAGTATTATAGTTATTACAAATATGAAGAAATATATAAGTTCTATACTTAAATATTTAAATAAAATAATACTTAATTTAAATAGTATTTAGTTATAAAAATATAATTAGTAAATATAAATTTAAATGTCAATTTATAGTATCATAAATAAAATAAAATTTAAAATAAAGTGAATTAAATAATATCATATTATTAAATAATGTATTAATTATGTTTATTAAATACATGAAAGAGACAATGGTAAAAATGTTAAGTTATATAAAATTTAATAGATAAATTTACCATATTACCCTTAAAGTGTCTTAAAATCTTAATCAATTCCTTATTTTACGCCTCTTAAATATCTTGCACTCTTTTATACATGTTGCTTCAAAACTTGTATGTTTGGTAAAATTACATCTCTATCCAAAGAGATGTACAATATAGTAGTATAAATACAAGTATTTAAACAAAATAATACTTAATTTAAATAGTATTTAGTTATAAAAATATGTTTAGTAACTATAAATTTAAATGTCAATTTATATTATTATAAATAAAATAAAATTTAATGAAGTGAATTAAATAATATCACATTATTAAATAATATATTAATAATATGTATTAAATAATACAATAATTAGAAGAAGTTAATTAAATGGAGGCAAAAGTGGAACTATTGTATAAAGCACTTGACTGTATACTTAAAATGTTGTATAGGTGTCTTACACTTTGAATGAAATTACCATGTTATCCTTCAAATATGTATTATATAGAAGTATAGATATAGATTAATGTCTTTGGAATGTTTTTGATTGGTTTTTTCTAGATTTAATTAACTACGAAAGACCAATATAAGAAAAACTAAATAAAACACAATTTCTATTTGCCAACTTCACAATTGGATTATGTATGACATAATTGTTTTGGATCTATTTTAAAAGATAGTGTTATAATAAAAAGACGTTTAATCTAAAAAGTTTAAAAATAAATTTGCATTTGATATGTGTTATTTTATTATTTTTAAAGGGAGGGTATTTTAAAATGTGTCAAATAAGTCAACTAATTGTATCAAATATGTCAGGTTATTGTGTAAAATATATCATTTTATCGTGTCAAATAAATTTTATTATTTGTTATATGTATTTATTATTGTGTTTTACATTTAGATCATTTTGTGTTATTCTTTTTAGTGGTTTTTATATATTATATATAATTATTATTATTTTATCATTATATTGTACAATTAGGACTAAATCTGTAATTTTCCAATCCTAGAGACGAAAGGTGAAATTTAAGCAAACCTTAGGGACGAACCGTGAAATTTACTCTCTTACAAAATTTTAAACAAAGTTATATAAAAGTAAAATCTTTATAAAAGAAAGTGTTATAGATGCAAAGTTTTATAGAAAAAACGTTCAACAAAATAAATTAAAGACGTTTGTAGCATTCTGCTAGATACTATATAATAATAAAAGAGTCAAAAGACGTGATGGAATCAATCTTCTTTTACACGAAGCAATTCAAATTTTTAGTCAAGTAAAATGATTTGACCTATCAAATGTGGAAGTGAATAACATTCTGAGGATAAAGCAACGAGACTTTCCCTGGTTGCTATGAAAGATGTTTTGCATTTAAATTTTGTAATCGAGTAAAATTATTTAGCAAAAGGAATTATAACTTAATGATATCAAGGTGTGCAATAAAATCGACATTTCTAATAGATTTGTTAAGGTCTCGTTGAGAAAAGAAAAAGATGTATAATTAAGTTCTTCTTAAAAGAAGTAAAATGATTAGACTTATCGATTGAGGAAGTGACTTTCCTTCTTGCTATGAAAGATAGTCTTGCAATTTACATGATGATTTCACCTTAATTCAATGAGGCATATGTTATTTAATTACACAAAATATAATCTTTCTTACGTTATATTTATATCTCTCATTTTCTACACTTCGTGTGGAAAATAAAATATATATTTTAACAAGGTGTTTAGATGTTAAGAAAAACGTTAAAATCAAATTCGAAAGCACATAATTATCACTTCATATGTGGTTAGTAAGAGTTGTAAGATTTTAGATTTAGTCCAGAAAAGCAATTTCCATGCGGTATCTTCCTGCCGACTTTAGCAAATATTAATCAGATATTTATCAAACTATTATGACAGAGTAAAGAGTAACAACGACAAGGTGTGTTTGTTTTTTCTGAGTAGCACTTTCTGTTTTTTTCTGTCTACGCCGCGCAGATACGCGCAGACGTTGAGGTCTGCAGACTGTTTGATTTTTTGAAGACGTTTCATTAAAAAACGTTTGCGCGGAGTCTTCTTGGTGCAGATGTGGATCATTCACTTCTAGCCACTTCTAATCTCTTCTCTCTTCTCATTCTACCCTAACCAGTTTATAACCCTTAGGTGGAAACCCTTGATCAATTTCTCACCTCCTCTCCGCCACCAACCCACCTCCTCTCCGCCACCAACGTCGCCGCCGCCCTCTTCCACCGCTCCTCCGCCACCCTCCTCGCGACGACATCGCCTCCCTCCCTCCCTCGCACAGGTTTGCCCACCTCCGCCGCCGACCTCCGCCGCAGACTTCCGCCCGCAGACCTCCACCGACCTCGGCGTAGACCTCCGCAGACTTCCCCCTCATCTTCGCCGGCCGCCGCCCCCTTGAGGGTAAGTTTTTGTTTGATGATGCTAGTGTTTAGATATGTTAAGTTTGTATTACAATCTGATGTTCAGATGGTGTTATTGAATGTTTTGGTGATTTGATTTGTTTGATGATGCTGGTGTAATTGATGAACTATTGAACTAGCAATTTGATGATGCTGGTGTTTAGTAATTTGTTTGATGATGCTGCTTTTTATAGTATATATTGAGGTTGCCTTTATAAATCTTGTGTTTATGTGATTGATGAACTATAATTTGTTTGATTGATGATGCTGCCTCTATGAAGCTTGTGTTTATGTGATTGATGAACTATAATTTGCAGTACTTTTTAAAGTTTAGAAATTATGTTTATTTTAATTACAGACTATTTTTGCAGTCTGCAGATGTTAAAAAACAAACAGTCTTTTTCTTGCAGACTGCAGACGTTTAGTCCACCTCTTCTCCTGCAGATGTCTGCAAATGTGGTCCGCAGACTGCAGACATTTTGTTACAGAAAAAACAAACATCACCTAAGTAGAGATCATGAGTTTAAGTGAACAACAACTAGAGATCATGAGTTTAAGTCTTACTTAATGCAATATACTTTAATTGTGCCGGAGTTTACCACAACGGGTCTTTGGGTGGTGGGTTTCACCTGAAATGTTGGGCGGGTGTGGTCATCAGTTATGTCTGTGTTTGCGGGATGGCCGAACTTATAATATTCGTTAACTATTAAAAAAAAGATATACGTGAGTCATGTTCTACAAAAACCTACAGAAATAATAAATCAAACATAAAAGTTATATAAAACTAAGGTTTTCCTTAATTTTATTAATAAACTATTCGGATGTCGGGTCTCGAGTTCTTCAAATCCGCTGTCGAACAATTTAAACGGTTTTCAATTAGGATTATATGAGATATCAAAATTATTACAGATAAATGATGTATGACATGTCCCATTGATGGGTTTATTCCAACCACTTGGTACATAAAATTCACCAAAAAACAAAAACCAATGAAAAAACAATTAATATTTATACCCATAAAATGAGCAAGAGAGTTGTTGTTGAAGAGAGAGAGAGAGAGAGAGAGAGAGAGAGAGAGAGAGAGAGAGAGAGAGAGAGAGAGAATGGGTGAGAGAGTGTGTGTAGAGGAGAAGACTCCATTGAAACCACACTTTGTGCTCATTCATGGCATAAGTGGAGGAAGCTGGTGTTGGTACAAGCTCAAAAGCATGATGTACAACTCTGGATACATGGTGACATGCATAGACCTCAAAGGGGCTGGCATAGACCCTTCTGATCCCAACACTATCCTTTCTTTTGATGAGTACAACAAGCCTCTTCTTGATTTCATGTCTTCCTTGCCTCATGATCAGAAGGTACAATTCTTTATTCTTAATGTACGCCTTTTTAATGCATAAAAACGATATATACATGCCTTCGTTGTCTTAAAAATGAATAGAGTCTACACACGAAACCAATCTTTTTCATCCACTCCATTCGACCTAAAAGTCATAATAGCTATCTTTTATTAACTGTTGTTACAAACATATTTTTTAAAACAACAACTCACATACCTTTTAGAAATATACTTACATAGTTACGATTTTTGTTTGTATAAATTGAACCTTCAACCATTTGAAAAAGACACATTTTCAACACAGTTTGGATTAATTCCACTCAGCTACAGTCCTTTTAGTTTGTTATAGACATATAACCGCACTTGCTAAAGAGTAATGGTTCGCGTAGGTGATATTAGTAGGTCATAGTGCCGGGGGACTAAACATAACACAAGCAACTCATAAGTTTCCAGATAAGATCAGTCTCGCGATTTATGTTGCGGCAACCATGCTTAAAAATGGGCTCATAACTGAACAAGACTTTAAAGATGTAAGTTTGAACCATTTTATATTTGTTTAAAACTATTATGTTGATAATTTGATTCCAGTACTTTAATGGATGAACTTCTGACCATTTTGATCATAACTTTGAACATACCATCTTCATTGTTAATAGTATTTTAATACATAAATACATTTGAGCACATGATATTGCTCTTTTCTAACAAATTTTTTTACATGTAATTTGTAATATATATTAGTGTTTATTGTTGTATTTTGCAAGTAAGATAACTGTATATATGCTTTTTTGTAGCTTTAAAACTCTCATATAACTTAAATATTGTTTATGAATATTATATTTTATGTATTAAGCGCGTATATTTTAAATGTAGATAACATTTTATAAGATGGAAATAGTATATATTTGACTATATGAGTGATGTGACTTTGGAATATAGAGAGTTATGATGAGGCGAAGATAAAAAATAGTGGGAGCTGAATACTATGCATCTTTTTGGGCCCAATTGTTGTGTTGCCTATTGAAAAGCTTGTCATTTTGCCTTTGGCTTGACTTTGTGTCTTTGTGGAAATATAGGCTGTAACACCTTGGAAAAATCGATGGTGTATAAATATTTATATAATTTTAATCTTTAACAAAACACAAATTATATAAAATAGTAAAAGGCTTGGTCGGTGTTAGTGCGTCACCGACCACGCAGTATAACCTACTATGCGTTTGGTACAAACTAGCTTAGTGAAACTGGGTCTTAAATACCTGATGACATTATAAATTACTAAATAATTGATATGATTTATGCTCATACACATGTATACCTAACTTAAAACAAATAAAAGCTATTATACTTTTTGATATAGATTTGTATTTTTAACAAAATACGAAGACATATTAAACTAAAATATGGATCAAGAAATATTAAATTAATCATAAAATAAGATTTTGAATAAATGAAAACAAAATTTTAATATCCGGTTCAACTAATCGGTCCGGTTCACTGGTCCGACCGGTAACTAACTGGTTCAAATGAAAACGATCAAATACGTATAACAATTCGGTTCTATGATTAGTCGCTTATCCAACTAGTCCGATTAACCAATCCTACCCAATTATAAAAACATTGATTTTACTTGGTACTTTAAAAAGAGTAAACAACCTAAGAAAAAGAAATTAATTTGCAAAAGCCAATTTTCAACTTTCCCATTATTTTAATATTGAAACAATCAACACGTGCATTTTAGAAAGTCAAAGCTTAAAGATAAGTCAATCCACAAATGGGCTTGATAGACTAGTGCAGTGGATCTCGTATACTTTTATTCAAATATATACAAAGTGGTGATTAAAATTGAAGATATTGTCATTAACTTTACTTTTATTTCTTTGAACATACATAGGGAGTACCCGATTTATCTGAATATGGTGATGCTTATGACTTAGAGTTTGGGTTAGGTGTTGATCAACCTCCTACAACTGCAATAGTTAAAAAGGAGCTACAACGTCAAGTATTATATCCGATAACGCCTTTAGAGGTATTTGTGCTAACTAAACTTGAGTTTCTTTTTTTTTTTTTTACAAATATTACAGAAACCCAAACAAACCACATCCGAATGTGAGTGTGGCGTTTAAATTTGTTTGATTCTAATGTTTTTTGCAGGATTACACATTAGCTTCAATGCTTCTACGACCAGGGCCTGTTACCGCAATACAAAGTGCTCGATTCCCAGAAGGTAATGAATCTGTCGAAAAGGTTCCGAGGGTATACATCAAGACAATGCATGATAAAGTGGTGAAACCAGAGCAACAAGACAAAATGATCGCGAAATGGCCACCTTCACATGTTTATGTTTTGGAGAGTGACCATAGCCCCAACTTCTCTTGTCCTTTTGCATTGTTTGGGTTATTTGTAAAGGTTGCAGCTTCAATTGGTTGCACATAGATGATTTTTATTTAGCTAGATTGATTCTGTGTGACTAAATATCCAATAAAGATATAAACATTTATTTATTATCTTATTTTGCGTAATGATAAACATCAAATTTTTGGTGTGTCATCTTGATAATATTTATTTTAGAAAACAATAGTAAAATCCTATTCAAAAAATGTCAAAATTATGATAAAGTGTTAGATATCAGATTTATTTGATACTTTGGAGACTATTCATACATTTTGTATTCCCTATGTATGTATTTACAGAGCAGTGACCACTTTGATTTCTTTTTTCTAATATAAGTTAGTAGCTAGGCAACTCAATATTTATATACTTTGTTATCGAGCTCACTTCTTTAGGGGTTATCAAGGCATGCAATTACGACAACAATTTTGTCACATGAATTGCGATGGTGAGTTAAGATCCCGAGGTCTTCAAATAAGACTCGATAAGTATGTTGGGTATATTATTGGTCGTGTATCCTTGGGAGACATATGAATTTATCCTATGTTAGTTATGTTAGGATGGTCATATTCTAATCAATTTCAGACTCTGGTAGATTATCTACATATATGTCCATAAGTATATTGTTTTACAGGCTAGCTAACGTGTCTTCTTAGTTTATTTGTTATTATATTACATGGCTTATTAGTTATGTTTACTTCATGTTTGATATTATTTATTGTTGTTATCATATGGTTATTATTATGACTTAATTAATAATTATTTGTTATTTTTTGTTATTTGTGCCGATAAGTTTTATGCTATGAGAGTGGAGGGACACTCTTACTACAGATACCACACTACATCATAAACCCACCAATCATATTTCGTCATATCACACTACACCACATTACTCCACACACTCAAATTTGATGGTAGCGGTGTTGTCACACCATGCCACATTACACCACTACACCACAAACACACATGTAACGATCACAACCTCATGGCGAGAACATGACGTGAAAAAGGATTTTGTGGCGTGGAGGGGGGTGTCAGTGGTGTCGGACGGCGCCGAGCCTCTCCGTGGCTTTACGACGCATACGCCCCCTCCACCCTGACAATTTCTTTCTTATGTAAAATAGGTCAACAATGTTATATAGGATGGGAGTGAAGAGTGATAACTAGAACGTGAAAGACTCTTATTTGTCTTAATACAATAAACTATTTAACTAACAACTAAGTGTTGTTTTAGGATTTTTGATATTAAACGTTAGTGTTTATGGAATTGCTCTTTCGATTTTATTACTAATATAGGTTGGAGTTACAATGAAAATTTCTTGTTCTTTTGGTTGCTTTTTTCACAATTTGGGTATAATGTTAGAATCTTAATTTGGGGGAATATATCCTGATTCTAATTCTAACCGTTGTTAGCTCCGTTTTTCAATAAAACATGTTATCAGTTGAATCCAAATTCAATTACAAAGCATTCAAAATATTATATACATACAGTTTTTATTTCCAAGTAATTCAAACCACTTCTTCGAGTTAGGATTTGAATTGTATTTACTTTAATGTGAAGGAATGAGTCTTTCTAATTTCTTCAATCCTTAAACTTTTTTTTTCTTCGTACGAGCGTTGCATCAACTTTTTTCACCCCTTTTCACGCTATCCTTAACTATCTCTAAAAACTATAAACGATTCTTTCCCCTCTCTCATCCCTAAACCATTAAATTATTACTTTTTTCATATGAACGTCACATTAACTTTTTAATCCCTTTCCACATTATTCTTGACCATCCCTAAAAATTAAAAACAATTTTTTTTTTATCTCTCATCCCTAAACCATCCTTTAACGTCTAAAATCAAAAAATTCCTATATTGACTTCAAGATGGAACAACCATGTTTGGTAACTTTTGGGTGGTACAAAGGCACTCGAGGCGGTGTTCCCACGGTCCCGCATCTCCTTGCTATTATTCTCTCCAACCTTACACAAATATGTCATTTTCTTTACTCAGAAGTCAAGGCCTGATCCCCACCCGCTAGGGTTCTACACCACGAGAAACCGGGTTGCACATGACCCAGAACCCGGTCAAACCCGGATGGAATCCGTTGACTAGAACCCAAACCGGATTGAACCCGACTCAGGTTGAAAAAACCCCGGTTTGTGCACGAAATAAGGATGCACTTGTTTGAACGGATGATTTGGAAGCCATATCTTTTTGATCAAAGAATAGAAAGTAAAGAGTAAAAAGTAGAGAGCTTGTTGAGAATATTTTTGAGTGTGCTTTTGCATATTGAATGTTGTGAGCAAACCATTACACCCAATATCTATTTATACCATCATATGGGGACAAAATAGTCCAAAAAGTAAAAAGAAAAACAGTCAACCCCCCTCCCCCCCCCCCCCCCCCCCCCCCCCCCGCCAATGGTCAAGTTGCTATTTTCCAACGAGCAAGTAATTTTCAAACATTAGAAACCTGGTTCGATCCGGGTGGAACTAGGTCGGGTTGTGTTGAACCCGGGTTGATGATTGGAAGGGGGAACCGAACCAAGTTCGGTAGTCACCGGGTTGAACCCGGTTCGAGTCTTGAACTGCGTTTGGAAGTGCACCCCTAGGCCCTAACTACAAGAGTACAAGGGTCACTTTTTTGTTCTAGTTATATTATATAGATTAACCTGTCCTGCTTTAAAGCCCAATACATTAAGCCCAATAAGGTGCACGTGTCACACAAGCCAATTTTATCAAACCCCCGTTCTTCACTTCTTTCTCCTCCGGTTACCCAAAACCACCACCGATGGCTCTACTCCACCGATTCGGATACTCTTCTTCCCCTTCTCCACCACTTATCTCATTCAGAAATTCAACATCCAAATCAATGTTTTCGGTATCTGCACTTCCCCAACGCCGCCGTTGTCGCCGGAGATTCCCGTCGTACAGATTGACCGCCGCACTCGCCGCCGAGACGCCGGCCGGAAGTTCTGAATCCGACGGTGGTGGCGGACCACCGAAGATTCTGCTGGAAGTTAAGGACCTCACGGCGGTTATTGCTGAATCGGGACAGAAGATCCTCAACGGTGTTAACCTCTCGATCTACGAAGGCGAGGTCTCTTCTAGTTCTTCGGAATTGTTGAATTATAGTTATGAGATTGTTGTTGAAGTGTTGCGTAGTTTACTGCTTGTTAGGTTGGAATTATGGTTTTGTTAGTGATGGAATTTGGTAGTTCGTTCACAAAAGTAGTCGTGGTTTGACTTTTGAGGTCCCTAGCTTCTCGGTACTGAACTTTGGTTTTGTGGTTTTTCTATATTGTTGGTTGTTATACTCATATACTGTGTAGTGTGGGGATCATCTCTTGTTTAAGATCAAATAGTATGTACTAAAATTGTAATTGAAAGCTAACGAGTATAGTGATTTCTAGATGAATAACGTTGAGATTGACAGAAGTTGTTAAGCTGGTACAGTGCCTATGTGTGTAATCTATTTGTTAAGATGTCACTGTAAAAGAATCCAGCATTCATATCTTCTATTCCTTCATTTAGCTATGCTTATTTGCACCAATCTGCTAGGTGGCAATGCTCTAAATCATCCCCAATTGTATTTTTCATTGGCATAAGCTCTAATGCTGTTTCAGTTGTTGGTTTGACTAGATTCATGCTATTATGGGCAAGAATGGTTCTGGGAAGAGTACTTTTGCCAAGGTTAGTATGCTTAGTTTTTTGGAGTCATGATTTTGCTCACCGAGTAGTTTTTTAACATCTTTAGTACTTGAGATTGAGAGCTAAGGTTTCTGTCCATGTGTATGATTTTGTAGGTTCTTGTTGGTCACAAAGATTATGAAGTTACTGGAGGGTCGGTTATATTTAAAGGAGAAAATTTGCTTGAGATGGAACCAGAAGACAGATCACTTGCTGGTCTTTTTCTAAGCTTCCAGTCTCCTGTTGAAATTCCAGGAGTCAGCAACAGTGACTTTCTGCAGATGGCCTACAATGCTAGAAGAAGAAAACTTGGTCTACCGGAGCTTGATCCACTTCAGGTTTATAGTTTCTAATTCAGTTATTTTAATCTTGGAGGCTATTGTAGCTATTAAATAGTCTCCAAAATTGTTGAAGTAAACTTGGAAAATGATTACAAACATTTCAGAAGATAGATTCCATAGATAAGGATCTTCCAATCCACAAATGTGTTCTGTTGCTGTATACTACTACGGATTATTTTTAATTTTTGTTACTATCGGTTTACTAATAATATGCCTTTGCAGTTTTATGGTTACGTCATGCCAAAGTTGGAGATGGTGAATATAAAGGCGGACTTTTTAAATAGAAACGTAAATGAAGGATTCAGTGGTGGTGAAAAGAAGCGAAATGAGATTTTACAACTTGCGGTAATTTCTCTAAATTATGAAATTTATGTCTCTAGTCGCTTATATTGGTCGACTTAAATAAGGAGCTCTTTTGTTTTCCTGATCAAGTTCAATTGATGCTGAGGAAACTCAACGGAATTAATTCTCTCTTGTTTTATTTATTTTTTCTGTTTTTTATAATTTCTTTTTTGAAAAGGTGCTTGGGGCAGACTTGGCTATATTGGATGAAATTGATTCTGGATTAGATGTTGACGCACTAAGAGATGTTTCAAAAGCGGTGAATGCACTGGTGACTCCCACAAACTCTGTTTTGATGATTACTCATTACCGCCGACTCTTGGAATTTATCAAGCCTACCTATATCCACATCATGGTAACTTTTTCGTGTTTTTTTTTTGTTTGTGTGCTGGTTTCAAAAATCAAGGCTTACGTTCCTCTTTGATAACTAAATCCATGTAATTATATGTATATATGCATTTCTGTAGTTTGAGGTTAGTTGTATATAATGTATCTGACATATCCATATATAATCTATAGGAGTAGTTTTTATTTTCAATTTATTTGACAACATGTTCATTCATCATACATTTATAAATTTGAAGTTATTTATAACAAGCATCACCATAATAAATTGTGGTCTGATAAGTTTGTTGTAGCGGGCTTGTCTTAAATTCTTGTGGTTATTTTTATAAATATTATGGGTCAAATTAAAATTTTAGTTAAGAAGAAAACATGTTGTTCTGGTGTATAAAACCTTCTAAATTGGATTATTGAAAGGAACAGATTCTTGTCGTAATATGCTGGTTCAATGTTCTATAGTGATACTTTTCACATTAATTATTTAAAAAGAAAAGAGAAAAGTGCTAGTGGGTCTTCCTCACCCAACAACCATACCTGTTGCCAGACTCACTCATTTTTGCTGCCTCTGCTTGCTGAATATTCATGTACACGCCTACCTTTTACACTTTTGAATAGTGACATTTTTAACCAATATTCATAGGAGGCAAGCTCAAGTTATAATCTCAGCTGCACAAAATACTCTTCAAACCTGTATGATTTAGTGAATTATTCATGAATGTGCTTGCAGGATGAAGGGAGAATTTCGAAGACTGGTGATATTTCTATAGCTAGTATTCTCGAGAAAGAAGGCTATAAAGCAATGTCCACCACATAATTTGCTGGCTATAAGGTATTTTGATCATGCGCATGACTCTTCCCACAAGAGAATTCTGTTTTGTATTAGTTCTCTTCCCTTGGGCCTTGACAGTTGTCTTCCATTTCAGTGAAGAAGTTTTGGCACATTATTTAGAGAGTTATCTGCCTAAGATTATTATTCAAGACAGAAGAAACAATATTCCAAAAATCTGTGCAGCAGTTGTTAAGGAACAGGTAGGTAGGTTTGTGCTACTCTTTTAATTTGTAACTAGATAATTCTCAAACATGCTTACCATTAATGCCTGTTGTAGTTCACTGTCTGTCTGTCTGTGATCCAGTTTCATATCTTCAAAATATAGCTTTTTTGTTACAGACCATACTTGACCACAATAAACAGCTGTTCATTTCTTTATTATATTTCATGGTATCATGTACTACCTTTTCATCTCTTCTATTTTTATGCCGTAAATTCTATATCATGTGATTGATGTCAATATCTACTAGTATGTAAAAAAAAGGGTTAGGATCGTGAAAATTGAACAGCCTAAACGAGAATATATATACCCAATTTGTTTTTAATTGGAAAAAGTTGATTCCCAGTTTAGTTCCAACAAAGTATTAATGAATATCTATAATTCCACTCCGAGCACTGTTGCAGTGCTTTGTCTGCAGCTTCTTTTGTCTTTGAAGGTCTGGTACCAATACCTGAAGCTGAACGTTATTAGCCTCTACCAAACTCTAGTGTAAGATTAAGTGAAGGGCTTGATCTCACCTAATCGAAATTCAACTTGGCCTTATTAGGGTTTTTACATCATCGTCCAGTCTAACTGGAGTCAGATATCTTGCCTAAGAAGGTTGATGTTCCAACATACTTGCCTAACTGAAATTAATGATACTTTTGGGGGAAGTTCATTCTAATCAGGATGCACAACCTATGTGGGATGACGTATAGTTCAGAAGCAGCAGTGCAGCACTAGTACAATGTTATTACCTGAACTCCGAGCTTCATTTTCATCCCGTCGGGAGCTTTATGTGGGGATCAATTCTTGTATCCCCTGTGTAGATAGGACTCATGATGCCAACGTAGGCACACTACATCGTCAATCTGTTTCATGATGGGTTCTTCCCTGACAATGATTGGTCATAGTATATTCTACGTGAGACTGATCATGGCTTTGGATTAACATGATCAAACTCATTTATGCAAAAAGGAAATATCAAGTTAGTATGAGCATGTGATACGATAAAAGAAAAGAAGAAACTTGCATCTAACATAACCGTTTTTGGTTAATGTTGGTCTCATGCTTGAATCGTCCCCTTTTGGCTTTCTGGCTTATTTCTGCCAATACAAGAACATGCAGGGCAAACACATAGTGCTTGAAATCAAGGTTGCACTAAACTCTTTAGAGCAACACAACTCTTTAATAAGTCGCATTTTGGAACGAGATCACCAGAGCTGAAAGCAAGAAAAATGTAATAATTCTATTTGTTTTGACCGGCATGGATATCCTTTAACATAGGAAGGGTTAAGGGCCTTCTGCTTCTCTATGGTAAAACCGTCACCAGCCATGCCCTGTTTATAAACTTTCTGAGACAATGGTATCGTGGAAATATTATTAAAATCCCTATGAATTCTCCCTCCCCGTCTACCGTCTCCCCTTTCCCTCCGTTGATCAAACTCTCACTTTCATATTGGAGTTTTGTTACAAGGCATAAGACCAAGAACAATGGTGTATAAGTATCAGACACCGAATACGAGATGGTAGAAACTCTTGACCAAACACCGCATCAAGCTTGTTGCCACAAAATACTAAAATCAAAACGAAAATTAGAAATCAAATTCTTGAGTTGAATTCCAAATCTTGACATGAGCTTGACTATAGGTGTATGTAGTTCAAGTGTAGGAGTAGATAAGGGTGTAAGTTGTTGTTTTAAAATAAAAACAAAACAAAATAAATAATTTGAGTAACATATGGAATAGTCAAATGAGTAAGTCGAGTTAATAGTCAATTACTATTAGCTTAAGTTAAAAATACGCATCAATTGGCCAATAAACAAAGGAGTAGGTTCATAGGCTAAAAGGGTGAATTTTTTTTTTTACTCGGATTTGGTTTGATTCAATTTGAATAGTCCTTCGTTTTCTTTAATTTAGATTACAATTATTCAAAGTCAACATTATGTCAATTTGCGTCGGTGCATGCGTCACCCTAATGAAAAATCTACACTTAATCTATGGGTTGGCTCCATACTTAAGAAATACACACACCTTATACGTTTTTTTATAGTTCTTAACGTACCATTAGTTTTAAAATTACATTTATCTGTATATATGTAGAATTCTAAGTATAGTCTTTCAATATGCTCGAATTTATTACTTGTACAAATGCCCTTTCAAGAGAGAAGGATACATATTTTAAATTCTAAGTTGATAGACAACAGATTTGGTTTTATTTTTTTTTATAAAGTTGCACTTCATCGTTGCCAAAGAACTTCGATGTAGTTAGAATCATACATTGTAATTTGATCTTCAATCTAGTTAGAATCACCCATCGTAATTTTTAAGTTCTGCTAGAGGGAATTTAAACGCCCACTATTGTGCAACCTTAAAAAACACTTTACATCATTTTCCCTCGCCTAAATGTATGAAATTTCTAATTAAAACCTCGTGTAAGAGTGACTTTCAAGAGTGATTAGATCATCCAGCGCATGCGTAGCGTAAATTAATCTCGCTAAATGTATAAAGGGTCATTTACTTTATAACTGGTTATAATGAGAGAACTATAAAAATCGTATAAATTTTACACCATATGTCACATATAAGATGAGTATGTGACTTCACTTTCTTTCAAACTCGTGCTATATATGTCAAAGACTATTTATGAATCTATTATGTGGTTCTTGAGGTTCTCTACTTATAATATTATATTATAGATGTAATAGTAATAAAGATACATGCGTGTGTAACAAAGAAGTTTATCAATTTTCAAATGACCTGCAAGAAAGCAAACATGGCAATAAATTTGTATGTCATTTCCACATTGAGATGAGAAAATAACCTTAGGTGGCATGTCACACAACCAAAAAACTTATGGTTCAAATACTATAAGGTATAGTTTGTGATGTATATATCAAATACAGTCTAGAAATCATTGCTCAAAAAGAAATCATTTTTAAAAGTTGACACACTTTTGTCTTAATATCTAGAGTGTTATAAATTTTAAACCTCAAGTATCACAGGTATCATTAAAAAACTTAATATGCAAACCCTCATATGCTTGAAACAAGAGAGGTATTTAGTTAAAAGTTGACATACGTTTGTCCTAATACTATATGGTGTTGTAAATTTTAAATCTCAAGTATCATAGTTGTTACTAAAAAAGATAATATACAAACCTTTGATTATCGCTAAACCACAATGACTACTTGTGTAATTAACTCTTTTAATAATACATTTATTTTAACTTATCTTTTTTGCATTAGTTTTTCTTTTACCTATTAAACTTAATATCTTATTTATTCTGATTATAACATTAGAAAGGATTTACACTGATTGCAATTTACTAGTCCACGTGGCCACCTTTGCATCCTTTTGTTTTTTATCTCAAAATGTTTTCATATGGTTTTAAATTTTTTGTTTTGCTATGAATGTGAAGATATTATAAATTTCAATACAGTGGCGGAGCTTGAACAATCTCGTAGGGGGACGGAGGCGAAATTAATTTTTTTTACGGGGGGCGAACTCGATATTTATATAAAAATTTACACTATCGGACACAAAATTTACACTACCGGACTAAAAATTAACGATACCGTCCAAAAAAAGAGGGGGGCGTCGGCCCCCCCGGTCTCCACTATCCTCCGCCCATGTTTCAATGGCTTATATATGTATTGATTAAAGTTGTGTTACTTATTGTCTTATTAAATTTCAAAAGAGAAGATTAAATATTATTTTAATCATTTTTTGTATAAAACATAAAAAAGTCATGTGTTGATAAAAATTCTAGTAGTTTTAAAGATATTTATAAGTTTTCAAATGATCATAACTCATGATTGTTATGTATTAAATACATAACTATACCTCCAATTTTTTAGTTTTGTTTTTTTTTATAAACCAACGTTTTGTAATTTCTAAGTTTAACGAAATTAATAATAATGAAGATTACTCGGTGTATAATACATATTGAGTGTTAAATAGAGTATTTAAAAAAACTTATTTTTTTAACCCATACTAGGTAATCAGTTCGGTTAATAACCTAACCAGTTAGACATGTTAACTTTTTCAATACCCTAAAACCGATTATTTTCCTAAAGTTATCAACCAATGCCGGTTTTTTTTAAATTAATCAGTTTGTGTATTTTTTTGATTGCCCCTTTCAACTCTCTGGTGCACGACAACATTTCGGCGTTAGCATTTTCGATATTTTATGCCCCCGCCCCTTCAACGTACGAGATCACAACAACGTTCCAATATTAGGTTTTTAGCAGTTTTATATCCCGCCACAACACGAGAATCTTAACAGCAGTGTATCTCAAAACCCATTTTTATCACCAGTCAATTATCTAATCCAAATTGTCGGATATAAACAAGTATTAATGTTTAATGTTTATCTCAGACATCGTTGTTACTTTAGCCGTCGGACACGGTCTTCCCACGCCCACTGCACCTTCACTTCTTCTAGATCCACACCATTTCCATCTTCTTTATAATAATAATAATATTATTATTTTATTATTAATATAATAATAATATTATTAATATTATTAATTTATTATTAATAATCTTTTATCCTTCCCCACTTTGCACCCATTACACGCTTCTTCAATTAATCATTCTTTCATCCCTCAATTCACTTGAATTATTCAACTTTCTTCCACCTGAAACCCTACAATTCATCCCCAATTTCTGATCTTTGACTTCAATTTCCCTTGCCCTAATCCTCTTCTTTTCTGGGTGTTGTCTGAATTTCATGATCTTCCAACTGTTGTAGCGATTTTCACGGGCTGAAAGTGTGAATTCACGATCTGGGTGTGTGTTAATTTCATCGAATTGATGGAAACAACCGGTGCTAGCGTTGATACCACGAATTCTGATGCGTCTGTGAGTGATAATTTAGCTTCTTCAAACCCTTTATCTCCAAGGATTACGAGTAGTGTTGTTTCTCCGAGGAGAACGACGTCGTCTGATCCTTTTCCGGTGATCCGATTTCTACAAGCTCCGGTGACCACTGTGTTGGAATACTCCGGTGTTCTTCGACCTAGGTCAAACACTGATTATCTTGAATCGGAGAGTTTGATTCATGATCACCATCGTCATGATACTCATGGTTCGAGTGATTTAGGTAGAGATGGTAATGGGGATAATGGGGAGGTTTCTATTAGGATAATTGGTGGTAGTGATCGGGAGGAGGAGCACGGCGGAGAGGGCGGTGAAGCGGTGGCGGTGAGTGGCGGAGATGGTGGTGGAGGGGAGAGGGAAATGGCTGATACTAGTGATGTTGATGGTGGGAATGGTGGCGGTGGGAGTCGTGGTGATTCGTCGTCTCAACAGCGGTATGATATGCAGCAGGTTTCGAGATGGATTGAGCAGATTCTTCCGTTTTCGTTGTTGTTGTTGATTGTGTTCATTCGGCAGCATTTGCAAGGTAATCAAGAATTCGGCTTTTATGCCTTTGAAGAATGCAAATTACAGTACTTTCATTACTACCATAGTTAGTGAAATTATGCATTGGAAATTGATGTTTGATTGTTTGAATATGGTTCTTGAGTTGGCTTGAAATGTCTATTGTATGAGTTGCTTCCCTTGACCTTGAACCCTTGAAATTTGCAGTGTTAGATTATTCTTTTGGTTCAGTGAACCCTTGAAATGTCCAGAAATAAACTTTGTAGATCAAGTTTAGGCATTCTTGTTTTTGTTTTGATGAAAATGGACTAGTTGGTGAGTTTGTTACAAAAGGAAATCTTGCAAATTTCATGGGGCATCGTGGAAACGAAAATGCTTTCATGCCAAGCATACTTCTTAATGGTTCAAAAATACGTTACACGTTGCATTGTAAAGTTGTTTCTTATTTTCTTGATGTTGTAGAAGATTTATAAGGATACAAAATTTGGATATGTGGTGCTTATATATGTTGGATATGGAACTGATAGAACACTGTTTCTTGATGACATTTTTTCTGTTTAATATCTGGGAATTTTCTTTTACACGGTTCTCTTTTTGTGTACTAGAAAGTATTTTAGTTATTTATTAGGGCATAAGGTAATAAGAAGCCTCTCCTTTCCCACAATTGTTATTCTGTATACATCGTTATCGGTCATAGTGTTTTAGTTTTGTTTTCTGTTCTTTACCCCTTAAAATATAGGTGTACATGAGAATTCGGGTTAATTTCTTTGTTTTATCATCATTTGTAGGTTTCTTTGTGACAATTTATGTAACTGCTTTTATGTACAAGTCTAATGATATTCTTCAAAAGCAGACAGCTTTAAAGGTATGTTGACACTTTGTATTAGCTAATGATGTTATTAGTTACATTTCTAAACTCTGAATCTAAACTCCTTAATCATGTTTCTTGAGCTTAACAATTGACAAATTCTGCAGGGGGAGAGAAAATTGTCTGTTCTTGCTGGTTATTTTATAGTTTTTGTTCTTCATGTGATTGGAGTTTACTGGTGGTACCAAAACGATGATCTTTGTTATCCCCTGTTCATGGTTCCACCAAGAGCAATACCACCATTCTGGCATGCTATATTTACCATCATTGTAAACGGTATGAATTCAGTTTGAGTGATTAATATTTAAGCCATTTTTACTGGCAAAATGCCAAAAAGAAACATGAATGAGTAATTCTGAACAAAAAAGGACCTACACTATGTTTCTTCTTCCTTTTTTTGCATTTATATTTCTACAAGTTGTTTAAATCCACACATTCTTGCATACCACTGTTTATGTTGTGGCATTATTTAAGAAAGATTATTAATTTGTAAAGAAAATCCAAGTATGAAGGTTTAAAAAGGCACCAGCTGAAAACTTATTTTTATTATCACTAATTATTAATTATTGAATGCATCTTCTTGTTAGTAATAGCCTTTGGTGCTTACTTCCACCATATTAACACATGCAAAATGTTCATATAAAATTCAGACGACCTAAAATTCATTACTGCGGTCGCCTATTGTGTGCTACGTGTAAACCATTAAAACTAACTGAAACTCTCAAACCAAGGCAAATAGGCTGGTCAGCCGGTTTGTGATTTATCTGTTCGGTCAATGGGTTATAGTTTAAACAACCGGGCTTAACGCGCAGCTGACTGTTTGGATCTTGGAACCGGCCGTGTGAACTGAACAGGCCATTTAACCTTTATTTTATATATATATATTTCTTTAGGGATATGCTATTATTTATATATAATATAATATCTATGAACCATCTTATCATTTTAGTAATTTAATTCTAACAATGCTTTTGGGAAAGAAGAAAAAGTCGGTTTAAATTTTCATCAAAAGTGGCCGAACTGGACAGTAAAAACCCCTAGGTTGTAAATGTTTGGTTATTTCATTCTTTTTAATGAGTTCTATTGTGTGCAGATACAATGGTGCGACAAGCAGCAATGGCTATTAAGCTGGTATTGCTTATGTATTATAGAAATGGCAAGGGTCATAATTTCCGTAGGCAGGTAATGTGACATGATACAAAATTAATTACCAAAATGATAAATATGCAACAAATCATTAGCCGAATTACCATTGTTTTTCAACTTTAATGAATTTGAAAAGTAAATCCCCCTTCATTCTCTAAGCAGTGTGAAATTTTGGCCTGAAAAATGATGTGTTTGATAATACACATAAGCACGTCCAAACACTATCTTTCTATAGCCTATTTTATTATTGATAGCATGCTCGTCTTTTGGTGATTAACCCCTTAAAAACCGAATCATGTTTGTGCTGTATTAGTTTCAAATACATACCTTGTACCTTCTGACATGAACCTTTGATATTTGTAGGGTCAAATGCTAACCCTGGTGGAATACACGTCGCTGTTATACCGTGCATTCTTACCTGCTCCGGTCTGGTACCGGTTTTTTCTAAACAAAGAATATGGGAGCCTATTTTCATCTTTGACAACAGGGTTATATTTGACTTTCAAGCTTACATCAACAGTTGAGAAGGTATTAATTGCCAATGATTTAAAAGCAATTTCATTTCTTTATCTTTCAAATTTTGTATTATTGGGAGTCAATTAACATTGTATGTCCTCTTGATCACAGGTTGGATCCTTGTGGACTGCAATGAAGGCGTTATCACGAAAGGATGTCCATTATGGATCATACGCAACACCAGAACAGGTATAAATGCAACTTGTTGCTTCAAAATGCCAAAAATGTCCATAAATACTTGATTTTTCTTATAAGAAAAATGTAATTTTGTAATATTGAAATTGGGTAAACAAATAGTCTATAGATAAGCTCTATGAAACAAGCGTAATTGACTCTATTTTTGTGATGTCTAAATAGAAGAGGTGGCAAAATACGGGCTGCGATTGGTTTTTGTAGCGGTCGAAATGAATCAATGCAAAACACTTTTTGTTCATTCTTTTATACTTCTCGGTGACTAATTACCAAGTTTAATATGACCGCAAAGAACTATATTCTTATTTGATTAATTAATAATCTACTATCTTGAATAAGGCAACAAGGCAATGTAGGAGGTTATGTGCATCAAAAATACGTTTTGCACAGCTTTCAACTGTTGTGTTTTATTTTATTCTGTATCACCCATTTGACCCGTTATAATGAAAACATAACCAGATCGACCCATTCATAAATAAATGGATCAAAATTGCCACCTCTTCTACTAAAGGTGAAGTTTCCATCAGAAAATTCTTTAACAATATCCTATTTATCATTGTTGAGAGGGGTATTCTAGATCTTTGACCAATAGCCAAAACACTTGCGCAAACTACACGCCTAGAATGTTCCTTTTGGAGGTGGAGTTATTTTCTGTTTCATGTTTTAAAAAAAGTATCATCTTGTCCTTATTATTCATTCTCGTTCTTGGTCGCAGGTAATAGAAGCAGGGGACCTGTGTGCTATTTGCCAGGAAAAGATGCAAGCTCCGGTTTTATTGCGTTGTAAACACATTTTCTGTGAAGATTGTGTTTCAGAATGGTTAGACCTCCTTTCAAACTCCACAATCTTTTAGTTTGATGTTAACAATTTGTTACATGTGTATTCCAGCCATACTAATGTGCATATAAAATGGACTTTGAGCAACTTCCAATCTGTTTGCCTTTTTAGCCCAAATTTTAATTCGACTCATTTGATACAAAACACAACCCAAATAAATCTGTTTATAAGGTAAGCATATCAAGATTGGAGTTTTGACCGGTCAAAGCCATCGTATTTTTTCAGGTTTGAAAGAGAAAGAACGTGCCCTTTATGTAGATCTGTGGTGAAACCTGCGGATATACGGTCATTTGGTGATGGATCCACGAGCCTCTTCTTCCAGTTGTTTTAGAAACAGCCATCACTGTTTGCTTCGGTTTTAATTTGTTACATCATTCTTCAAATACCCAACTTATAATCAGGACTGGATGACATAGAAGAACACAGTCCTGACTCCTGAGCAATTTTTTCCACAAGAATTGTAGCCTTAAATGAGTCTTTATATATATATATATATATTAATGTTTGATAAGCATTGTACATGACACATGAGAACCTTTTCATGCATTTTGTTGATATCTGAATAACACACACACACACTCGTCGATGATCAAGTGTATACACAGGTTTTTGGGAGGAGCTTTTCTCGAATCAAGTTTGATAGCATTGTAATGTGATTGATTTACTTTAAAATTTAGAACATGTAGTGTCACCTCACGACTCGTCACCACCCCTCTTAATTACTAACTTATGTTATGGTTTCACTCCCACTCATCAATTTATTTAATTTCTTAATACAATTAATATTTATTATTCTAAAAGCTAGAGTTCATATTTATTATTTAAATTTTAGAGTGTATTGATGTTTTCATCCTTCAGGTTTGATCACAGTCATTTTCATCCAAAAAAGGCTTTTTTTTTGCATCTAGCTTTTCAACGTTTTAAAAAAATTTATTTTTATCTAAAAAAATTAAATTTGTTAATTTAAAATGTTAAACCAATTATTGTTAAAGGGGTAATTATGTAATTTTGCATATAATAAATTCTAATTACGTTAACGTATTGTTAGTAAAATTTAATTCACGTGTTATTGTTTCATTCACGCAACTTACATCTGACATTTCATCTTTTCATCTTCGAGTTTTTTATCATGACTGAATCACGACATTTTTGGTTTCATTCGTGGGGGTGGAGGATGGACCTCATTTTGGTGGTGGTCGGGAACCCATAGTAAAGACCATCACCTCTAATCGTCATCTCCCTTATATAGTGATTCGTGACTTAGTTACACTCGATTATGGTTATGTAATTGAGAGATTTTGTTTTGTAGGTTAAATGGTAATTTTGTCAATTTATATGTTTAACAATTTAAATTAATGGAGTTAACTTTTTTGGATGAAAATGATAACTTTTAAAATCTTGAGGAGACAGTTGCAAATTTGAATGAAAATGACAACTTTTTAGAAATCTTGAGAAGTCACATACAAAGAAAATCTTTTTTTTGATGAAAATGACAAACTTTTTAAAACCTTAAGGAGCCAGGTGTGAAAGAAAATATCTTTTAGATGAAAATAGCAAATGTGATCAACCCGAGGAAAACGATAATTTTCTCTAAATTTTATTACAATTGATTTTAACCTTCTTGTTTTTCTTTTTCTTTTTTTAGAACTTTTAATTGTTTGATACAATTAATTTCACCCTGCAACTATTAAGCTGTATATCTTGAACATTTCTTTGATATGCATTTTTTATTGAACTATTTTATGTGTGTTACTGTGTGTGTAAAATCATATATATGCGAATCAGTTGGGTTTTCTTACTCCTGTTAATGCACTTTATTATTTTCAGGCAATATTGAAGACGATAAACCACATTTGTTTTCAAATAAATGGCTAAAATACATGGGAATTATGCATGTTTCTTTTTTTACCTACGATTCTTCACTTACTATTCCTCCAAATGATTTCTTTAACAACTTTTAATAGAATGATGATTTACTCATTCTTAAATGACATCAATTACTAGTTATTTTATGTCAACATTTGAACCTTGACCTTCTCCAATTTTTTTTTTATTCTTACCACTAATCTACTTACGCAAATGGTAATCTCTTCAATTGATTGTATTGAATCGATGGAGGAGTCCAGTTGAAGGAGGTGCAACCAATGGCGGATGTAATATATGGGCAGGTGTAGCCCGGGCTACCCTCAACTCTCGTTTCGAAGCGTAAATTTTTTTTTCTTTTATCATGTTGTATGTATCTGGATACTCCTGAAAAAAAGTTATGATACCCTTCAATTTTAAACATAACAAGATCAAAAAAATTGGGGAGAATAACATCATAAAATTTCCGGTCGTCAACCTCTATAATCTTTTTGTGAAGAAAATTATAAAAAAGAAAATGACTAAAGATACTTAAAAACTTAAGACATGAGTTTGGGTTTCATATAAGAAATAAACAAAATATTATGTTAAAGTAAAAGGAGACTCACGTGAGTAAACTATACAACCTCAAAGGTGGTGATAATTACCAAGGATCTAATTTATATTTAATAAGTACCTAGGATCCACTCTATATTGTCACATTAATATATCTCCTAGGATCCACTTTATATTGATACTTCTGGACTCTCGTTCGATATAAACTAATTCAATTTATCTTTTTAAAGTTTTCTTTGTCTTCTTCGTTACTTATAAATTTAATATAATAAGTTATTTTTTGAACGACAAATCTACCATACTATAACTTTTAAATTACTTTAAACTATCTTACATCGTTATGGACATTTTATTCTTTTTGTTGAGCCGGGTGTTTCTCTGGGAGCAACCTCTCTATCTCATGAGATAGAGAAAAAATATGTCTTCTTCTCATTCTCCCCAAACCTTACTATTTGAGTGGGACTCACTGGGTTTATTCGTATGGTTGATTGTTTGTTTGTTATCTTACATCATGTTTAGATTGGACTTCAAAAATGTCCATACTAACAAGTGTAATAATCCCATATTTGAGTGCTCTAATCTCATCCTTCCTATATCCTATTATTTGTAAGTATCATTTGAGCTAAGCTATTGTACTAGTGGTTTAGATAAAATTTTTGCTTTTACATCTTCCTAAGCGGCGAGGTGAAAAAAAAAGTAATTAAAGAGTAGAAAAAAAGAGTATAAGTTAACTTCTCATTTTATTATGTGATCGCACCAACCCAACCTGACATTGTCCTGACCGAAAAAATATGGTTAATGATAAACAATAGGACCCTAAAAATTCCGACCCCATGAAAAACATTGTTTTAAATTTCTTATTTTACAGCAAAAATTTTTTCTAGCATATCCCTGAATTTTTGAGCTAGATCCACCACTGGGTGCAACCATGGAGTGTCTTGAAATACATGATAAGTAAAAACTGATAGACGTTTCATGAGATCTTGAGAAAAATTAAAATTGGTTAAATAATCAATAAAATGGTCATAAAAAATATTTAAATTAGATATTTGATATTTTAAATTTTTTTGATATATCTGATTTTCACAAATTTACAATGATATATATAAAATTGAATTAACATAAAATAAAAGCATAAAGTCAGTTAGAATACTAAAAATCATAACACATTCCTTTTGGTTATGAATACATCATTATTATACTAGTGGGTAACCCACGCGTTGTGGCGGATTAAATAATTTACAAGTCTATAATTGTTATATTTCACTTAATTTATCAATTGTTTTGTTTTATGATTTAAATCTCTTATACGGCTTACGATTATTATCATATGTTAGAACTAACATATTGTTACAAAACAAATTAACATTAACAAGAATAGTTGAATAACTCAACTTTTAAGTAAACATAAATGTTGAACATGATTAAAGTTTAACGAATATTTTTAAGAAAATTTACATTCGACATAGTATAGGTTAAATTTGCTTTGATACAACAATGAAAAGATTTGTTATAAAATTATATATTAAATATAGATATATTAATTGAAAACTATGTGGTATATTTTTTAAAGCAGAATGAGAGTATAATAAAAAGATTTCTTATAATATAAAAGATTAAAGTTTACAATCCTTTATATGTTATCTTAATGTTATTGCAAAATTATAATCTTGTCTTAAAGAGATGTTTTATAAATAGTAATAAATAATAAATGATATAGATATAGATTATTATTATCATCATTATTATAAAAGTATTTAGTAATTATATAGTTAAGTATTCAAATAGAATAATACATATTTATAAATTTTATTATTATTATTATTATTATTATAAAAATATTTAGTTAAGTATACAAATAAGGTAATACTTATTTATAATTTAAGTGGAAATGTCCGCGCGTTGCCGCGGTATGACTGTTCCACGATTTTTTGGGAATTCGATTTTAGTTGGTATCGGTTCGGTGCTTTATGACGTAAATTAAAAAATCAAGATATAATTATTAAAAAAATTGAATGAAAGAAACCAATTACGTATATTACAAAAGTCTTTAAGACAACTATATTATCCCAACAAGATTAGTGAAAACATAGGTGGTATTTGTGGTCGGAAATCACTTATTACTTAAATTTTAGGGGGGGTTCGTTTTATGAATGTAGGTTAGAATTTTATGATTATCGGATGCAGCTTTCTGTGGTGACTTGCATAGACCGGAGAAAGTATGGAGAAATTGTCACCACAAATTACCATTTTGATTGTTATTGAGCTGTTAACAACCTACAAGGGAAAAGGGAAGAGGGATTGGTGCTCAATCGCAATGAATGAACGACATTGAAAGTAAATGGCGGTTTTGTTTGGAGACATGTATATGCTTTAGCATTTGCATTATAAGCATCATATGTTATACTTTATTGTAAGGGCATAAATGAAATAAAATGGTTAATTTTTGAAATTTAAGCATGACTTTTCGTATGGGTGTATTAATCCATATGTAAAATTATCATTTAATCATCCTTTTACTTTTATTATAAAAGATATAGATAAATATTAAAATTATTAAACTCACAATATGCCCCATAAATATTAGTATTATAGTTATTATAAATATAAAGATATATATATATATAAATTATATACTTAAATATTTAAATACAATAATACTTAATTTAAATAGTATTTAGTTTAGTTATAAAAATATAGTTAGCAAACATAAAAATGTCAAGCTATATAAAATTTAATGGATAAATTTACTATATTGCCCTAAAGTGTCTTAAAATCTTAATCAATTCCCTGTTCTACCCCTCTTAAATTTCTTGTATTTATTTGTACATATTGATTCAAAACTTGTATTCTTAGAAAACTTATATCTCTATATAAAGAGATGTATTATATAGTAGTATAGATATAAGTATTTAAACAAAATAATCAATGTTGTAAAAATCGAGCTAGTCAGCCGATTAATCGATGACTAGTCGGGACTCGGTGCCTCACCGATTGGATTTTCCCTAATCGGAGCCAAAAATCACTAGTCGGTCAAATTGGTCAAAATCGGGAAAAAATTGGCCCTAATCGGACATAGTCGGCTGTTAATCGGCCCCTAATCTGTAGTTTTGCAGAATCCGGCGAGATTCCGGCGAACTTCAAAAATTCTGGTGAAAATTTCAAAATTTCGGCCAGATTTGTTTATATGTATATATCAAACTATACATATTTATAAAAATTACATATAAAAATGTGTGTGTATATATATAAAAATGAAAATTATATATAAAAATTCCAAAACGATTAATACCGATTAATCTCTATTACTCCCGATTAATCGCTAGTTGGTACCCCACCCCCCGACTAGCGCATAGCGATTTTTACAACACTAAAAATAATACTTAATTTAAATAGTATTTAGTTATAAAAATATGATTAGTAACTATAATTTAAATGTCAATTTATATTATTTTAAATAAAATAAAATTTAATGAAGTGAATTAAATAATATCATATTATTAAATAATGTATTAATAATGTGTATTAAATAATACAATAATTAGAAGAAGTTAATTAAATGGGGGCAAAAGTGGAATTATTGCATAAAGAACTTGTACTTTATGTTTAAAATATTGTAAATGTGTCTTACACTTTAAATGAAATTACCATCTTATACTTCTAATATGTATTATATAGTAGTATAGATATAGATATGTTAATTTAAAATATAAAAATTATATAATATTTAATTTAGTGAATTAAATAATCTTAAAATATTAAATAATGTATTAAACAATGTATTAATTACAAAAAAGTTTATTAATAAGGGATAAAAATAAGAATGATTGCATTGAACACTTGTACCTAATGCTTAAAAAGTTGTATTAAGTGTTTTAATTTTTTTGTAAAATTACAATCCTAAGGTTTTGCTTTATACATTAGTATAGTAGACACCCGTGCTTCGCCGCGGTTTGATTTTAAATTTATATGTGAACGTCGTAACGATAGTTTTTGGGATTATCATGATTTTAGTGAGTTCAATGGTATAAGCGCTCAGATTCTCATGGATATCTACACATGCTTTAGTGATTCATTATTATTCGTTATTATACCGTTATGATACTATTATTGAACATATGATATTTAATAAGTCGTGGATATCAAGTAAACAAATACGTTAAAAGTTTCTGAAGAAAAACGATCAGAAAATGTATAACATTATATCATGATTAATGATATGTTATTATTAGATTGTTACAGATACAATAACATGACAAAAACACAGTAATAAATTTTAACACAATATTATTATTGTTGTTATTGTTGTTAACCTTTTAATAAAAATAATCATTACTATTAATATTATTATATTTTTTAGACATATTAAATAATATGTCATTTACTAACAAATTTAATCATAAATACTGAAGTTATCGACTACCCAAAATACCCATAGAAAATATAACTATTAGTTATTATAAATATTAGTTGTATATTTAATTATTTAAATAGTATTTAATAAATTTAAATGTCATTTTCAAGTGTTAAAAATAATATAATATTAAATGTATTGAATTAAATAATATCATATTATTAAATAATGTATTAATAATGTGTATTAAATAGTGTATTAATTAAAAGATTTTATTAAATAGGGGTAAAAATTAAACTATTGCATAAGACACTTGTATTCTATGCTTAAAATATTATATTAGCCGTCTTACAATTTGAGTAATATTATTATATTATCCTTCTAAAATGTATTATATACTAGTATAGATATACTAGTATAGATTTATATATACATCACGTTTACCAACAATTACTCAACTTTTTAAAATAAACCCTTTAATCTTTTTTTGTTTCAACTTAACCCTTGTACTACATAATAATATATGTTTAAAACCTTATTTTTTTACTAATTTGATTTTTTTTGTAATTAATTTTGTTCGTTAACTTTAAAAA
Source organism: Flaveria sonorensis (assembly GCA_025506505.1). Lineage (NCBI taxonomy): Eukaryota > Viridiplantae > Streptophyta > Magnoliopsida > Asterales > Asteraceae > Flaveria > Flaveria sonorensis. The sequence continues at coordinate 10,894,882 of CM046436.1, forward strand.
GAACTAGTTTATAACTGAGTTTAATTCTTTTTCTTGTCATTCTGGTAAATTTTTTTGTTAACAAGGTTATATTCATAATATAGTATTTATTTGGGTATCGTTGGTTATATTGATTGATGGTAACGTGCTATTATCGTGAAGAATGAGATCGATAACGACCGAAAAGTATCAGTGCTATTATATAACTATTTTCTATCTATGTTTTTATCTCCCCAACCGAGTCGTCGCAACTTAATTAATACGTCTCTTTAATGCACTTAACCACGTTAATTTCATCGTCGTAATGCATGTAACAAAGTTTTTAAAGGCGTCAAATCATGCAATCTTAATTAAGTAGTCAGTAAAGATGGATCCTTACAACAAAAATCATAAACTAATTTTTCCGTCTTAGGTATATAATTTCTTCCTGTTTTTTCCTTCTTTTTTAGTGTCAAAATGACAAAAAGAAATAAAGGAAAATATTAAAACCAAAAGCAAAAGAATATAGAGAAAATTCTATAAAAAAGATGTTAAAAATTCTGTCATTCTCGCTAGATTGGTTGAAGTTCTTACACCTTTAATAAAACTAATTACTTTGTATTTAGATAAGTTTATTTGTTATATATGTAAATATTCCTGTACATAATTCGTCAATGAAAATTCAAATAATCTCAAATGAAGATAAACCTTCAATCCAACAGTTCCTTGTTATAATCAAATGCAAAAAAGCAAAAGAACAACTCGGTTTAGAAAACTTGTTTCGACATACGCCTCCCATGACACTTTCAATCCGCGTTGTAGATAAATTGATTAAATAAACCGGATGATCTGAGAGTCGTGAAGAACACGTTCAGATTGAAACTATTTGGGGTTCAATTCAAAATTTCAATCGGATAAAACTCAGAAATTAAGAACGATACATGAATTGATTTTGAGAGTTTCTTGAACCAGAAAATAGAAGAAAAGACCGATCATGTTTCAAATTCGTATTTTACAGGGATGGGGCTAACTGCCGAAGGCAGTTTTCATGTTTAAAAACACTCAATTTTTCCCCAAGTTTCACATGTGAAACTTCGAGAAATTAATTTTTTTAATGCGTTTTCAATAAAGCAATGGGCCCTGCCCCTTGGACCCCGCCAGGGGCTGCCGCCCCTTGGACCCCGCTCACAGGAACGTTTCCCTCGAACCCCCGTTGCTTAGGGGCTTTGCCCATAAGAAGATACTAATATCGAAGATCACAATAAACTCAACAAATGTGCACTCCGCACCTCCTGACTTGTTTAATGGATATCGTAATCACATTGATCGACTAGTCAATCCAATTACACTAAAATATATAATACGCGCCTACATTGCATCATCGTGTTTGATGCCCAGAACTATCATATATACATACATACATATATACATATATATATATATATATATATATATATATATATATATTATATATATATATATATATATATATATATATATATATATATATATATAGGAGGAGGTTCAAATAAAAACTAATATTTGCCTAAGAAGAGTAAGAAGAAATGAGGTGGTGATATGTGACAAAACTAAAAATAAGGTTAAAGGGTATTTTGGTCTATTAAACATTTAATTTAATTCACTTTCTCCTTTGAAAAATGTAGCATCTCTCTTTTATACACTCTTTTTACCCACAAACCCTATCAACAATTAACATCAAAATACAACTAAAGCCTATAGATGTCTCATAAAAACATAATAAATCATAGAAACAACTGATGATATTTTATTGTTTTGACACAAAACAACATAGAACATGTTACGTAAATCAGCACAAAACTGTGCTGTTAGACACAAAACATAATAAAACTGTTCTGTTTGACGCAAAACATCACAGTTTTGTTTCTCTAGAAATAAACATTAAAAAGATATTTATTTCTTAATTATATTAAAAATAATTTTTAATCAAAAAGAGAATTAAATAATATAATTAGTAATTAATGGAGTTATTTAATAGAAGAGAAAAACGGAAAATTTTTGTTAAGAATGAATGTGGTGTTGCCATGTGTCATCTATATTTACCCTTTTATTAGAATACTAGCTTTAGTAAACCCGTGTATTATACGAGTTAAACAAATAAAATATTTAATAGAATAAAAATTATTAATTATAAAATAATATACTAAGACATGATATCATTGGAATTACGTATAAGTAATAACTATAAGTAATAAACAATAATATGAAATTTTTAATTTTTTTTTCAAAGATAATTAAACATTTTGTTTCAACATAACGTTTTAAAAAATTTTCATTTTTAAAAATGTTCTTACTATAACACCCTTTTTTAATTATTTTTGTTTTATAAAAAAATTACTTTAGAAAAACCATTTTTAAAATATTACGTAAAAATAGTTTGATTTTTTAGAAATAAAATTGTTTTTATAAAAAACTATTTCTATAGAAATAACATTAATAAAAAGTTCTCTTTCTTAATTTATTAAAAAACTAATTATAATATAAAAATAAATAATATTATTAGTAATTAATGTAGTTATTTAATAGGAGAGAGAAGCGGGAAATGTTTGATGAGAATGAATGTGGTTTTAACACGTGACATCCTCATTTACCCTTTTATTATAGTAAGAAGATAGGTAGATACGTAGATAGATAGATATATAAGGATTTATTCAAATAAGAACCAATTTTTGTAAAAAAACTAAAACAACCAATCTACACCATAGATTAAGTGATGGCTAGAGATAACATGGGTATAAAAGTAATTTTTTCCATTTTAATTAATCATAAGAACCAATTAAAAGGGTATAACCATAAATTTCATTACCCCACTTTCTTCTTTTTAAACTTCTCATCACTTCTTATTTTCTTTGAAATCAACGTACACAAAATTTCTAACATTTATTGTATTAGAAAATCTTTTAAACAGGCTGTGAGAGAAAATAAGATTAAAATTATTATATTTTAATTTTTTTTTGCTGCCAAACATTAATTAATACATATAAAATCTGTATCTTTTCGCAATAATTTAAAAAAAAATTTAACTTACAAACTAAACAAAATTTGACAAATTCTAGTTAGACTAGATTTTATGTGGAAGCTCATGAATGTGAATATTTAAGTAGTTTTTAGTTTTTTCTTTGATTAAACTTTTTTTACATGCTTAGATATTTACACCTGCACTTATAAATATCATTAAAAAACAACCGCATTTCTATTCACCATAATACATTTTTAATTTAATACATGTAAAGTATATATGCACATATGCATATAGATCTCCAAAACTATTCCTACTTAGTATTCCTCGTTTCATTAAACAAGAAACAAAATACATAATTAAACATGGGGTTGTTGGAAAACAAACTGTTTAACCCGAAAAGTTCTTTAGGATTGATGACAAACAATGTGTTTAATCACTTCTACTAATTGTCCTTGTTCTCTGTCTCTGATGGTTGCCACCGGAATCTACCACCGAAAGTCACTATTTAGTCTTTGTTTGTCATTAGTTTAACTCCTTTGTTTGTCATCCTTAAATGTCATCATCTTAAATTGTTGAGCACCACTGACTAACCACTAAACTTGTTAGCCAAGACTGTCATAGAACATCATTTGACAACCAATATTACCACAACAAGTTTGCCAGCTAATCACTCTTTTTATTTCATATAAATATCTGCATTCCATAACTTAAATGACTAAAGCATTGGATTAATAAACATACACACCTTTTAGAAGTCATTTTTCAAAGAATATGTGTCTGTTTAGGGAAATAAGTTAAGTGAAAAAATAACTAAGATATAAATGAAACTGTAAAATGTTTTATTAAATTAAAGAGTTAAATCTTTAAAGAAATAATAACATGCGATTTAGTTTTTGATTGTTAAAAAGCATCGAGATTAGGTTGAATTGTGGTCGTCACTTTGAATGACAATATGTACAACCGGATCAAAAATCATGCAGATATGCATACGAAAAAATATGCACATATGCAAATGAATAAAATATGCATATATGCATATAAATGTTTCCTCTTCATTGAAGGGGCTAGCTTTTATTATAAAAAAAACAATATTTATACAAGTCTTAACATCTTGATATAATTATTTATTATGTCATGACAAGAAACACACCTATAGGCGGAGCTTTGTTGCCCCCCCTGTTTTTTCGCCCAGTAGTGAAAATTTATACGTATTTCAACCGGAAATTTTATACGTATTGAGTTCGCCCCCCTAATTTGAGTCTCGTGACTTCCCCCACCACCCCCCTACATCTTTTCTCAAGCTCCGCCACTGAACACACCCTGATCGATATAATTTAAATTAACCACACTTGTAACTTGATGTTAAATAGATGTGGCAATATGGATGAGTCATATGGTTGGGTAACACATCAAAAGAGGTTCAAGTTCAAACAGGTTGTTTTTAGTGTGGTAAATATAAATAGAGTTTGTTAATTAGAAACATGCTTAACAATACAAAATGTCAGCAATAGATCTTTTTGAACAAAATGTAGTGATATGTCCACAATACCATGTTCTACTTTACCTGAAAAGATTGGATTTTCATAAAGAAGGTCAAACAAAATGGTTAGAAATGTTAACCCCTATATTTCCTTCTTGAATTTATATTCCTTTTGTATAAATGATTCTGTTGTAACCTTTTTATTTTTCACTCTCACATAGAGTGACTAGTGATAATGTCGACATTTAGAGATAAATGTAAAAATTTGTAAAGATTTTATGGTTTTTGAGCATAATGAAATTCTACATTTTGTAACACATTATTATTAATATGTAGTAAATAAATAGGATGAAGGAATATACAGTTGGAGGAAGCTCTTATTGGAGGACCATTAATGTATAAGAAATCAACTTCAAAAAATATGGTCTAATTGCAAAATATTCTAGTAGGCTGGATGTAGTTAGGAGTAATTGAGGTCATTCTAAAATAAATAAAAAAAAAATAAATCTTAGGGGTAGCTTCTAGCAAAAAACAACATTTATACAAGTTTAAACACCCTGATATCATTACTTGTTGAACAATTACACGAATCAAACGGTTTATTTTAAACTAACCATTGACTCAAAAATTAGAAATGACAACACCATCATTACTATATATTAGATCATTTGCTAATATGCATGAGTGCATATATGCGTGAATGCATATATGCACATATATGCGTGAAAGTTCATAGGCGGTCTCAGGTTCTATCATGGGGCTAGATGCAATTAGGAGTAATTAAGGTTATTTTAAAAATAAAAATCAATAAAAAGCCTCATGAAGCTAGCTTCCAGCAAAAAGCAACCATTATACAAGTTTGAACACCCTGATATTATTATTTGTTGAATAATTACACGAATCGAACTCGGTTTATTTAAATTAACCATTGACTCAAAAATAGAAATCAATGACAACACCATCATTATATTACTGTATATTAGATCATTTGTTAATATGCATGAATGCATATACGCATAAATGCTTACAGTGACCATTTATAAAACCTATATATCTATATAATTCAACTAGCAACATAAAATTAGCTTTATCAAACATATTTTTCAACTAATTAATACATAATCTAAGATTCAAAAATGAAACATTGTCATAATCTAATAAGAAATACACCAATAATCATGAAAACTATTTTTTTTCCACATGATACAATTAGCTCTATCAATACCATTTATACAAATTACAAAAATGTGTCATCCTAATAACACAATCCATCATAAGAGTCTTCATAAGTATACTTTTTTTATTGACTTGATTCAACCAACCCCTTGCCCTTATTGAGTTGTTGGAGAGAATCCAACATCAATAAATCACATCTTTTTATTAAAAATAGAAATAATTAAAAAAATTAGAAAATATGAAATTCTTCAAAACACTAAAAAAAATTTGAAATAAAATATTTTAAATTGTTCTTCTTATAAAAAATTATAAAAGGTGAAATTTACTATAAGAATCTTATCAAAACAACGAAAATAATTAAAAGCTTAAAAAGAAGATGTCATTGTTTATTTACTTAAAGTGATTATTTATACGTAAGTTCAATCATATGTTATCTTAAAATATGGGTTTATACTTTTTAAATTTTCATTACTAATTATTTAATATTTTATTTATTCAATCCGTGTAATACACATATACTAACCTAATATACATATATATGTATTTGGGCATTTGAATTACTCTTAGACCCTATATGAGCTTTCATATATATGGATTATATTTTCTTCTTAATATTAACTAGTGTTTTCTCCTGCGTTACGCGCGCGGGAGTTTAGTTGTTTTCCCCTGTCTTACGCTACCGTGACTTTGTTCGTTGTCGGGAAAAAAATTCAGTTTGTACACCTCTAGGTGGGGGTACTCATGCCACACCCACCAATCAAATAATGTCACATCACACTACACCATACCACACCGCACCAATTTTTTTTATTTAGAAAATTACTTCATTAATAAAAATAAATTACAAATTATAAATATAAATAGAAGACTACATTAAATATAAAACAATTAAGAATATGAAAGTACGATGTAAATTTATGCAGGAGATGATGAGAAATATTTGAGAGTGGGGTAAAGTTTATGAGTTTTAGGTTCGTATTTATAGTGTGAATTTCGAGGTCACAGCGAATGCGCTCCCTATCACCCTAACATACATGTAACATCATAATACATGCATATTTGAACAAAAAATATAATTAACTTCAAAAACTTAAATTAACAATGATGTAATATCATATTAAACTAACCAAAAAAAAATTGTTACAAGTCTACATCTTTGAAACAAAAGTACCTAAAATCTATTACAAAAAAAAATCTAAAAGCTACTTGTTCTTCATTTCTTGATCATCATCATCATATTTGACCATAAAAGAGCCACATCTATGAACACTAATAAGAGCAAAATTTTAGACAATTTAACATATTGTAAGAGTCAGATTTTGAGAATGCATAATAGTCTATGTAATTACATAAATGTAATATATGATTGCATACACGAAATAAATGAGATTACATATGTGTAACAAGCCATTACATACATAACATAGATGATTACATATATCTATTTTATATAAAATAGATAATTAGAAATCAAACGTACGTACAAGGGTTTTAGATAAAGTTAGAGATTGTATTAAAAATACAAGTATTAGTTTTTTTGCTGTTTAATTTGTTTAACTAACTCGAACTATTTTTTTTCTGTAAAAAGTTTTAACAAATTCAAAGAAATTTCAAAATTCATCTAGTAAACTTTGTAAATTTTCAAAAGATTGATAGATTACCATAAAGAAGAGCTGATGAAAACCATGAAATCAGATAAACACCCGTCACGTACCTACTAGCGGTGGATACAAAAGTAGATCTAAAAACCCCACAAACACTCCCTCTATGGACCATCGAGGGTGGCACTGCACCATATCTGAAATATTGTAGGCTTGAATCATCGAACAAAATCGCACCCTTGATACATTAAACACCTGGAAAAATCGAACATAAATATCATAGCTTTTAAAGATTGAACCAAAGTGTGTCAATGTGTGTGTGTTTATAAGATGATGGAAAAGAGAGATGATCGAAGAAAGACTTGAATGTGTGTGTGTTTATAAGAAAGAATGATGGAGATGACATAAAAGTCTATCGATGTGAGCTCAATTCAAGTTGGTGGAGTCAGGGGTGTGGTTCTTATGTAAAAGGAAGGGAGTAAAGAGTATTGGTGGGAAAGGTAAAAGGGTAATGACTATTATGCCCTTGAAGATCATGTGATATGGAGACTCGAGTGTGATGATGTCTAATGAAGTTCCATCGATTTTACTCTTACCCGATTAATCCGTTCGACCCGATTTCACCCGTAATCAATTAAACCCAACCAAATACCTGAAAACTTATTAACTGGTTGTTATAATAGGGTTGGATTTTAAATAGATTTTAAAACATCAAAAATCCCAATAACCCAAAACCTGGATAATCCGATTAAAACCTAGTATAATAAAGTAAATTATTTGTATACAAATCTTTTGATGGTCTAAATAATCAAATTGTTTGTATACAGTTATCTATTTAAACACATTTTATAATTTATTGAACTAACCTAATTTAAATTCACTAATTTTACAAGATTTTAAAAGAGTTAATTACACGATTGGTCCATGTGGTTTGCCCATATTACAATATTAATCCTAACTTTTGAGAAATTATAGTTTTGATCCCAACTGTTTACCAAACGTAACACGATTGGTGTCTGACACTAACTTCTGTTAAGTTTCTTAGTTAAATGATGAAAAGACCATATTACACCTGAACTAAAAAACATTATTAATTAATGTGGGATACTTTTTCTTTAATAATGTTTTTTAGTTTAGATGTAATATACATTATACACACACACAAAACAAAATGTCAACATCACCATCATCAAATCCTCATATCCACCGGCGACGTCACTGATCGCCACCACTACATCCGGCGATGCCACCGATCGCCACCATCACGTCCGAAGACTTTGCCACACCAGTACTCCACCATCGTCACAGCCACATCAACGCACCGATGTATATCATAACCATCATCATCGATGGTTGCCTGTCGGTCGGTGACCGTCGATTTGGCTGGTGATTATGATAATCGTCATCTTCCTTCCCAATATACATATATGAATATATTAATAATATACACATATTTCACGATCACCATCAACCCACCACCACCACCACCGGCAACCCACCAACAACCAACCCGCTATCTCCATCACCAACATCCATCATACCACCACTATCGATGATTGCGACCACCACCATCTCCATACCTGCTCGCCACCGCCACACCTGATCGTCATCGTCGGCGGTTGAAGCCCGCATATCCATCAAAATCCACCCCACCCCATCGGTCACCCCCATCATCTTCTCTACTCATCCTTCCCCTCCAATCATTTGACCAAATCCGATTTGAAATGTTAGCGATAGTGGCGGCGCCAGAGCAGTTCCGATTTAAATGGGAGGGGCGACGGATGTCGCACGCGGTGGCGGTGAATGTTGTCACAGTGGTTGTGATGCGGTGGTTGGGATAATGCTTTTCTCCAGTGGAGGAAGAGGTGGTGACATATGTCGCCCGCGGTGGTGGTGTGCCGTCGGTGGTGGGGCACCGACGGTGTGGCTAGTCTAATCAAAGGGTCATCACCTATTTAATGTGTATGGTTGTTTTTTTTTGAACGGAAAATGTGCGACCCTATTTCGGAGGATAGGTGTTATCTTAATCGGGTCACCTATCTGTTTCCCAAACGGGACCGCATCCCCAACCCCCTCAGGTGAAAACCCATTGCCGAGAAAATCCCCTACCTCAATTATAAACATTTGCTCAAAGTGAGACTTGAACCCATAATCTCTCAATATTTACATGTGATAGGTACCTCACATTAACATATGATTATTAAGTTTTATAAGATTGCTGGGGTCACATTAATTTTTCTAAACAATCAAGAAATGTCACATCAACTATACTTAAATCTTTATCAAGTTCTCTAATTAGTGGCAACACTACTCTAACCTAAGTACTCTAATATATTTTTCTTTTCTAATCAAAAATAAGTTTTTTATTCAAAAACACAAATATAACCAACTTTAAACATAAAATAAATATAAATAAAACATAAATTTTGAATTGATTTAAATAAAACTCATCCGGTGGAAGCTATAATTTCTTACCGATAAAGTGATATAAAACTTTCGAACTGAAAAATGTTTGTTGAAAGAAGAATGGAGAGCACTGATTTAGTATAACCAATATGAGATATAATGGTATTGGCACTACCTTTTTTTTTTTGAACGGCCAACAAAAATATTATTATTAAAAAAGTACTAGCCGGGAGCTAGATCAGTTTACAATGGCCAATACATTACTATTACAATAAGTTACTCAACCGTATTACATATATCAAAAGTACACCATTGTTCCCATGTCGATTTGCACATGCTTGAGCAATTATTAATCCACAGATAACTTAAGAACTTCACATCTTCGAAAATCATTTCCAAAGATATAGGTTTTTTGTTAAAGAAAGCATCATTTCTGGATGTTCATAAGCACCACATGGTCGTTAAAATGATAGAGTGGACAACCTTCTTCTTTTTCATTGAGCCTGGGATATGTTTGTGAATTCGCAGCAGGTCCCTAACATCAAAAACATAAAAGTGGGAGATACAACACCATTTCGCAATGAGATCCCAAAGTGATAAAGCCATCCTACATCCCGTAAAGATATGTATTGTTTTTTCCACGTATTCCCAAAAAAAACACAATTGGTTGTTTCAACATTTACATTTCTTACAGCCAATGATTTTAATGTCGAAATGCGCTCCATTTCCCCTCTCCACGCCAAGCAAATGACTTTTTTTTGAACCCAATTAATCCAATCAAGTACAAAACTTGGCTTTACATATCTAAGGTCTTGAATTTTATTCTTTAAAGTCACAACAGAGAAGCAACCGGTTCAGTCCAGCAACCAAGTCCATTGATCTTTATTACTGGTTAGCCTTGCGTGTGACACCAGAGACATAAGCTGCCTTAATTCATCCAATTCAAGAGGAGATTATAATCTTTTTTTTCCAACAGAATGAAAAAGATCCCCCATTCACAGTGTATTGGACCCTATCAGATATGCAGCAGAGTTTGAACTTTTCTGCCAAAACTAACCTTGGAAACATAGAGGCCAGCGGCTCATTATTCAACCAACAATCTGTCCCAAATGAGATTTTTAAACCATTAACTGGAATTGCTTTAATCAAGCTGGACAGATTAATCCCCCACTTCTTTAATGTATGTGACATGTTAAAGATTTGCTTCCAAGGACATGGGTATGATAACTGAATAGGTATATACTTTGGTGTATAGCCCATATTACTTTTCTCCATAAATCACCCTTCTCCATATTGAATCTCCACCACCATTTAGAAATCATTGAAACATTTGCATCTATCAAAGAACCTAGGCCGAGACCACCATACTCCTTGGCCATCGGTATTTTTTACCATGAGATCCAATTTATCTTCTTATTGTCTGATGCACCACCCCAAAAGAAGGTTCTTCACATGCTTTCAAGGGTTTTGATTACCTGCAAAGGAGCCTTTTAAAGCGAAAAATAATAAGTAGGAAGAGCATTGAGGACCGAGTTAATCATAACCATACGACCACCAAAGGACATATTTTTTGCTTTCCAGATTGACAAACGATTCTAGAACAAGTCAACAATGGGCTTCCAGTTCTTGATCAAATTCATATTGGCCCCAACATAGAGGCCTAAGTACTTAAAAGGAAAAGAACCAACATTACAATGAAGCTCACTGGCTATAGCCTTTAAGTCCAAAGGATCCATACACACCCTATATATCTTGCTTTTTAAAGGATTGATTTTTAGACCCGAGACCAAGTTAAAACATCTGAGGATTCTATTGAGTTTCTTTGCATTAGATATTGAATTTGTACATGTGAAAACAACATCAACAACAAAAAGAGAATGCGAGAGTTTTGGGTTGTTATGTTAACGATGATTCCCTGGAAAAGGCCAACTTTACACGCCTGTTTCATGATCCCAGTTAAGGCTTTCATAGCAATGATGAAGAGAAAGGGGGATAGGGGGTCTCCCTGTTTAAGATCTCGAGAGAACGAGAATTCTTGAGTTGGGGAGCCATATACAAGAATTGAAGCTCTAGAACCCAACAAGATCGCCCATACCCAGTTCCTCTATTTCTGTGGAAATTTCATTTGCTACATGATGGACATTAGGAAATTCCAGTTTAAAGAATCAAATGCTTTGTCAATATCCGCTTTAAAGAGGAAGCAAGAGTTCTTGGATTTATTCATCCATGAAACAGCCTCGTTAAAAATAAGTGACCCATCCAAGATACTACGGGAAGCCAAAAAAGCAGACTGCTCTTCTGAAATCAACTTGGGAATGACCTCTTTCAAGCGATTAACCAAGATTTTTGAAATCACTTTATTTATAGAACCAATTAGACTAATTGGCCTATAATCAAGCCGATCCAACGGATCCTTAATTTTGGGAACAAGAGCGATAAAAGATGATGTGCAGCATTGAGCAATGGAAGCCGATTCATAAAACCCATTAAGCAGATCTAAGAAATCAGATTGTAACCCATCCTAACATCTTTTGATGAAATTAAAACTAAATCCATACTGCATTTTTCACTTCCTGGATGGAAAAAGGCTGAATCAATAAATCAGCCTCTTCAGATGACAACGCCCTTACTGAAGCAGCTGGCCAACCATTCATAAATTCCTGACATACCAGGAACTAGTCGAGTTTACTAAGTTTATCCCCATTATCCGACATATATGTAAATTGAACTCCACCCATATTATATTCAAACAACTCAGCACAATGAATAAATCGATTAAAGGCATTTGCATCGGCTTCCACAAAGTCTGAATTTAGTCTTTCAGACGAATACCTAACATCATTAAAATCCCCCATGATGATCCATATACCTGGTAGAGAGGCTTTGATCTGAATAATCTCATCCCAGGTTGCCCGAAAAACACAAGCTACCCGAGATAATCATGTAGTGCCTTCTCTTGAAAGTCTTTAATCTAGTGAAAATAGAAGGATCCCACAAGCACAGCATCCCACCGCATCTACCGAATCAAAATTAAAACTTGTGTTTCCTCAGAATTTATTTAGGAACTTCGAATTTGGGCAACTTGTCTTGGTTTCTTGAATTGAAATGAAATGGACACCATGAGAAGATCCCCAACACCCCTTAAGTTTACTGATAGAAAATTCATTTTGAAACATCTAAGGCCCCCTCACCATTGTCTGGGCACCTCAAAAAGCGATAAACTTTGCCATTTTCTTATTAGTAAGTTACAGACTTTCATGAATTTAGGAGTAATTTTAGAAAGGTGGCGAGGTTATATCGGCTTTATGATCTCCTGATCTAAATGTCATAAAAGAAAACAAAAACTTGTAAACAAACGATGATTCGCCATCGCAAGTTTATTTTCCAACATTAGATCGAGATGGCTTCCTCTCACACTCTTGGAAAGTTTATTGTTCCCAATCTCCTGAATAGGTCCATCATTCAATTCCGTCGTCCATCTTCTTCCCGTTCTCTTCACACCCATGATCACAACTCTAACCGCGTTCATCGGCCCACGTCTATTGCCAGTGCCTTTCGTACAACTTGTTATTTTCTATATGGTACGCGCGTAAATAGGTCCAACATTATGCAGTTTTTTTATACTGCATGTCTCAAATGCATGAACAGATATATGTACGTATTTGACTCTATGAAGATCATAAAATGTGAAGATATATATATTGCATTTATTTGTAATGAAATCTTCTTATTATTCCAGATCTTCTTCCTTGGTCACCGGTCAGATTGATTAGTTTTAGGCTAAATTCGTTGGAATTGGGAGTCCTTGGACCTGCTCGCCACCCTGGTACTTGGAAGGTGAGACAAAACACAGAAGCCCTGAAGCTACACCGCGATATATCAGGAAGCGGTAAGGAAACAATTGCATATCTCAATGTCTCGATCGAAAGAAACAGCGATATTGTGAATGGTCCAAGGAATCGCTTTCTCGTTGATGGCATATCAGAAAATCTCGGTACTGGCGTAGTGTGACTTGAATGATGATAATAAAATTTGTTTACTTGTATTATGGTAACTAATTTTTAATTTTTGTTTTACATCATACAGAACATAGGAGTGTAATTCAACCTGCTGTTGTTGTCATTGAACGTCAAATACTGCAGAAATCAGAAGGTTATCATGGGGAAGATCTTTTTGGAACTTATACCGTGTTGATTGATTTACCATGTGACTTATACGATACCAATGCAATCAAAATAGAGCAAAAGAATCAAGTTGTGGACATTATTGTTCCCAAACTAAAACCCGAGTGGATTTATAAAGTGAATATATTATGCGAATGGTGAATTAATAACCTTCAATGAAGATTACCAACAAGCTTCATCTTCAATCAAATAACCAAGCCAATGAAGCTTAACTAAACAATAAGCATCTCACAAAAAGCCTAAACAATCAAATCAAATCATTGTACAAAAACTTCATCTACAATTGAAAATCATTGGTATCTCAAAAGAAAACTAATGGGTATTTAGTTTTGATAAACATTTCTCGTACGTATGCCTCTACTTGATGGATGCTTGCAGAAGAGGTTAATAGCCATAGTGTCATTTAACAATCTAACATAGTAAATCGCATTTACTTGTTGCGCCTTTAACAAACAATTGTCTCTAGTTGTGGATTATTATTCAGCTCCCATCATCAAACCAATCATGTGATCCGGCTAACATCTTTAGGTGCTTAATGCGATTAACATCTTCGATAAAAAACCGAAGACGTATTTGAGGCCATCAATCCTCAACTCCTTGAGTCCTCTTTAGGTAGTGTTTCGTTATCTTCACAAGAGATGAGCAGAGATGATCCACAAAAGTGTAGAGACTAACTTCTCTTTTAAAACTAAGAAAAACATCATGATTCCACAACCGAACGACGATGAAGAAGAAGAAGACACCATTGATATGTTAAATTCAACTAGTAAGCTATGTGCTTACATTTTCGTTAATAGAGAAGTGTTTTCATTTTTCTTCTTTTCCATTTGAATCCCATCAGAATTTCAAGTTGCAGATGTCAACGAAAACGAAACCCGTAAAACATAAAATACTTAAATCTGAACATTTAAGTAAAAGTGCAAACGAGTCGAGCCGAGCCTGAGCTCGTTTAGTACCGAGCTCTGTTCATTTTGTTTTAAGAGAGCTCGAGCTCGGCTCGTTTCAAGCTTTAACCCTCAAGCTCAAGCTTGGCTCGTTAAAAACTTTTCAAGCTCGGGTTCGAATCGGGCTTGGCTTTATTATTTTTTAATTATTATTTTTAATATTTTTATATATAAATTTATATATATTTATAATTATATATTATATATATTATAAATATTATTTATTTTTTATATATAATAATAATTATTTAATAATTTAAATAAAAAAATATATGTAGATATAAAGTTCGTTTAGGCTCGCAAGCCGGCTCAAGCTCGAAATGTGAGCTCGGGTTCAAGCTCAATTTTTGATGAGCTTTTTCTGATGCTTGAGCTTGGCTCGAGCTCGATATGGCTCGGCTCGTTTCGAGCTTTTTGTTGAGCCAATCTCAAGTAGTCTGGGAGCAGCTCGACTCATTTGCACCCTTACATTTAAATCATGACATCAGTGATATTTCAATTGCGTTGAAAAAGAAGTTGAATGATTTAAACCAGGTAATTATTAATATTAGATTTATTGATTGTTTTGATGGAGTTTGTATTAGACTATAATTAAGTTTGTTTTTTTGTTTGATTATTTAACAATGTTTGAATTGGGTTAGGATTGATATAGATTTATTATAAATTAAAGGTTAAGATTAATGTAATGTGTGGTTATTATATGGATAATACAAATCGTCTAGTGATTAGCCATAGAAACATGTTTTGTTATGTGATCGATCCGATTTTCCAGCAATCTGGTCATATTTTATAATTTTTAAAAGCTCGTTTGATATTTGAAGTATATACTTATTAAAAATGCAATGGAAAGCATATATCTAGCGTGTTTCATATCAAATACTTAGATATAATAACGGTTAGTTAAATATAAAATACAATAGTTTAAATTTAATAATTTGATTCGCATAAATAATATTATATTTATCTAGTATTTAATATGATAAACGAAATGAAATAAACTATTGTAAGGAAAAAAAAAAACAAGATCTTTGTCTTGTCAATAGAATTAAATTGTCAATAGAATTAAATCATCTATTACACAAGTATTTCATTCCCTTAAACATCTTAAAATAATTTATTCGTCTCGTTTTTTTCATTTCATTTCTTTTTTAACCCTCCATTCCTACCACCACTACCCACCACCACCGCCACTACCCAGGGGCGGATCTATAGTGTAAATAAGGGGTTCCGGGAACCCGTTCGGTTTCAAATTTATAGTGTTAAAAATATAAAAAAATTAGAAGGAACCCTTTAATATTTTGAAGTAGGAACCTTAAACCAAAAGTGTATGCTAGTGTGATGGTTAGGCGCCCTTTTCTACTACCGAAGGTCCCGGGTTCGAGTCTTTTCCAGCCTTTGTCCTTTTTGTTTTTTTTTTTTTTTTTTTTTTTTTGCTTTTTTTAACGATTTTTAATAGAAGAAATACGGTTTAAACAAACCCATCGGCCAATCCATCACATTCACGACCGCATGTCCACATTTACGGCCAGCAGCCTCTTCCGGTCTTCCCTCTTGCACCACGGCACCACCTCTGGCCGCCAGCCCGCCACCACCACCCTAGCCTTCGGCCAGACTACCACCACCTTCGGCCGCCACCACCAGTCCACCACCATCGCGAGGTATGTCAAAGAATTTCTATCCCTTTTTTTTTTTTTTTTTTTGTAAGAAATGGTAATCCTGGATCCGCCACTGCCACTACCCACCACCACCCACTACCGCCACCACCCACCATTATACAAATGCCAATGTTGACCAATTTTGACCCAGATGTACACAAGGTACTGAGACATTTCCGTGATCACCTCTAGAGTCTCACACCTCAACCGTTATTTTAAAAGCCAAGGACAGGGTATTGCTTTCCTCCACACACAAGATAAAAAGACTACTTCCAACTGAGACCTCCAGCCTGGCTTTTTGTTTATATGAACAATCATATGGAAAACACAAAAGATTGTATAATGAGCAAATGCAATACATAATATTTATGCACTAATTCATT
The DNA here is from genome assembly GCA_025506505.1 of Flaveria sonorensis. Classification (NCBI taxonomy): domain Eukaryota; kingdom Viridiplantae; phylum Streptophyta; class Magnoliopsida; order Asterales; family Asteraceae; genus Flaveria; species Flaveria sonorensis. The sequence goes on from CM046436.1 coordinate 10,911,670, forward strand.
AATCATTATGCTTTAACTCAAGACACATCTTATACATGGTCTTAATTATTACCAACAATACAATTCATAAGAAGAAAGGAAAATTAACACCGGGGATAGTATAGCTTTGTCACACTATTTTCTGTGAAAATTAACCGACACCGTCTTCATATCTGGGTAGTTCATACACTGGTCTAGAGCTTAGAAGAAGTTATGGTTTTGGGATCATCAAATGTAATCATCACCTTCCCAATTACCTTTCTGTCCCTGATATCCAGAAATGCAAGATTGGCCTGCCAACAATATTAACAATGTGAGATCACAATATGTTTTCTAATGGATTTAGATCCAAACGTTTATCTTCTTTTTATTAGTGGTAACATGTATATAACAAGTTTAAGAGTCATCAAGAAAAAGAGTGACTCAAAACGGAACACCTCTTGCAGCTGAGAAGAGTTCATTCGGGGGTAGCCTCATTATTTCGCAAGGAATAACTAGTAGTAGTGCATTATAGGCATGTTGGGTACCGGATTAAAATGAGTTCTATCCTTTTTAAATTTATAATTAATTAATGTTAAGTATTATTATAAAACTTTTAAAATTTGAATAGAAAGGCTATGTTTAAAATTTTTCCCACATCTGATCGGTTTGAGATAAAATACAACCTAAAATGACCAATTGTCAAACTGGATAAAAATTGTCACATACTCACATCTGCATCTAACTATTGGTCAAACACATCTATTAGACAATCAAATTTTCAGTTTTTGTGAGAAGGATTAAGTAATTGGGAACAAAATATGACTTATTATTTAAGCTCATTAAATGAAAATTTCATAGTTCATACCTCTTGGAGCTCGTATGACTGAGAAATGTAGATGGTGATTAAGCCCTTTGCCAACCAAGATAGCAGCTCCTTTAAAGAGTCTTCAAGCACACTTGGATTATTCACCTTATAGCTCCCCCAATAGAGTCCATGAATCGTCCAATTCTGAAAGAAAGAGATAAAGTTTAGGTCTTTCCGCACATTTTAACTATTATGTGGATCCCATTATGATTAACACAAAAACCTACACTTCCACGTACTATATACCAAAGCATCAAACATAAAGAAATAATAAGCATAAAAAACAAGTTTTCTTGGTCATATTTAACAATAGTCTTAAGTTTGAAAAAACATTTTCTTAGTATAACAGTTGTATCTTGTAGGTCTCATTTCAGAAAACACGACATATAGTAGTAAGCCCCATTTACTCTATTGCCACATGGGATTCGGTAAACAAGAGTCAAGCAATTGCTTTACCTTCACAAGAGCGATATTAGCAGGAATAAGAGGGACCTCTCCACTTGCAAACCCTATAACTAAAATTTGTGCCCCCCAATTCAACAACTTCATGCTTTCTTTCGTAAGCTTGCCTCCAACCGGATCATATAAAACATCAACCCCTTTAAGCTTTTTTGCTTTCAAGAACGCCCTCACACTTTCAATAACACCTCCTTTGCTCAAGTCAACAACGTGATCCACGCCCGTTGACTTCAAAAACTCTACTTTCTCATTTCCTCTAAGAACTCAAACAAAGTCAATGCATATTTGGCGAAATATAGGGGCAGTAAAGAGAATTTACGTAGAAGCACACACCTAGCAACAGCAATGACAGTAGCACCACAAACCTTCCCTATTTGAACAGCTGCAAGACCAACACCTCCAGCCGCACCAAGAACTAGCAATACCTACATATTTGTATGAATCACGTGACTTACTTGTAATTATAACATTGTAACAATAAATACCTGTATACTTGTGATCAATCTGGTACGTATGGTCTATTTTGGCACCAACAATTTTCCAGGGGTCAGTAATAGACGTTTTAATTAGTTTTCTTTGCATGAATTCATATATTAGCTCTAAGTTATATACCCTCTGTCCCCAAAACATACAAACTTTTAACTTAGCCCTTTACAAGACAAAACCGAAAAAACTTGTTGCGCAACAAAGATTTTGCAGCGAATTCTAAGAAGCATACAGGCAAATTAAGATTTAAATATTGCAAAAAAGAAAACTTCCTCCTTCCCAAAAACTAAACATATCACTTTTTATTTATTTACTTGAAACCTGCTTTCCAAATGAAATATTGGGACATAATATACATGATATTATCACCATTTTTTGCAATACAAACATCAAGTCAACTAATTAGCAAATTAATCTAAAAAAAATAAGGAGAACAACACCTCAATCACCAATTAGAGTTCTTCTTTCACTGTTTCTCTACTGTTTATAACAGAACAATTATCCTCTAAACATTAACTACTGCAAGTCATTATGATGGCAACATAGAAGATGAAAACAACAAAATGGTATCACAAACTAAAGATAAAAAAATCCCATGAAAACAGTTGATAAACATAACACTTAACTTAAACTCCTAAACACACAGTTACAACACTGTCAATACCTGACCAGATTTCAGGTTAGCCCTATGAACCAACGCCACATGAGAAGTCCCATACGCAACCGGCAGTGCACCCGCAGCCACCAGATCACACCCATCCGGAACTCCAAACCTTCACTCCCTCAAAAAAAAAAACTCAAAATTAGGGCAAATTCAATCAAACAATAATCATATTCACTACACAAACAACTCAACAGCAATCACTCACAAATCTTTCTCATCAGCAACAATAAACTGCGCAAAAGAACCCACACCAGCAAACGAACAAACACGATCACCGACTCTAAATTTGGTGACTTTGGGGCCTACGGAGTCGACGACGCCGGAGTAATCGGAGCCGGGGACAAAGGGTAAGGGGACTTTTTCTTGGTATTTGCCGAGAACTTGGAGGTAATTGGCGTAATTGAGGCTGGTGGATTTGATTCGAACTCTTATTGAAGTGGGGGAGGTGAGGTGGGGGATGGGGTGAGATGGTGCGACGGTGAGGGCGGTGGTTTCCGATGAGTCTGGTGGCGTTGTGGGATCACCGAGCTTCCGGCAGACCAGAGCTTCCATTGGTGTTGAATGTTGATGACTGTTGGGTTTGCAATGAGAGGAAAAAGACAAGAGAGAGGGAAGTGATAGAGATATAAATTAGAATTAATTTTAATTTTAGTTTTAAAATTTTAACAAAAATAAGTGTTTTCTTTTAAAAAATTAGAAATATTAGTTTACCTTTAAGAATTTTATAAGTTTTTTTTTAATTTCAGTTTAAAGGTTGATTATTTTGGATTTAAATTAAAACAACTAATTAAGTCTTTTGATTGAAATTAAAAAAAGTTATGAAACTTTTGAACACAAATTAATATTTATAATTTTTTTTAAAAAGGTTATTTTTGTTAAATTTAAGCCGAACTTGCGTGTGTGTTTTTTAAGGGCGTTGTAACCTAGGTGTGATTGTGAGAAAACAAATGAAAAGACAAACACAATAAAAGCCAAAGGCTACAAGGTTGGATTAGGATTAAAGAACACTATTTCTGTAAGTGATAAAATCTTTTGTTTTTATATGGTAGATTAAAGTTTTAATTTTTTGTAAGCAAAAAAATAGTGAAATATAAAGTTATTTAAGAAAGCTAGAATGAAGGGGGCAGTTTACTCGTGAGGCTAGGAACACTATCACAAGCCCTTAGGTATTGAAAAATTCGATGATTTGTGATTTTTATTCGGCAAATTAGATTTTAATAATACAAACTATTATTTATTGGTTGATAATAATCAATACTATTGATTTGGCCGGTAACAATTTTAATTTTTGTTTTTATTACCAACAACAATCCTAATAACATAATTATTAAAAATTTACGTTTGATTTCGACTCGACTTCGTTCGCAATAATGAATATGAACGAAATAAAAAACATACAAGTTAAATCGAGACTAAAATAAGTACAATCAAGTGTGAATGTATTATAATTATACTACTGGGATTGTTGTTGGTAATAAAGATGAAAGTTGAGATTATTACCAGCCAATTCAATAGTATGAATTATTATCGGCCAATGAATAATAGTTTGGATTATTAAAATCCAATTTTTCTTTTTATTTTGTGCACAGTCTGAGTCTTTATTCGACGACTCTTTTACCATTATTTTAAATAAGTAAGATTTTATTAGCACTTATAAATTGCATAAATTTACTTATTTTTCATGCATCTTCTTATCATAAAATCTTTTCTACTTTATGTAAATATGTTCAACGAGTCTATAGAAAAAAATCTACTTACTCGTGAAAGTCGTTAAACCCAAATTAGGTTTGAACAAAAACCCAAAAAAACTTAGTCTTGCTATTTAAAAAGAATTAACGACATAACTTATTGTTTGTCTGCATTCTATTTCGATGTAAAAGAAATCAACCTAATCCAACCTAACTCGAATCCAAATATACGCGACTTATCCACCTATGCCAAGCATTGCATCAACAACGAAATGATATGTTTCAAAAACCGCACGAGGCATTAACCGTTGTTGGATATAGTCCTTTATGTAGACGTGACATTGCCTAGTGTTTGGGTTAGAGTTTCCATTAGGGGTGTAAACGAGCCGAGCCGAGCCCGAGCTCGCTGAGGCTCAAACTCGACTAGTTTTAGTTTTAGAAAGCTTGAGCTCGGCTCGTTTATAGTTTTATTTCCAAAACTCGAGCTCGGCTCGTAAAAAAATTATTAGGCTCGAGCTCTGCTCAGGCTCGGCTCGTTTATTGTTAAATTATTAAAATTTTATTTTTTATAATTACTTTTATATTTTTTATAATCAAACTTTTTATATATAACATAATATATATTATTTAATTATTTATCATAATAATATATATAATAATATGATTTATGTATATATATATATATATATATATATATATATATTCAATATGTAAATAAAAAATTATATAAAACAAAATGTTCGTTTAGACTCGCGAGCCGGCTCGAGCTCGATGTCTGAAGCTTGGGCTCAAGCTCGAGCTCGGGCTCGGGCTCGTCTAAGCTAAGCTCGATTCGAGCTTTTTTCGAGCAGATCCCGAGTAGCTTGCAAGCCGGCTTGGCATATTTACACCCCTAGTTTCCATTAATAGTTTATATTTTTAATTCCGATAGGTGATGATGTCGGCGGCCATTGATATTTTGTGCGGTGGCTATTAAACGGGTGTTTGGTATTTGGTGGGTGGTGAAGGTCCAATCATACGAGGCCATGACAAGAAAATATGAGACTAACAATTCAACATGCTGAGAAATGAGAAACTCAGAAACAAAATATTAATGGCCCAAACACGAATTTGGAAAATTCGATTTTTTTATCAAGTCGGTTCCTGTTGCAAAGCATCTTATATTGTTATGTTATGTTTTGTCATATTGAACCAAAAGAAATGATTTGATTCAAATATCAATAACGTGTTTTGAGCCCATAAATTATAGATGAAAGAAAAACTCTACAATCAAGCGTGTTTAATTAAGAGCATGGTCGGTAAGGAGGATCCATTGATATTGTGAAAGCCGTAGGAAGATCAAACCGTGAAACGAAATCATATCCAAAGATGGCTGCACCAGCTGCTGATGCTCCTGCACCCAACCCCATTGCAAAACCTGGTCTAGTCCGCAGATGAGGTCTTTCTCCTGATGATGATGATGATGGCATGTTGATGTAAGTTGGTGGTAAGTTATCTTGGAGCTTAAAGGATCAATCTTTTTTGTTGGTGTCGTTTTCCAGTAGACCAGAGTGTTCAAGAGTCAAAAAGTGTGCAGAAGATGAATAGAAGTGAGAATAAGTTTTTAACAAAAAAAAGGTGTTGATTAATAGTATGTGTTCAAGGGTATTCTATAATATGAAACAAAAAAAAAACAAAACGGCATGATGAAAGTAAAATATGTACAAGGCATTTTTCTTAGCACAACAAATATACAGACATTTGAGCTACCATATATACGGTTCCGATTCGTCTACAGGGATAAACTAGTATTCTTCTCATGTACAAAGTTGAAAAATGATAGATTTCTAACCAAGAAGATACCAAAATGTTATAAACTAATATGCTTAATTATACATCTATCAATACAGTTTCCTAAGTGGTGGAACCATGAGTAATTTCCTACCAGCACTTACAACCATGTCACTGCCACTCCTGCTATACATCATTGTTGTAGATCCAAGCATATCATCACCAAATCCACATGCCTTGAAGAACTTCCTGAGGATAACTCAGACGGTTCACACTCTTGTTAGCATACATATTCATTGTTCCATTATACTAGTTTTAAAATCTGGTTTGCAAGAACAATGCAATAACTTACATTTCTTGATCAGAACATAGAGCTGCTATGTCATATATACCTTTACTTGTAAGCAATCTGTGACCAAGTGAAACTTTCATAAGCACCATTTCACAAATCAAAAACAATTTTCAACTTTTTGGTCAAACTGTATCTATAACATAGAGAACATGGGAAATTCTGTAACAGATTTGTATAAGCAGTTGGGACTGAATGGTGTTTACAGACCTTATGATCCTTTGCAGAATCATTCTCCCAATACCTCGACGTTGTAGCGTAGGGATTACCTACAATGTGACTGATACAAGATTACATGAACATAAATTCAAACAAGAGCATCTAATCTGTCAACAGTTTTGAAACCAAATCAGATTAATCATACAGATACAAAAACCCTTTGTGGGTAGTATTATAATCCATATCAGTTTCAAGAAACTTGCTTTTATGATCTTGATCAATTCCATTTTACACGTAAATGAATCATCATCTTTTACAATACAAACTTGATTTGAATATTTGATTTGATTAATCAAAGATGAAATGAACTACCAAGAACAAGTATTGGAATCCAAATTGTTTAGAAATCTAGAAAGTTAAAGTTAGCATTTTTAGGGTTCATACCATCACATCACAAATCGAAGCAGTTAATGCATCATCCGACACAGCTCTACCAAATCCCACCAATCGTCCGCTAATCGGCGTCACCGGAATCATTCTCCGGTACCACTCACCGGAATCATTCTCCGGCTCCATTCTGGCGAAAACAGAAACAACGACGGAGCTATGAGAAATAGCAACACGAAGCTTATCAACGTCAATTGGCTCCACTCTTCCATCGGGTAAGATATTGGGGAAACGATGAAACGAATGATTGCAAGCACTACAGAGATCTCGTAAATGAATTGGGTTCACATAGGAAAAACTCGTGGATATGAAAATCGGTGGCGTTGGTCGCCGGCGGTGACGGTGGCTGATCGACGGTTTCTGGGTGTTGAATATTATCGCCGGCGAGAGGGAACCACCGTGAATCGAACCCACAAACGCCATCTTTTCACACTCTCCGGCGATCAGTAAAAACTGTGAGGTAATTAGTGTTTCTTGTGAATTCACTTTTTTGTTTCGATTAGAACTGTCACAATCCATTGGAAAAGATAATCAATTCATATAATATCCACTGTAAGAAGAAGATAAGAAGATGCAAGTAGGGTCTAATGGGGGACCTTATCAGTGGCCCATGATAACTTCTGCTACCAGATAATATCAGTCTTTAATCCCATTATTATTGTGGCTTAATCTTTATCTCATGTTGCTCGATCATGACCCAAAATTGATCAAAATAGGTAATTTCGGTAGGCTTCTGTAGTTGCGAGCTGCGACGTATATGGGATTTGTGCGTTTGCATACAAGCCAGGATCTTTGTCATGATCTTGAATTAATATGATCATTGGGTACAAAATTTAAGTACTGCAGTATGCTATTATAAGGTTATAATGGTCATTTACTCGTTTTACTTGTGATAGTTGCAGAAGCTGGTGCAACAGTGATTATCATTTATCAAATGGGCATAACAGAATATCCTTAAATACCATGTTGATAATCTCAAAGTTATATAAGGGTATATATTCCCAAGCTAGATAGAGTGAACCACAAGCAAGCAAGAAAAGGAAGGGTGCAAAACATCTCCTGCTATATCAAGAAAGGTGATTAAAGTAGGGTTTTTTTTTTTTGTTTTTCAATTTAAGGTGCCATGGGAGGAGCTGCTTGTGAATCTGCTGATGTTTGCACTCAGAACTTTAAGACTATCATGGAACAAGAAGGAATTCACCATCTTTTATCTGGTGAGCAGAAGGTATGAAAGAATTCGATCGAAAAAGTAAGCTTTTGGCTAAACTTGATTTGAAATATACACTCTTTTGATTGATTTCTTTTGGTTCATATATATTCAGTCCACTTGATAGCATGGTTGTTTGTGGTGTCTGTACTAGAAAAATCCACATGTGTTTATCATGAAATTTGTGTTTTTCCTTTGTGCTTCATTCTTTGATAGCTTGGCTCATAGGTGAGACCTATCGATGCAACTTGTATGGTTGAATCTCTGTGTGTGCCTTCTGATGGGGTACTTGTTTATGTAGCAGTGGGTGGGTTGATTGTGTTATATTCTTTCTGTAACAGGTCAAATGGGTACAACCATAGAAATTGTAAGATGGTAAAATTACTAAAAAGGGAACATATCAAATGTGTCAAACATGTCAAACAGGTCCAAGGTGGCCTAAAGTTAATCATTGGTGTGTACAACCAGCTAAATGGCTTCGTAATAAGTTAGATTATTATTGTAATAACTTATTGTTTATAATCATATTTAACACAGTTAATTAAAAAATGTAGGAGAAAAATGTTTCAGGAACCCACCCACCCCTTTCTGCCCATATTTTCACATTGTTTAAATATTAAGTTGATGAGAATGATTATGAAATCTATGCTCTTTGTTTTTGAGGCTAGGTACCATTACCATCAGGTGAAGAGAAGACAATTTGCTTATTGTTCTCTGCAAACTGGAGTAGGCCTTGTAAGGCTTTTATACCACAACTTGTGCAAACATATAACGCATTAAAAGAAGCTGGAGAAGAACTAGAGGTTATTTTTGTATCATTTGACCGAGATGAAAACGGATTTAAAGAACACACAAAGGGCATGCCATGGCTTGTGGTTCCTTTTGATGTAACTTTACAGAAAATTATTGGTAATGCATACAAAGTTAACCAGATTCCATTCTTTATGCCACTGGATGTTGGCACGAAACTGCTTGCAAAAGATGCAGTTGGGCTGATAAAAGATTATGGCGCCGATGCATTTCCTTTCACCAAAAAAAGGCAAGAAGAATTGAAGGCGTTAGATGAAGCGAAACGTGAAGGAGGGAACTTAAATGAACTTTTTGCAAATGGGATTGAAGATTCATTTGTCTATAGTAAAGGTGGAAAGGTTAGTGTTTCTTGTTTATCTAATAATATCTTTACATACTGTAAATCAAGAGTATTTTAGTTTTGAAACTAATTATAAACAGATTCTGTTTCCGACTATTTAGATGTTTATGGGTCAGATAACTAGTTTACAAGTGTTTGGATGTGCGTTTTAAAAGTGATAATAAGATAAATCGGTATGAGATAATAAATTTTGATTACATGTGATGTGAAATCAGTATTTGATTGTGTTTGTGATTCTAGATATGTGCATCCGATCTTGTTGGCAAAACGATAGGCCTGTACTTTGGTGCACACTGGTGCCCACCGTGCCGTGACTTCACTTCCCAACTCATTGAAGCATACAATGACATCACCACCAATAAAGATCAAGAATTTGAAGTTGTATTCATCTCAACTGATAGAGATTTCAAAGAATTTGAACTCAGCATAAGCAAAATGCCATGGCCAGCTATCCCTTTTAATAGCAAAACAAGGCAAGATCTGTGCAGACTATTTGAAGTCAAATGGATCCCAAGTTTGATATTTCTAGGACCGAACGGGAAAACAGTTAGCACAAACGGGCGAGAAATGGTTTCATCATATGGTGCTCGAGGCTTCCCGTATACTAAAGCAAAGATCTTAGAGATAGAAACATCTTTAATGAAGGAGAACGATGGTTTGCCTCAACAAGTAAAAGACAGTAAGCATGAACACATTCTTAAACTTGATATGGCAAAAGCATACATCTGTGATTTCTGCAAGAAGCGCGGTATGTTTTGGGCATTTTCTTGTGATGTTTGTGGCTATGATCTTCATCCAACATGCATTGAAGAAACCCTATAGAAAGTTTATATATATGTAAGCATGTAATTATTATTTAAATACAACTTGATCCTACAAAACATGTTACATATTCAGATGCATACAATAATATCCTAATTCTACTGAAATTTTTGAATGAGGATGTTGACACCATGCCCAGGCTGTACAACCATTCTATAAGCAGGAGAATGCTGATAATTTGGAGATAATGAAAAGGTAAACTTTGAAGTGATGAGCGAGATGACGACTTTTAACTGAGCCATTGCAAAGTTTCGGCCTAAACAAGACCGAGCACCAACTCCAAAAGGAACATAAGCTTGTGGGGCTTTGCATGCTTTGGTCACACCATTAACAAACCTCTTGGGTCGAAACTCATGGGCATCGGGTCCCCATATGTCAGGATCGCGGTGTAGTGTTGGGATCAAGCTCCATATGCATACTCCTTTGGGCACATCTACATGCCCTATTTGTGTTCTTTCTAGTGCCTCTCTTGACACAAATGCTGCTGGTGGGAACAATCTCATTGCTTCTTGAATCACCATTGTTACCTACATATGTGTCATTCGGAAATGATTATGTAGAGTTTTCAATCATCAAAATAAGATAAACAGTTAAAATAAAAAGTGCGTAATAATCAGATATACTGTTTCAAAACTCGTGCATGAACAATGGTTATGGGTTTTACCGATTTCAACTTAGGGAGCGAGTCTACATCAAGTGAACCATTAGGACAGGCTTGAGCCATTTCATCACGGATGTGAGTTTGCCATTCTGGATACAAAGCTAACAACATCAAGCACCATGATGCAGCCACACTCGTGGATTCATGTCCTGCAAAGTAAATGTTCTTGCAGTTATCAACAATGAAATGTTTGCTTTCATCTTTACTCGGGAAATGATCAATGGCTTCCTCCAAGATCATTTGCAGAAGATCTTTCTTCAACAAAGGTGTCTCTTGACAATTTCTTTCACACACAGCCTCCCATATCAGTGAATCTATCTCCTTTTCTAAACTCTTTACATCTTTCCTCTGTCTGTTACATATAACCTTGTCATTTATAGGCTTTTTATAACAGTTTTTATAAAGGAGTGAGATTGTTGTGACTTACCCGAAAGTAGGAAGGCCGAAGAGCATGCCTTTAGAGGAGATAGTTTTCTGAAGGGTTCTAAGCTTGGAGAAAATCTCTTTGCCTTTGGTATAAGAGCTTCCAAAACATGCTCTTGAGATCACATCTGCAGAAACCGCCCTTAGATCATCATCAACTCTTATCTCTGTTCTTAGTCCACCTTGCACTTCAATGCACGCTTGCCATTTGCTCAAAAGTGGTTCAGCCGATTCCAGCATGAGCCCCACCATACCCTGGTCGATTAACAAAAAGGTTCATCCACATAAGTCATAACACCATCCTATAATTACACGTCGGTCCAGTTAATTCTACGCGTGTCTATTGACAACCTTTTGTTTAAGGCTAATTACCAGTATGTTGCTAGTTTGGGTAACCAACTATAGTTTTGTTAGGCGGGTCACTGACCTATTATTTTGTTGTCATCCAAGTCCTCCTATCAATTGACCACATGAGGACTTGGATGATAACAAACTAATTGGCGCATTTTAGGACAGTGACCTACATAGCAGGAAATGACAGTTAGTTACCTGAACTGTCACGGTTTGTTTGGTTAGTTGATGGTGAAAGGGAGTAATATACCTTGACTTTATCCATGAAGAATTCAGGGGCAATAATTTTCCTCTGGTGGACCCAAAAATGACCATTTGATCTCAAGATTCCATTGCCAAGCAAAGGTGAGAGTCTTTTGGTAATGTAAGAAGGTTTTCCCAGTTCAAGTGTGATGGATTGGTTCATCTCCTTAACCAGTTCAGGGTCGTTTATATACAAGTGTTGCTTATTACCTGTTGAGTATGTAAATATTGAACCTGCATCCAAACACTACGTTAACGACATGTAGAAGGCGTAATTTCAACTCATTTACTTATGAGAGGTTATGCGAATTATGACTCATCTTTAACAGGGTCAAATACGTAAAAATAACTTGGCTGAAAAGAAAACGAATTAAAAGATTCTCAATAAGTGTATCCTCAAGTCTTACAATATATTTCTTGAGCTGGTTATGTTTAAGAGCGAGTGACGTCCCACAAGTTATTGTACTTTAAACATAACCACCTCTAAATTACGATGATAACTGGTTAAAGCATAATGATTAACGCGAGTTCTTAACCAGCTGACCTCTTAATTATGTTATTTGAAAACAAGATTATTATAATTCATTAGCTCTACACTTTTATATTGGCACTTTCATAGGCAATTATTGTTTATTTGATCTGTTTATAGTAATCATTTGCTTGTGTTCAGGTTATTATCTATTTTTAACTATTAAAACAACAAATCCATTTAAATATAGTCAGCTAAGACATCTCCAAATGCTTTTCTCTTTTCAGATCGGGACCTTCAATCGTGAGGGGCATTGCGCCGTTAAACGGGGCGTGTTCACGACTTGACAGGATAAACCCAAAATTTTAAGCGAGCCCAAAGCTGACTCGAACTACAAAAATCATGTCACGTGCTTGAAACCGAACATGACACTTGTATTTAAGGGTTATACGAACACTACCTATTTAACCCAAAAAATATTTATATATTTTATTTTTGCATGCTAATACAAACCCAAACTGACCTGCTTAGACTAAACCCTAACCCACAAATTTTATGTTAGTTTTATGTCGTGTTAGAAATCTGCACCCTAGTTATTATGCATTGCATGATGAGTGGCACGCATTGTGACCCAAAGGTTTAAACGAGGGCTAATTTATGATATGATACATTGTTATGGGTCGCTTTGGTTAACTAATATAATCAACGGGTCAAAAATGGGCTAATTGACTCAAACCTTCCATAATGACAATAACAACAAATCTTGATTAGTGATTAAGTGGTCAATGGTTCTAAATAGTTATTTTCATTCATCAGTCAGTCATCTATAAGATAACCTAGAATTAGATCTCATTTTTAGATCTAATCTATCTAATTAAGAGTTCTATATTAATAATCAACGGTATGGTCCATAAGAAAATTAACAAGGTTTTTCTTTGCATTTAATGTATGTGTGAGAAACAAACAGTCAAGTCAAACATTTATAATTAGCATTGTTTGTTGTTGAAAAAATAATAATTTATAATTAGCATTAGGATATTTCCAATAGGATCTTTTATTTTATTACTAATATGCTGCTAAATCCCTTAAGTATGAATTAGTTACACGAAAGGTCCTTTTGTTAAACAAATTCGATCATTTCTTTTTGAAAATTATGGTATTGGTCCCTACTACTTTCCAAACTGTAAAAAAAATGTTAATAATCTTTAAAATTATGTAAAAAAATTTTTTACCACACATCACCAACCCTCAATGACTTTCCCACAAACTTTTCTCAAACAATAAATTTCATCTTAGAAACCTCCTTGCATTTTCATTTTACCATCACTTTTACATTTATTTCTCATAACCATGTTATTTATTTTAATTTCTTATTTAGCTTTTAATTTCATATGAATCAATATAAGAGTAATTCACACTTTGGTCCCTAAGGTTTGACATGTTTAACCTTTTTAGTTTAAGAAGAATCTTATATCATACCATGCCTTGATGTTTGAATTTTGTAACTATTTAAGTCCCCAATACCAAATATGTTAATTTTAAGTGTGAGGGTATTTTGGTTATTTTACGTTTAATGGACCATTTATGTAAGTTACATAAGAGAGTTTAATGGTATAGGGGCTATTTATGTAGTTACCAAATATTTAATTGTTTATAGGTCAATGTGTCATTGTAAATACTTAAGGGTCTAGGTTGTTAAAAGTTGGTTAACTGATTAGTTTCTAATCGTTGCAACGTTCATAGGCAATGGTTTGTGAAGTATATATGTCAATGTACGTATGTCGAACAAAAGCTTGAACATTTAATCAATCAACTTGTTCATCAACATTGGTATCAAGGTATCGATCAAGAGAAGCCACTAGATTCATATATCACTATCATTGATCAAGAAATAATCTATAATTCACCGGTTGATCTAAAAATATCAACATGAACGTCCATATAATTTAGAAAGCAGTGGAAACAATCACTAGGAACTGAAGTCGATGAAAAGAGAAATATACAGTAATTGTGTTACTATACCAAGCAATTCCAGAAAATATGATCTTGCAAATTACTAACGTTACTTCAGCCAAAGATATTTAATACGCACTAAAGGTTTGACACTAGGAGTTGATAAGGCTAAGGAGATGTGTATTCAGACACTTGAATCGGAATTTGAATCTCTAAGGATAAGTGTTAACTAGTCGCTTGATGTCTTATCTAGAAAACTTAGTGAGACTACATCAAAAGCTACAATCTTAGGCATATGTTGGATGACAAAGTTCATAAACTTTTGGGTCTAGTGTCGAAAAAGTTCATTCAGATAGTTGGTACACTTAAGCAGATTTCCAATCTAAATACAATGTCATTCCAAGAATCCTTGAGGAGATTAAAGGCTTTAGAAGAACGCGCTAAGAATCAAACTAAAGAAGAAAATGTGTCTAGTAAACTATTATTCACCAAAGTAGAAGAAAAAGAGAATGCTAAAGATCATAAGTGTGAGCATTGCGGTTGTGAAAACCCAAATCAGGATGACTTTAGACATGGCCAAAGAAGAGTTCGGGGGTCCGGGAAAAACCGAGGCGATGGTCAAGTACAACGAGATAAAAGCCACACAAGACGTTATAAATATAAAGCGTTTGGGCATTACATGAATGAAATTCCAAAATGAGAGTAAAACGAGGAGGCTAATCTAACTCGATACGAGGATGATAAGCCAGCATTGTTATAATAAGTCATGTAATTATTTAGGGCTCTAGGTATAGTTTGTGAAGTGTATATATCGATGTATGTATGAAAATCGAAAGGTTGAACAAATTAATAATCAAAATTCTAGTTTATGTCCAATCTATCATCTTGTTGTTTTCATATTCAATTGTCTTGTCATGACTAACATTTAAAACATATTTGTAGGTTTGAAACAATAAATATGAAGGTGGGAGACATAAAGTCGAAACATGATATTTGTGGGTGCATGTTTGCATGCATTATTTCATGGCCGAAAGGTTAAAAAGAACAAGACATATTACATCATACTCAACAGTACCCATATTCCATCCAGCTCATAATATAAAAATAAAATCAGGGCTGTTTAAATTCCAAAAAAGCTCTCAAGTATTGTAGCATGCGCACAAAAGAAATTAAAAAGATAGGTATTAGAAGTTTAAAAAGTTTATATGTAACCTTTTTAATCATGAAATATCAAGATTATTGTTATAATCTCTTAAGCCATAGATATTTTTCTTGACTTTTTAGAAATTGCTTTTGAAATCTGTTTTATACATCTATATCTATATATATATATATAACTAGTTTTGAGTAAAGGATTGTGAGAATTGTAAAACAATTTTTAGACAACGAACACACTAAAATATATTTTTAAATTCCACTTATATCAAATTTTGTTGGAGTTGAACCTTTATTATTTTGATAGGAATGCTCGTGTTGTTTTCCTATCCTAATAGAATTATACTGTACCCCTATTAAAAGTTTAGCATAGTCATGTTATCATAGTATATCTATAGTCTATACTATAAAAGAGTAACTAGAATGTCACATGGCACTCCAATGTTACTTTTCAAAAAAAAAATTTCGCCTAAACTAATATATTATTTAATCAAGTTTTTTATTTTAAGAAACTCAATTAATAGTAATAATTCATTTTGTTTTGAATTTAATTTTTTATATTATAAAATTCATTATGTAATCATATTGTTTTGAACTATACATATTATTATAACCAAATAAGATTCAATTTAAAAAAAAACTAAAATGAAAAAAGTATTTATTGATATATTTATATATTTTATGTTAGTGTGATTTTAAGACAACTGGTTTTTTTTATTTTACATGGGTCAGTTGTATGTTATATTATTCAAAAAAGTATTCGAATATTTATAACTTATAAATGTAACTTTTTATTTTTCCATTGTTATAGTAATAAGTAACATAATCATACGAAATATTTATACATTTATAAATTATGTTGTTTTCATATTTTCAGCCCGTGTATTATACGGGTTTACTAAAACTAGTAATATATAATTAAATCTGATTTTGTAATTAAAGAAGTGTTTGACATTTAACATAAAAAACTGCTATTAAATACAATATTTTTATGTAAATAATTGTAGTTGTAGTGACTTCCTTAATAACTTATACATTTAATTCACAGCTGTAAAATTGTTTTAAATTTATTATAATTAGGGTGTTCTAAATATATTTTTGTAAGGTACAAAAGTTCTAACCAGACCCACGTGACTCTCTCTTTCTGTTCGATTTGAACACAAGAAAACAGGGACACCGAGAAACATTGAAACATCGCTTTCAGGAAAAAGATAATAGTGTAACATCTAGAACAACTTTGTTATAAGAAAAAGTAAAATTCAAAGGTACCTCAAGTATTTAAAAGAAATTATTATTAATTCAATCTTGTATTAAAACTATATTATGGAAAGTAAAGTATTTAACTTGTATCATTTCTACCGGTTTTGAGTGAATACGTATTCATGACGTCAATATAACGTTTTTACTATTAATGAATTCCTATGACGAGATGTCAACGTATTATGTGTTGATATAATGGTATTTTTGTCATTTAACAAGTTTTTCTTCGTAACTAACATAAAAATATAAATGCTACTTATATCGGTAGTCACGCGGGTATTTTCATCATCTAAGTTTTTAAAATATTTCTATTGAATAAATCATTGAAATTATATCACTGTAGTTATTAAGTGTCTCATTTCTATCAGTTTTGATTGAACATGTATTAAATGAGGAATTTGATATAAGTCTTTTTTTTTGACAGCTAATAATAACTATGATGAGGTGTTAACGTGTTATGTGTTAACTGTAATACTTTTTTATAGTATGTGAATGTATTTAGTCATTTAACATGTTTTGCTTAAATATATAATCGATATAAAGTACATGACAAATTATAGCAAACTAAATCAATGCTTCTTATATCGGTATTCATGAGGGTATAATAGTTACATGTTTTTGCCAAAATCGAAGAATACAATTTAGATGACTATAGATCATATTTTGTATGCCCATATAAACGATTATTTTAAATATTTAATATTTAATAATAGATTGACCAACATAAAACAAAGTGGGAATATAATACTAATTTAGCATTTTTAATTGTAGAAATAATTTGTTTAGTTTATATATATAATGGCACTAAATAATGAAACTGCATCATCTTATGTCCCACACAATCAATAATTTTCATCAAGAAAATGTACAAGTTTGTTTTTGCCATGCGTACACTTTGTATGTTTTGTACTATAAATTTTGTGAATGTTGTGAAATTAATAAATAATGAAACCTAAATAGCGTAATTCACTAAAGTATTACGTTACAGTAATAACACTCTAAGCTTCCAAGTATTTGAATATTAATTAAATTTAAGTATTTTAATTTATTAATATAGCATCAAGCTAGTATCAACTTGGTAATTATAATTATTTTATTTAAATTCAAGTATCAAGTTGGTAATTATATTATTCTATTCAGATAACTCAGATTTTACTCTATCAAAGAAGTTTTACACACACACACACACTATATTAATCCGATTAATCAAAATTAAATAAAAGAATTCTAAGAATACAAGCATAATATTATGTGATCAATAAAGTACCCTATTTTCATATGCAGCCAAAAATTAACCAATATTCCATAATTATTTTGTCAATCGTGTCAAACCTTGAAAGAAGAATAAAGGTAACACTCGATCTATAGATTGATCATGATATTTTCATGTGTTCATATCATATGCATATTTTAATTTCATTACATTATTTATATTAAAAAAACTCAACTAAATCAACAACCTAAATTCAAAGTTTAATTAAAGACAATAAATGTCCTCAAGAAACGGGTAGTTAAGTGACATGCCTCCCAACAAAAATATTAGATGTTCAAATCATGCATGACACAGATTGTAACTTATTCATTACAGAAAAATCTAAGAATTTTTATTAAAAAAATTAAAGTCAATAAATGATATATTCAAGGTTAATGTATCTATTTCAAGTAAACACTAAACACTAATTATATCAGTTCACAACATCATTTTTAACTTTTTATGATTGACAGCCATAACTTCTTTTTTTTTTTAATGTTTGTTTCATTCTTTAAAATTCTAATAAACACAACCATTTTTTATAGTTAAGATCAGAAATTATTATAGCAATTGATCAAAAAAACAATTGGTGATAAGGTGTAACATACCGTATTGTTTCCTCCATTGTTCAAAGTATGGGAACAGAAGACACGTATAATCATCCCCAACAAAATCACCATTGATGGACCTTGAAGCTTTCATGGAGATTGCAGCAGATTGAATCTTCTGCATCTCACTCACATTCCCATATGGAAAAGACGGTTTTGGCCCTCTGATTCCTTGCCTCTCAAGCTTCTTTCTTAGTGTTTGAGGCTTCATCCACAAGATGTTCAAGAAATACAAGGGTAAAATGATAATTGCAAGTGAACCCACATAAAGAAAGAGATTAAGAACAAGTGAAGAAGATGATGATGATGATGATGATGATGAAGAAGATGAAAGTGTGTTCATTTTTAGTTTTATGGGTGGGTGTTACTGTTTGACGAGATCGAAGGGACTACTTATTATATAGATCAACTTTCTTTGTGGGTCAGAAGGTGTATTTTGTATTTAGACCCCTTGTACTTTTGTAAGTTTATACATTGTTCTTCCAGAATGAACAATTTACATAAAGGTCATAGAAGTTTTTGTGATTTTTCTAATCTACTGTATATTCATGACTATATAAAAAAAATTACTTAAGTAACTAGGCTCTTAGCTCATAAGTTTTCATAAAGGTCACCAAGTGATGTAATTTTAATTGATATATAATTTTATTTTTCTTATGAAACTTTATTTTCTTTAATAACCTTTGATCATAACTAGAAATAAGCTCCCCGCGTTGCGGTAGAGGCGTAAAACCATGCTAAATAACACAAATGTCATCCCACCTCTGACGACCACCAACACTGGAGTTACGTTATATTAATACGAAGAACATAGACCAAAACGTAAAACGTAGAAAAATATAACTAAGTCGATCTAAGATCCGTGCGTTGTGACGAACCCTTCAAAAGGAAAAAATACACGTAAAAATATTAAATCACGCACGCACATTGTGTTGTGTTAACTTACTAAATTTAGAACAAAACGTAAAGCGAAACGTAAAAATGTTGAATCACACATGCATGTTGTGTCGTGTTAACTTGCAAAACTTAGAACGAAATGTAAAACGAAGATTTGCTAAATATGAAAATTTAGGGGAACAAAATTGAAAATATAAAAGTTGCGAGATTAAATTCTAAAAAATAAAGAGTTTTGGGTTAGAAGTAAAGAAAGTCAAATTTGAGAAATTAAATTGTAAAAAATAAAAAACTTTATGTTAAAAGTGAAAAATTAAAAAATTTTTTTGAAAAACCCTTTACGTACAACACCATTATGCATAGAATGGTTGATAATTAGTATAATATAAATGTTTTAATAAAAAAACTAATATGATGTTATAGCGTATGTAGTTTATCTACATACTAATTTAAATTTTATAAATAACGAAGCCTTAACGTTCTCTTGTCGGCCAGTATATTCGGTATGACTCCATTTTTTGTAAAAATTATATCGAAGTATAATGAAGATGAAAGTTATGAAATTTTATAAATTAAAAGTTATAAAAGAAAAAATAAAATACAAATTAACTAAATGTACTATCACTTATGGGCTGTTTGGTAGTCTTTTAATGGTTTATAACCTCTTAATGGTTAATAGGTAGTACTAGCGTTGAATGTTTAAAAGGTTAAATCTTAATGATGCATCTTAATATCATTAAGAGGTTATGAATCATTAAGACGTAATCTCATAATGACCATTAAAATACTATCAAGCAACCCTTTAACGTAAAAAATAGGTTTGGTGCAAATAGTATGACCCATTAATATATAGTATAAATCCTGATATACAATTTTATTTGATTTTCTTATATTTCAAAATAAAAGTTACTAAAAACCAAGTACAAAATATTTTTAACTATTACTAACTCAAAAATAAAACTTGGTTCGATAAAAATATACAAAATAACTTAATAAAATTGTATTTATATTCATTCAAATCGAAAAATAAATCAATAAATTGGAAATTATATATATACATTAAAAGTTTACGGCACAAAGTAAACAATTCGTTCGAAGTGTACGAAGTGATAACAACCATTTATCTAAGCAATGGACGGTTCAGATTAAAGATAGAATGATTAGGCAAGAAATGTGTTTGGAGGGACAGATTTGAAAAGAGCCAACAATTGTTGACTTTTTTCAAATTTTCTTCGTTTTTTTAAACGTATATAACTTTTTTATATGATATTATTATTTTTAAATATACATCATAAAATCGTGCATTTTATCCCCTTTAATATGAGTATAGTATTGTATACATTTTTTAATCATCATTTTTTTTAAAACGTCTATGTGTTGTGCGTATAACTTGCATGATTATTTACTGCGTAATTATGAACATAATTTGCGTAATTATCATATAACTTACGTAATTATAAATATAATTTGCGTAAATATTTTTTATAACGTTAGTAATTTTTCTTTGCGTAATAATAGATACAACTTGCATAATTATTAATATAACTTGCGTAATTGTATACCTTTTATGCGAAATTGTAGCGCGTACGAAACTACCACTCCGCCAAAAAACACGTGTCACGCTCATAACTTCGTACGTTTCGCACGGAAATTACACTTTGTATAGTATCCGACCTTTATATATATATATATACACACATATATATATATATATATATATATATATATATATATATATATATATATATATATATATATATATATATATTATCTTAAGTTTGTGAGCGGAAACCCAGAATTATAAACACCGGTTACTCTAGTCTTATAGAACAATTCAAGCTCTTTTTAATATAATACGCCGTCACGGTGGATTTATATAAAATTTATATTAATATTGAAAAAATTATTACAGCCAATAAAGCATTTAAATTTATATTAATCATCATATAAAAAATTTATAAGAGAATAAATAAATGTATGAGTTAGAAAAGCTTAAATAATTAATAACTCAACGCATCAAATCGTGCACAATAATTTTAATGAGTGCAAACATGTATGGCATCTTCGACAACCTTGTCACACTTTCAGATATTCACCTCCCCACAACAATCAATTATTCACTACTTATTCGCAAGAATTTTTTCAAAAGAATAAAAAAACAATATACGAAACATTAAGTTTTTCCTTTTCAATTAATGATATAATAGTATTAAAACAATTTAACGTATTACATAAAAAAATATGGATGAATATATATACGTCACGTATTTAAATAACTTACAGCGTCATAGGTTAAAACATTTAAGAGAAAAATAAAATTATATGTTAAATAAAAAGAAACAAAGATAATTTAAAATCTTAATGTGTCATATCAAATGGGTGTAAAAGTAATCATCATGAGCACTTTACATAAATGTGTTATATGTTGCAACTTGTATGATTAGTTGGTAGAGTTTGACAAAGGTAATTTTATTTTACAAATTGTATTTTTGTTATAAAATGTAAGAAGACATAATAAAGTTAAAAAAATCATAAAAAAGTTATATCTTACAATTTAAATCGAATTTCAAAAAAATACTTCGGAGTCTCTATTGCTCTCGTCGTCCTCTTTCAGAAAAACAATATAAAAAAATTCAATGTGTCTTTTATGACACAATGACGTCATTGTGTCTTTCACAACGACACAATGACGTCATTGTGTCTTTCATAAATGACACAATTAAAAAACTTTAATTTTTTTTTTTTTTTGCTTATTTTTTTCTTAGTGAGGACGGCTAGAGGGGAACAAAAACTCGGAATTACTTTTTTGAAATTCGATTTAGATTGTGAGATATATTTTTTGTGATTTTTTTTGACTCATGGTATCTTCTCACACTTTGTAACAAAAATATACTTTGTATTTGAAGTAATATCTATATTGAAATAAATGGTATTCGTTTTTATTGGCAGTAAAGTATCTACTTGGTTTTATAATCGTTAATTAGTGAGGACGGCTAGAGGGGAATAAAAACTTAGAATTATTTTTTTGAAATTCGATTTAGATTGTGAGATATATTTTTGTGATTTTTTTGATTTATTGTATCTTCTCATACTTTATAACAAAAATATACTTTGTATTTAAACTAATATCTATATTGAAATAAATGGTAGTCGTTTTTATTGGCAGTAATGGATCTACTTGGTTTTATAATCGTTAATGCATATGAAAGTTCAATAATAAATTTCTTCATTATTCAATACTTTTCTTGACAGCTTCCATGTGATGAATCACTGTATTTAATAGTTTTTTAATAAAATTTCAAGGTTGTATTTACATAAAAGGATGATATGTATACTTCACTATATCATAATCGAAATAACTAAATTCGTTGATTACATTTGCTAAATACAAAGGTGTATTAATTTATGGTTACTTTTTATTTATATAAACTGTAATAAATTTCATGTTAAATTGGTGACTTTTTGATGTCTAATTTGGTATGTTCCATGCATCACATCATGATGATAACACACGTTTCTAAGAGATTAAACATGTTATTCTTTAATAATTCATGGTAGTCGATTTATGTACTCCATTTAGTATGTCTATCATTTGGATGATCAACGGTACCTGACTCCCTAATTGAGTTTGATCTTGAAATGGTGGTGGCGATACTCCGTTGAAGAAAACAGGATATGGAACAAGACAATTAAAGCATTACATGGTGGAGCTAGAAAATGGTCTGCTATCCCTTGTAACAGCATGAGTTCCATTCTTTCTTCTCACGGTATTCAACCGTTTCAATTGATCAAATGGGTTCCAATCAAAGTTAATATCCTTGGATGGCGTATTTGGTTGGACAGGCTCCCAACCATGCTTAACTTAATCTTCATAAAAAATCCATTGTTACCGCATATCCCATTTGTCCTCTATGTAATGAGCTCCCTGAATCAAACAATCATGTTTTCACCGAATGCTTCGTGGCCACCGTAATTTGGCAGATGGTTTCCTCATGGTGCAGAATTCCTTCCACCTTCACCGCAACTGACCTTTATCGAACTCCTGGGTATCTAAAAATCAGTGAGCTCCAAAAGGATTTGGTGAATTCCATCATCTGTGTCGCGTGTTGGGCGATTTGGCGAACTAGAAACAACCATGTTCAGAGGCACTCAACTTAACATCAAAAATATTCTGGATGAAATCAAATCCATGACCTTTCTTTGGATAAAAAAATAGGGGTAAGTTAAGCTTCTTGGAATGGAAAAGGTGATGTAATTTTAATGTTCCATAGGTGTTATTTTTGTTTCTTCTTCTTTGTATGGATCTAGTTTCTTGCTAGTTTCCTATCTGGGTGTATTTTGTTTTTTGTTTTAATGAATTCTTAGCCTTCAAAATAAAAAAGATAAAGGTAATCTATCAAAACTTTTGTTTCAAATTTGAGATCTTATGGAGTAACACATTTTAAAAGTTGTAAATAGGAAAACAATAATAATAATAATAACAATAATAATAACAAACTGCAAAATATTAAATATCAATATTTTTTTTACGACTTGTATGTTTGTGTTTCGAGGACTTGTATATTATGACGCACGGAAACAAAATAATTAACATGTTGGAGCGGCATAAAAGAAAGGTAGAAACCAAAAAAAAAATACGATTGGGCAAAAAAAAAACAAATGGATAAGCATATACTATGTTGGTACAAAGAGTGGATATAGATAAGTCAAAAGTTGGGTGGGAAAGAGAAGCGGAAACCATTGAGCTAACACCCAAGTTGCAAGTATAATTATACCAAATTATTTCGATGGATTATTTAAAAACTAGAAAAGAGTATAGTAGCTTTATCACTTATATATTTTGCTTTAATAGCTTGTGAATCATTATCGAATGAATAGTTACACCAACATTGCAAAATACTATATATAATTCTCACAATTGATTATTGCATGATATCGCATTGAT
Source organism: Flaveria sonorensis (assembly GCA_025506505.1). NCBI lineage: Eukaryota > Viridiplantae > Streptophyta > Magnoliopsida > Asterales > Asteraceae > Flaveria > Flaveria sonorensis. The sequence continues at coordinate 10,935,911 of CM046436.1, forward strand.
TAATTCTTTGGGTATTTAACCATTTAACCGGGTCTAAACTCACTATCACCTACAATTATATTGCTAGATCTAGTTCTCCGGTTAATCTTCCAGCCATACCTTAATAGGAAATTTAGACTTATTATTATTAGCCTAGATGACTATTAGATAGGTCAAAATCACCTTTAGGTTAATTTCTACAAATACTATTCTTTAAATTCTCAGTCCAAATCATTATTCATTTTAATAAATATTTTAGTGTTATCAAGCATGCTTAAACAATAATATGATGTCATACACATCAAATTTTTTCCGTATTAGTTTTGTTATTTTTAACCTAATTCATCTCAATCCACCTCAAATGCAAGACCAATTCTTGTTAATTATTATACTAAACATCTTCTGCAAGTTCTGAATATCATATGCATTATTTCTAGACATCTATAATAGAATTTTCAATTTAACATCATTTTCATCATTTCCACCGATTTTTGAGACTAAGTGTTGCCGAAGTCACGAACCAGGGCGTGAGTCACATGGCCTGTCACCCTAGTCGGGCACACCGCAACCAATGGGCGCGATTGCGAGGGGGTGAGGGAGGTCTCCAGGGAGTGAGGGAGCCTCTGATCATCTGATCCACAACAGGATCAGACTACTTGATAGGGGCTCTACCTGATGTCCAGTCAGCATCCAATAAGCGTCACATATCGTAATATTACATGATAACTTGATCATGGGCTCTATCCCTCAACGCATAACCTAAGCAAAAAAATCTTCAGATGATGACATAAATACTCAACTTTAGCTTTTATGAATTAGATTGCTATCTCACCCCTCTAGAGAATCATGGGAACATGAGGATATAAGTCAATGCAAAGTTCTTAAATTGTTGACCAAAATCAACACATATAAAAGAAGTATTCTCTAGGAATAATGACCCCTCATCTCGGTTAAATTTCTCTTCTAGCTTTATTTCTTACTATAAATAAATATCACAGGACTATGTAAAAAGATTTCACATGTATGTGCTTTATAAAAGTTACCCGTTGATGCTACAACGAAATCTCGATTCGACAATGTTAGATTAAACCACAATTAGCTATCCCAAGCTTCAATCTAGGTTGTGACAATAAAAAAAGATCCACACTAGAAGGCCCGGGAAACTAGTCCAGAGGGCACTTTGACGCTCATATCAATATTTTGCTCATGATGATAAAGTATACAAGATGTATTAAGTATATGTATGAGAGATGATAGATGATGAAAGGCATAGTGTGATAAGAATCCATCCATAATGTGCATGAAGACGTGATATTGTTGTCCATAACAGGAAAAGAAACTAAAATCCTTTTTTTAGCAGGCAATGAAGTCTTACTTTGTCAAGGAGAAAATGGTGGTGTTAAAATGATGTATCTAAGAGTGAGATAGATGCTAGTGATGGGTGTTTGCTAATGCAAATGGAATGATCAAATAAGTGGATGTGACCCTTTTATTTATACTTAGGATTAGGATATCGTAAGCCAAGTGGCTAATCGCATATGGGCCAACTCATTGCTCAATGAGCCATCACTAAATTACGTTAGGCTTATCAAGTAGGCGTTAGCCTACCCACATCATCATTCATTTTTCTAGAAATTCATAGCATGTCTACGTAGATGAAGATCAGACAGATGTGTCCCATTACTTTTAAACTTGAGCTAACCTTTTTATATGGTATGATTATGCGAATTTCAATGACTAGAATTCACATGACTATGCGTTACATTGTATCAATTACTCAGAATTTATAAGAATACATATAAGGGAATGCAAATTTGTCAAAGACAACGACTTTATAATTTCTCATCTATAAAAGTAGTCTATTGTAACATGTATAATAACATAGTTTTAAGAGTATTGTCCCAATTAAACCTTTATGGGTTCAAAATGAAACTAAGAGAGACTACAAGTGTTCAAACCGTATATTCTGAATTCTAAAGGGATTGCATGACGCGTATGACAAATCAGATGATAACTTCCACCGCTCGATATGACATCCAATTGGTCATTTACCCTAATATTATAATAACTATAGGTTGTTGGTAAACAATAGCGAAAACGATTTATGACATGCTTTATAATATGATTTCTTGTTTGTAAGCTTGTTATATATAAAAATAAATGAGAAATGAAAAAAAACTACAAAGTTATTATAAAATTTTATTTACGGAAAATAGATTTATCATGTACATACTGTAAGATAGTAAAAGATTGAATTCATATTATTGATAGAATTGGTTATATTATATAAAGTTTACAATGAAATCTTAAAAATTCAAAAGGGTCTGTGGACTCAACCCTAATAATAATCATTACTAAAATCTAATAATAATATAGTCTAATACTCTCCTGTAGTCATAGCGGTAGAGAATCGAACTCTCAGATTGGATACAATAAAAAATAAACATAGAGCAATATAAAATAGTCTCGATCTCGGTTACAATCTTCGGCCAAAATCCCATAATCTTGCAATCTTCAACCCAAAACCTTAAATGCAATCAACAATATTGAATGATCATGTAATCATGCGAGGGGCATCAAATGCGGCAATGCGGCGTCGGCATAGGGCGCGACGATGGACCGAAGTCTTGGGCGGCGCGGGGGCCCGTAGTCCTGTGGGCGGCGCGGCGGCGGACCGTAGTCCACAAGGCGGCATGACAGCGGCAACATGATAATATGATCGATATCCCAATCAAAAAGATAAAAAAAAAACAAGATGACTCCTGACGACCGTGGTCGTGCGTTGGTGTGTCATACTGAAAGCCGGTGACCGTGGTCAGGCAATGTTCTTCGGTGGCAATGGACCTTGGTCCGGCAAGAACATACGAAAAAAAAGAAACAAGAAAGATGGGATATGGGCAGACGGGTTTTGTGGAGAAGAAATATTTAAGATAAGTGACTTGGAAACTTAGAACTGAGATGTATTTTTATTTAGAACGGAAAATATAAAAAGAAAATAAGAAAACTAAAAGAAAAACAATGGGAATAGACAGGGCGGCGGCGATGGCGGCACGCCGCCCTGTCTAGGGTTTAAACGCGGTGGCGACGGCTAGGGTTTGTATTCTAGTGGAGGCGCGGCGGAGGTGGTAGAGAGCCTAGGGTGGCTCTGATACTATGTAAGATGGTAAACGATTCAATTCATATTATTGATAGAATTAGTTACATTATATAGAGTTTACAATGAAACCTTAAAAACCTAAAAGGATCAGTGGGCTTAACCCTACTAATAATCATTACTAAAACCTAATAATAATATAGTCTAATACATACATGGTATTTATATAATCAGAAGTAAAACATGTTTATAAACTGATAAATAGGAGCCACAAGTAAATAAATTACATAAAGAAAATCAAACACATTCACGGTAGAGATTGTCACTGTATAGTATTCCAAATATGCATGTGCATTATGCACTCACTTATATCTCAGCTAATTATAAATCTTAATTATTTTCCTATTTGTTGTAAATGAAATAGAATTTAATCTAGACCCTCTTTTAATTGTAAAATTATCAAAACTAGCTACCCATAATACTCTCTCATTAATTAGTAGATGCTAAATGCGGTAATTTTTGTGACACTATCCAAAACATGATACGAATGTCATACGTAAAAGGGATGTTTTTAGGTTGGTTAATATAACTCTTTTAATCAAATAAGTCAACTCAAACATAACATGTTTTACTATGTAATATATAAATTAATTTGTCACAACCCATTTAATAAACAGGTCAACATGTTAGCTCGATTACATTAAGGGGTTTTGATGAAAATAGATGTTTGATTTTAGACGGGGTAATTTTTGTGACACTATTCAACTCGTTAACATATTTACAGCTTGATACTTTAACTTTGTATATGATATTTATATTACAAAACTGAAATTAACTTTCCACGCGAATTACTTTCAAAAAGTAAGACGGCTGAACCCAAAACAAAACACGATATTAACTGTTTGTGGCTTGAGGTTATGGTCTTTAACATTTGTAAATATATGAGTTGTGTTAAAATTCACCTATTTAACTTATCAATGTGAGATCTTCAAACTTAACAACCCAACATGACTGGCACCCATACCAACTAAGGAGTAAAATATTAATGAAACATAAAGCACCATGTATGATTTAGCTTATTACATCCCATGAGAGATGATTTTTATAATAACCCACACAAACAAAAATACACTTTACTCTTTGTTCTATTAATTAATTATCATAAACTTTACTATTTTATCGACCTTAGTCTAATCGTACTCTAATCCAACCCAAATCTATGTCACGTTTCAGTTGAGGTTTAAACCCAACACTTCAATAGTAAGCGGTGTAGACCTTTACCTCTAGGCCACTGTCATTGGTTATATCATGATATTGCTAAGGGGTGGTCTTTTTTCATTCTCTTTGTTCGCTAGACATCATCATATCGTTACTTGAGAAACATTTGATTTCTTGGTTAAAACAACCTAAAATGACTCAAACTTTGTGGTCCTTATGGCCATGCATAAGGAATCATGTTTCAATGCTTGTGGTCCCTTTTATCCCCTTAAAGTTTTTGCCATCTAGTATTTGTGGTTCTTGTGCAATATATATATGAAAAATATGGGTTCATGAATTGGTCTTTATTAGTCCTTTTCAACTATAGTTTTTCCATATTTAGTTTATGTTTTTATATCCTTAATAATGATCCTTTTGTTTATGTACTTGGTATGAAACATTTGGTTTTCTCTCAAATTACTATATATATTAATGGTATATGTCGGTGACTCCAGTGTAGTTCTAAAACTTTTCAAGTTGACACCAAACTATCATAATCTGTAAAAACCTCCTCCTATTATACACAACCTTTATCTCATAAATATAATCACTTTATAGTTCAACAAAAGTTAACCGTGATTAAACAATTTAACATGTATTTTAATTACATAAAGTGTAATAAAGTAACTATCTATAAATGATTGATATTGAATAAAATTATCGATTTTAACGTTTTTTATATTTAGCATCAAGTTTGATAAATAAATGGTGTTGGTCTGAAAATTTAGATGAAATGTTAAGTTTATTAAATAATCTATTTATTTATTATTTTTTTACAAAAACGACGTTGTTTTTAGTTTTGAATACGAATATGGTTTTCATAACGCTTAGAAAAGACCCCGCGGCAACGCTCGAGGGGTCCAATCCTAGTTTGTTATAAAAAAAACAATGATCAATATAATCTGTGTAAAGCATTGTTAGAATAGTACACAGAATTATAAAATATACATATGTAATAACGAATGTAAACAACTAAAATGAAATAGCAGAAATACCAACGTAATAAAGAGAAAAAAAGAACTACTTATTTTTAAACTTTATTAAAACTAATTATTTTAGTTATTAAATTAATATACAAAAATAAAATACGATATAACATTTCATTAGTTTAAAAAACACAGCTAGTGGTCTAAATTTGTGATATGCTTTGCAAGATCCGATGTTCGTGAATTTCTTGGGACAGTAACTCTAAATTAGTATCTTCATCCACATATTCTTCATTGAAAGGATCCTCTATGTGTTCGAGAGTTATTGCTACATCGTGTTCTTCAAAGTTATACCGTGTAAGATAATAAAAACATGAATTATCTTTCTAACTGGAAGGATGCATTGGCGGCCGGTGCTAAACCGCCTAATATTAAATTATATGCCAGCGAAATTTTACAACCCCAAACGGTCATTCCACATCCTTTCATGCCGCTTTTTGTGTGATCTTGAACCGCTTTTGTTTATCATCAAGTGGTCATAAATACAATTTCACCTTAGTTGCTCAACTAGCTATCCGTTTATCACTAATGGATACATTGGGATGGATTCATGCACCATTGAACATTGTTGGTTCCCAGAGAACGTTGAGATCATTGTTGCAACCGACGAATCTAAAAAACATATAACGGAACCATTAATTCTGGTCACACCTCATCAAGTATGATGGTTGGGTGCTTGTGATCACCTCTAGTGTGTTGTCAACTTTATTCCGTTAAGCAATTCCTCCAAGTTTACTGTGTACAATCTATACTCCTTAACATCCCGAGAAACCATGTTTTCATCCTGTACTGCATATAAAACTCGAATGTCATTGTAAGCCAATCTAGAGAGAAATTCTTTTCCATGTAACTTGACCACACCGTCATAAAAGAATTGTAAAGTTGTAAACTTTCATGTGAAGCTATCTCGAACATCATATATACTCATCAAGCCTGTCAGGAGATTCTCGGTTGCTGGTTGTCGTATAGCTTATTTACATTTTTGTAGTGCTATAAAATTTCTCCTCGATATCGCATCATAATTTTTTTGAAAACTATTCAATTTCTCTTTCCATGTCACCCACTATTTGAAGTAATATATATATTTCCATTTGAAACATTTTCCGAAACATCTCGTTGTTGAATGTTGGATTGTTATCAACAAAGTAATCTTGAAAGTAATCATTTAAGGATTCATATACGCACATGAACTCTTGACCTAGAGAGATTATGGTGTTAAAATTGTTTTAAATTTAACACACATATATAAAGGTGGAAAAAACTATGCAACTACTCTTTTTTACATTTGTCAGCGGTCCTAATCAATCAAGCCATCAAGAACTCACCTCGCTCCCTGAGTGGTGTGGTCGAACCTACGAGGAGGGGTCGGCGTTCTCAATCGAGACTAAGGGGACCTTTTTCTCCCCCAAATTACATGCTGTGTAACGTAACAAAAGGAATAGGATGGTAGCCAATAAAGTATTTAAATTTATATTAATCATCGTATAAAAAATTCATAAGAGAATAAATAAATGTATGAGTTAGAAAAGCTTAAATAATTAATAACTCAATGCATCAAATCGTGCACAATAATTTTAATGAGTGAAAGCATGTATGGCATCTTCGACAACCTTGTCACACTTTCAGATCTTCACCTCCCCACAACAATCAATTATTCACTACTTATTCGCAAGAATTTCTGAAAAAGAAAAAAAAAACAATCACTACAAAACATTAAGTTTTTCCTTTTCAAATGATATAATAGTATTAAAACAATTTAATGTATTACATAAAAAAAATATGGATGAATATATATACATCACGTATTTAAATAACTTAAAGCGTCATAGGTTAAAACTTTTAAGAGAAAAATAAAATTATATGTTAAATAAAAAGAAACAAAGATAATTTAAAATTTTAATGTGTCATATCAAATGGGTGTAAAAGTAATCATCATGAACACTTTACATAAATGAATTATATGTTGCAACTTGTATGATTAGTTGGTAGAGTCTGATAATAATATCAAGACTAAAATGTTATTTTCGTGTCTGATATTTTGTTTAATTTATTATTTTAACTAAATTTTTTTTAGTCTAGTCTTACTAGTTATTTCATATGTTTTTTAGTTTTAATTAAATATTAATTGATTAATTTATTTTAATTAGATAATTAGAATGTTAAAAATGACTAAAATACCATCATATTTAACGGAGTTAAGGGAATGGATGAAAATATCAACATTTGGTAAACTACAGTGACTGAAATAGAAAAAAAAATTTGGATTGAAATGGAAAATTCAACAATACGGCAGAGACGAAAATAACATTTTACTCTAATATCTATATTGAAATAAATGGTAGTCGTTTTTATTGGCAGTAATGTATCGACTTGGTTTTATAATCGTTAATGCATATGAAAGTTCAATAATAAATTTCTTCATTATTCAATACTTTTCTTGACAGCTTCCATGTGATGAATCACTGTATTTACTAGTTTTTTAATAAAATTTCAAGGTTGTATTTACATAAAAGGATGACATGTATACTTCACTATATCATAATCGAAATAACTAAATTCGTTGATTACCTTTGCTAAATATAAAGGTGTATTAATTTATGGTTACTTTTTATTTATATAAACTGTAATAAATTTCATTTCATGTTAAATTGATGACTTTTTGATGTCTAATTCATGTTATTCTTTAATTTGGTAGTCGATTTATGTACTCCATTTAGTATGTCTATCATTTGGATGATCAACGGTACCTGACTCCCTCATTGCATATTGTAATGTCCTTAAATATAATATTGTTTTTATTAGCATTTAATAAAACAAGTTTTGTTTTGCTATTCTCTTATCCTATTTTTTGTCACTTGTCCTTCTTCTAGACATCCACATATTAATTTTTCATTTAAAACAGTATTATAGTAATTTAAGTACTCATACAAATTTCTCTTTCTTATTAAAAATGAATTTGATTAATTGCTATATTTCTTTCTCTTATTAAAATCAAACTATCTTTTTTAAAGATAGATTTTATTAAGGAAATTAGAAATCACATCTTTTAATTAAAATCTAAATAATAAAAAAACTAAAATTTTATATAATATGTGTAAGGCCCCGTCCCCGGGACGCTTACAGCTGGACCGTCATCGCATAAAATATTTAAAACAAACATTACTTTTAATTAAAGTCTTAGCCCTGCTCCTCGTGGCACGCGGCCTAACACCACGTCCACCATGACCTCCGCCTAGCGAAGCCTCAGAAGACCTACCACCAGCCATCTAAAACACTACAAGATTCAAACACCAACGCGGTCAATCAAGGTAACAGCTCAAGATATGTCAAGTATAGTAAGTCCCTAATCACAGTGGCCAGTTGTGTTTAGCCACTTACTTTACTCTTCATTCCCCAAGCATTTCCTATCCTGATTACATCAGTACCTAAATCCGTACAGAAGCACACAAGCAACATAACATGCGCACATAATGCCTGTTAACATTTACTTACATAAAACCTTTACATGCAGGCACGTAGCTACTAGGACTGGCATCCCTTTCCTTTCGTCCCATTCTCAGTTTAAGATTAGGTTCTTTTTGAAAATATTTACCCAATTCTCTTAAACTTTAGCTCTGATACCAACTTGTAAGGCCCCGTCCTCGGGACGCTTACAGCTGGACCGTCATCGCATAAAATATTTAAAACAAACATTACTTTTGCAGCGGAATTTAAAAAAAAAACTTACTTTCATTAATAATTAAAACATGTTATCTCGTTACATAAATCGTTTACATATCAAAATACAATAACATGTCAAAATGTGGATGCCAGTCTTCGAAACACTCCCAGTAGCGTATGCATCCATGCTTGCAACTCCTCAGGATCAACAAGATACCTGCCAACTATCATGCATACAAAAAGTCAGCGACGCTGAGTGAGTTCTAGTTTTATAAATAAAATACTTTACTTTCTTAAAACATAACCTTCACAATCGTATGCGATCACACACATCATACGTACACATTGATAATATTTATTATTATCTTCATCATCGTTCAATTCGTACAATACATTACATCCCTTACCATCATCCAGATCCTGTCTCATGCAATACCCCCGACTCGTGCTCGAAAGCTGATACTGTGCCGGGGCCTGTAAACAAACCTCCGACTCGTGTCCGAAGACTGACACAGTACCGGGGTACTCGACAAGGATCCCATCTCGTATGTAACACCCCCGACTCGTGCTCGAAAGCTGATACTGTGCCGGGGCCTGTCAACAAACCCCCGACTCGTGTCCGAAGACTGACACAGTACCGGGGCGAGCATCATGACATCACTCGGGTCAATCTCATGGATTGAACCCCATACAAGTCTGTTGTGACACATAATCACTCACCTCAACCTGGCATACAAGTCTTTTGTGACAACACAGTCACTCACCTCAACCATGGCTAACGAGTCTTTTGTGACAACACAGTCACTCACCTCAGTCTTGCTTACAAGACTTTCATTACTCCTTCCATTCATTCATGCATTCATTCATTCCTTACGTTCCCTTTTTCATTATCTTCCGCTTTACGTTACATACTACTTTCCATTTACTTTTCATAATCATACCACGTAAAGCCACGGGAAATAACATACATAACAAGGAACATAACATAAACATAACCATACCATACATAGCATCATCATCACATCACGTATGACATCATAAAGTCAACTTACATTACCCCCGGGAACATCCCAAGTCAAAGCCTACACTTTACATTTCTCCAAAATTTCAGAAATTATTCTAAGTCATAGGCGCATGGGACATCTTAGGCGCATCAGCAGAAAATTCTAAGTATAAAACTTCTTGGGCGCATCAGCACTATTTGGGCGCATGGGCCCTGTTCGGGCGTCCCAACACTTAGCCACAGAAACAATTCTGGGCGCATGGGCACTATACGGGCGCATGACCCACACTTAGCCAATTTTCATACTTTCTGGGCGCACGGCCACTATTCAGGCGCACCACCTACACTTGGGCGCATGAGAACATTCTGAAATATGTCTAACACTGCCAAACTCACCCTAACATCATTCCAACATAACCCAAACACAGATCTAACATACTAAGGGCATCTAAAACTTACCAAGCACCATACTAAACCATAAACAAGTCTAGAACATACAACCACAACACATACATCAAACAAAAACTGAAACATACGGTTATCTTTAAAAACCTTTTTCCCGGTATGCATAATAGCCCCAAAACACTTTAAAATCTGTAAAAGAGGGGTTCTAAAAACTCACCTTGAAGCAGCTCTTCAACCCAAACACTTTCACCTGTGATTTCAGCTTCAAAATCCCGAGAACAACCTTCTAAAACATCGAGAGCTTCGGTTACAAGCTGCAAACTAAGCTAAAACCGAACATAAACCCGAGAACTAACCTTTTGCAGCTTCTTCTTCCTTCTTCTTCTCCAAAAACCCGATTTCTTGCTCTTCTTCTTCTTCAGCCGAGGCCAAAAAGCAGATCTACTGTTTTATGGGGCGGCCATACCCCCATTTATAATAAAAAAAAATGAGTTTTGGCACTTTTACACCTTGCACCCCTCATCTTGTGCCCATTTACTTTTCTTTCTATTTACTTCCTTTTTGTTTTCTTTTAAATGAAAATTCGGGGTGTTACAATATGAAATTTTCTAACACACTAAACCTTTTTTAAACAAAATATTTTATATTGTTTTGTTTTTTAAAAAGTTATAAACAGGTGAAATTTTTTAAAAAGTTGTCTTATTGAAACAACCAGAATCATTACAAACCAGCGTTTTTAAAAAACAAGATTTTCATAAAAAAATATTTAAAAAAATCTTAAAACGAATGTTTAAAAATAAAACTTTTTAGATAAGAGAGTTAAAAATAGTATAATTGTTTTATTTCTTGAACTATTACGTATATATAACTTTAATTATATTTTATATTAAAATATTATACTATAACTCTTCGTGTTTATTACCAAGTATAATCCGTTTAATTAATAGTTTTTAGCCTTTCCATCTATCTATAAAGAAAAAACTAAAGTAAGCGTGAAACAATTATAAGACTCATTATACTTTTTGTTTCTCTATATTGTTAATAATAATACTGAATATTAATAATATTACTCATACTATATTCAAATTAAAATTGTATAATTTAATAAATTAAAAACTTATTTTTTATTAAAAACACACTTTTTAAAAATAGAAATTTTATAAAATATAGAATACAACGAATTTTTTTAATCATTTTTCTTAAAACAAAATATTTAAAAATCACAATTTTTTTAAAACAGAAGTTTAAGAAAAATACATAATTGTATATTTACTTAAAGTAGCTATTTGTAGTTAATTATAATCATATTTTATCTTCAAGCATGATCTTATAATACATAATTTTGAGTACTAATTATTTAATATTTTATTATTTCAATTCATGTAATAAACAAAGATTAACCTACACTTTATATAATTCTCACAATTGATAGTTGCATGATATCGCATTGATTAATTCTTTGGGTATTTAGCCATTTAACCGGGTCTAAACTCACTATCACCTAAAATTATATTGCTAGATCTAGTTCTCCTGTTATTATTAGCCTAGTTGCCCTAGTTGACTATTAGATAGGTCAAAATCACCTTTAGGTTAATTTCTACAAATACTATTCTTTAAATTCTCAGTCCAAATCATTATTCAATTTAATAAACATTTTAATGTTATCAAGCATGTTAAATAATATTTGATGTCATACGCATCAAAATTTTATAATTCCATATTAGTTTTGTTATTTTTAACCTAATTCATCTCAATCCACCTCAAATGCAAGACCAATTCTTGTTAATTATTATACTAAACATCTTCAGCAAGTTCTGAATGTCATATTTCTTATTTCTAGATATCTATAATAAAATTTTCGATTTAACATCATTTTTATCATTTCCGTCGATTTCTGAGACTAAGTGTTGCCAGAGCCGCGAACCAGGGCACGAGCCGCATGGCTTGCCACCGTAGTCGCGCACACCGCAACCAATGGGTGCGATTGCGAGGGGGTGAGGAAGTTCTTGAGGGCGTGAGGGAGCCCCTAATCACCTGATCCACAACAGGGTCAAACTACTTGATAGAGGCTTTACCCTGTGTCCAATCAGCATTCAATTAGCGTCACATGTCGTAATATTACAGAATAACTTGATCATGGGCTCTGTCTCACAGCGCATAACCTAAGCAAAAAACCTTCAGATGATAACAGAAATACTCAACTTTAGCTTTTAAGAATTAGATTGCTATCTCACCCCTCTAGAGAATCATGGGAACATTAGGATATTAGTCAATGCAAAGTTCTTAAATTGTTGACCAAAATCAACACATATAAAAGAAGTATTCTCTAGGAATAATGACCCCTCATCTCCGTTAAATTTCTCTTCTAGCTTTATTTCTTAATATAAATAAATATCACAGGACTATGTAGAAAGACTTCACATGTATGTGCCTTATAAAAGTTACCCGTTGATGCTACAGCAAATTCTCGATTCGGCTCAATGTTAGGTTAAACCACATTTAGCTATCCCAAGCTTCAATCTAGGCCGTGACAATAAAAAAGATCCACCCTAGAAGGCCCAGGAAACTAGTCCCGATGACACTTTGAGGCTCAGGTCAATATTTTGCTCATGATGATAAAGTATACAAGATGTATTAAGTATGTGTATGAGAGATGATAGATGATGAAAGGCATAGTGTGATAAGAATCCATCCATAATGTGCATGAAGACGTGATATTGTTGTCCATAACAGGAAAAGAAACTAAAACCCCTTTTTTAGCAGGCAATGAAGTCTTACTTTGTCAAGGAGAAAATGGTGGTGTTAAAGTGATGTATCTAAGATTGAGATAGGTGCTATTGGTGGGTGTATGCTAATGCAAATGGAATGATCAAATAAGTGGATGTGACCTTTTTATTTATACTTAGGATATCGTAAGCCAAGTGGCTAATCGCATATGGGCCAACTCATTGCTCAATGAGCCATCACCAAACTACGTTAGGCTTATCAAGTAGACGTTAGCCTACCCGCATCATCATTCATTTTTCTAGAAATTCATAACATGACTACGTAGATGAAGATCAGACAGATGTGTCCCATTACTTTTAAACAGCTAACCCTTTTATATGGTATGATTATGTGAATCTCGGTGACTAGAATTCACATGACTATGCGTTACATTGTATCAATTACTCAGAATTTATCTTCTACATCAAACAATTTGCACATTATAAGAATACATATAAGGGAATAGGAATTTGTCAAAGACAACTACTTTATAGTTTTTCATCTATAAAAGTAGTCTATTGTTAAATTATTATAACATAGTTTAAATAGTTTTGTCACAATTTATACCTTCAGGGGTTCAAACTGAAACCAAGAGAGACTACAAGTATTCAAATCGTATATTCTGAATTCTGAAGGGGGTGGGTCAAAATGCATGTCACGTATGACAAATCAGATGAGATAACTATAGGTTGTTGGTAAACAATAGCGAAAACGATTTATGACATGCTTTATAATATCATTTCTTGTTTGTAAGCTTGTTATATAAAAATAATGAGAAATGACAAAAAAAACCACAAAGTTATTATAAAATTCATTTACGGAAAAAAGATTTATTATGTTTAAACATGGTATTTAATCAGAAGTAAAACATGTTTATAAACTAATAAATAGAAGCCACAAGTAAATAACTAATTGCATAAAGTAACCAATATGCATGTATATCTCAGCTTATAATAAATCTAATTATTTTTTATTTGTTGTAAATGAATAGAATTTTAATCTAGACCTTCATTTAATTGTAAAATGATCAGAACTAGCTACCCATAATGCTCTCTCATTAGTCATTATTAGATGCTAAATGCGGTAATTTTTGTGACCCTATTCAAAACATGATACGAATGTCATGCGTAAAAATGATGTTTTTACTTTTTAGGTTTTCTAGTATAACTCCTTTAATCAAACACATCAACTCGAACATAACATGTTTCACTATGTCATAATTAATAAGTTAATTCGTACACAACCCGTTAGCACGATTACATTTAAGGGGTTTGATAGAAGTAGATGTTTAGATTTTAGAAGGGGTAATTTTTGTGACACTATTCAACCCTTTAACAAATTTAAAGCTTGATACTTTAACTTTCATTTGTATATGATTATGTATTTATGAATCAAAACTGAAATTAACTTTCCACTCGAATTACTTTCAACAACTTACTATCAGTTCTCCATTGTCCAATCATTTTCATCCGGTTCCTTTAACTCTAAGATGAATATATTAGCTTATATATGTTAACTAGCTAGGAATGTTAGATAAGAAACAAAGATATTTAAAAAGACATCAATACAAAAAATATTATTTAAGTTGGAGTCCTTTGATTTTATAAAGTCCCAATGTAATACTTGTATTCATAAATAAACTTTGAACGTGGACCTGAAACAAAACACAGTGTTAAATTCATCTGGCTTAGGGTTGATGTTTTTAACATGTATAAATATATGAGTTGTGTTCAGGTTCATCTATTCAACTCATCAATATGAAATCTTTAAGCTCAACAACCCAATACGACCGACACCCATCAGTGGTGGAGTTTGAATCACACCATGAGGAGGGGGCGGGTGCGAAAGTAAACTATTTTAGAGGAGACGAACTCTATATATATTATAAAAATTTACATATTAGTTAGTTGTACCACATAAACAATTACACACTTTACTCTTTGTTCTATTAATTAATTATCATTATTTTTTTTAACGGCATTGTACTCTAATCCAACCCGAATTTACGTCACGTCTCAATTGAGTTTCGAAGCCAACACCTCAATAATAGTAAGCGGTGTCGACCTTTACCGCTAGGCCACTGCCATTGGTTGTGGTGGCGGAGCTTGAACCACGGTTTAGAGGGGCGGGGGCGAAAGTAAACTATTTTAAGGCGGGCGAATACTATATTTATTAAAAAATTTCCACTACCGGACCGAAAATTTACACTGCCGAGCCGAAAATTAACACTACTGACGGATAAAAGATGGGGGGCGGGCGCCACCCCCCCTCCCCCGACCCTATGAAGCTTGGTCGGTGATTGGTTGTATCATGATATTACTAAGAGGTGGTCTTTTTTCATTCTCTTTTTTCACTATACATCACCGTTACTTAAGAAACATTTGATTTCTTGGTTGAAACAACCTAAAATGACTCAAACTTTGTGGTCCTTGTGGCCATGCATAAGAAATAATGTTTCAATGCTTGTGGTCCTTTTTATCCCCTTAAAGTTTTTGCCATCTAGTATTTGTGAGATCCGATATTTATTTTGTATCCCTTGTAATTAGCTACGATTAGTTATTTCCTATTATAGTTGATAGATTGTAAATTATATAAAGATTGGTAGAGGAATGAGAGAGGCAACGATTTTACCATTCAATATGGTATCAAGAGCCCAGGAATAATTTTCTCCCTCAACCTCCCACCCATTATTCTTGGAACCCTACATACAGTCGCCTGCCTCCTTCTTCTTCATGGCGCTGCCCTTTCCTCTCTCAACTCTCTTCAATCATGTCTACCAAGAACAACTTTCACCCTGCTTCCACTGTCTCAAACATTAAAAGCTTCATCCCGGTTACCCTAGAGATGGAATCCGACCAATATGGATCGTGGTCGGAACTCTTCCGTCTCCACTGTCGGGCATTCAAAGTTGCTGACCATCTCAATCCAAAGCCTGCTCCTTCCAAACCGACCACCTCAGCCGACGGCAAAGCCGCAGAACCGCTCCAACCTGATGATGATTGGGATCACCTCGACGCTATTGTACTCCAATGGATATACGGTACAATATCCAATGAACTTCTCAACACCATCCTTAAAAAGAACTCATCCGCCCACGAAGCCTGGACAGCCATTGAAAATATCTTTCAGGACAATAAGAGTTCCCAGGCTATTCACCTACTTCATAAATTTTTGAACACATGATTGGACGGATTCTCGAGTGTGTCGGCTTACTGTCAGGAGTTGAAAATGATTGCAGATCAACTTGCAAATGTGCATGCACCGGTAGATAATGACCGCTTGGTACTTCAATTGATCGTCGGCCTTAACGAATCCTATGAAGGTATCGCCACAATACTACAACAGCAAGAGCCTCTCCCATCACTCTATACGGCAAGATCCAAACTTGTCCAGGTTGAAGCCCGTAAAGCCGAGCAAGCATTCCAAGCCTCCAAGACCGCCGGAACAGCACTCGCAGCCGGTACCTCGAAAATAACCAGTTCTGATCAGCGCATGGATGCCGCAACTAATCGCCACCGTGGCCGTGGCCGGGGCTCTCGTGGTCGTGGTCGTGGTCGGAATTCAGGTCGTGGTCGCACCCCATGGTTCCCCCCATACCCGGGTTTCTGGCAGCCATAATGGCCATTCAATTGGGCCTCACAGAACCATCTCTAGCAAGCCCAGCAGCAACCTTCTTGGGCCATACCTCCCTGCCCATACCCAAATACAGGATCAAGACCACAACAACCAACTCACTCAGCCCAAGGCTTACTTGGGCCCAGGCCTAACCAAGCTCATCATGCCGCGTATGCATCCACGGATATCGAACAAGCCCTCTACACCATGTCTCTGCAGCAACCGGATCCCACTCTATACATGGACACCGGAGCGACCACCACCATGACACACGAGCAAGGTGATTTCCATACCTTTTTTAATAATTGCATTAATAAAAAATATAGTTGTTGGTAATGGCGAAACGATACGGTACTTGGACAAGGCACCAAATACTTACCCAAACCCTTCCACCATTTGTCCTTAAAAAACGTCCTTTACTCACCTAAATTACTTAATACCTTGTTTCCGTTTGTCGCTTTACCACCGACAATTCCGTATCTGTCAAATTTGACCCATTTGGATTTCTTGTGAAGGATTACAAGACCCGGACCCCTATCCTCAAGTGCAACAGCAGCGGTGATTTATATCCACTTGTGCTCGGATCCACCTCTTCACCACCATTAGCTATCTCCTCGCAACTCTGGCATCAACGTCTTAGTCACCCAGGACAACAGTCTTTATATTCTTTAAAACATTCTTGTTCTATTGACTTTAATAAATTTAAGAATAATGTATGCCAGTCTTGTGTTTTTGGTAAAAGTGTTAGACTACCATTTTATTCATCTGTTACTTCCACATTAAAACCTTTTGACATGGTCCATAGTGATTTATGGACTTCTCCCATTGTTAGTTCAGGAGGCCATCGGTATTATATATTATTTCTAGATGACTTAACCGATTTCTTATGGACATTTCCACTTGCTATAAAATCACAAGTGTTTAACATCTTTCACCAATATGCAAAACAAATTAAAACCCAATTCGAAAAGGACCATAAAAACATTCCAATGCGACAATGGGAAGGAGTATGTAAATGCTTCATTTCAACAATTTTTCAATGCAAATGGAATGGTCTTTGCCTTTCATGCCCATACACCTCCTCACAAAATGGTAAAGACGAGTGCAAACTCCGTACTATAAACAACATGATCCGTACCTTACTCGCTCATGCCTCCTTGCCAAAACCATTTTTGGCATCATGCCCTCGAAACTGTCACTTATCTTCTCAATATACTCCCTAACCAACCAAACAAACCAATATCCCTACCGAACTCCTTTATCACACCACTCCTACCTTTGACCACTTACGTGTCTTGGATGTCTATGCTATCCCCTCACCCCTTCCACCTCCATACACAAACTTGACCACCGTTCCCAACCGTGTGTCTTTTAGGCTACCCTTCAACTCATCGGGGGTACAAAGCCTAAGTCTCACCACTAATCAAATCATCATTTATCGTCATGTCGCTTTTGATGAAACCACATTCCCATATAAACAAACTCTCACCAAACCACCCTCGTATGATTTCCTCGTCGACACCCTCAACCATTACTTTGGCCTCATGTTCAAACCCTCCAACACATAACCGTCAACAACCCCGCCAGCCCCCTCCTACATATCCGACCAAGCCCAACTGCCACACCATCCTCCCCACTTCCTAATACTCCTGGTCAACAACTCCAGTTGGGCCGACCCACCAACACACCATCTCTCGGTCCGCAACTGCTCTCCCACAACCATCACCGCAATCCCTACCAACCCACTCTGTCAACACACCTCCCCCTACTCCACCACCTCCACCACCGCCCGCCCGTACCATTCACACCCGATCCAAGAGTGGCATCGTCAAGCCAAAACATCACCTAAATCTCCACACCACCACCACTGATGAAATAACTCCAATCCCTAAAAACCCAACCGATGCCTTGTCCATACCGGTATGGTTCTCCGCCATGACTAACGAATATAATGCACTTATTAAAAACGGCACGTGGGAATTAGTTCCTCGTGCGCCACACATGAACGTCATAAGGAGCATGTGGCTATTTAAACATAAATTTAAATCGGATGGCAGTTTAGAACGGTACAAGGCGCGTTTAGTTTGTCATGGACGTACACAACAGGTGGGAATACATTGCGGGGATACTTTTAGTCCAGTGGTAAAACCAACCACCATCCGGACCGTCTTGACATTAGCCTTGGCAAATTCATGGTCGGTACATCAACTAGACGTCATTAATGCTTTCCTTCACGGAAATCTACACGAGACAGTTTACATGCATCAGCCTATGGGTTTTCGGGACCGCGATTTCAGAAACCACGTCTGCTTACTCCGGAAATCTCTCTATGAGCTTAATCAAGCACCGCGTGCTTGGTACCAGCGCTTTACCGATTATGTATTGTCTTTGGGTTTTCACAACAGCAGATGTGATGCTTCCCTCTTCACTCTCCACAGTGGTCGTGACACGGCTTTCTTGCTCCTCTATGTAGATGACATTATCCTTGTGACCTCTTCTGACCATCTCTGCCACCACCTCATGGCCAAGCTAGCTTCTGAGTTCGCCATGAAAGATCTCGGTCCTCTCAGTTTCTTCTTGGGCATATCGGTCACCAGGAACAAGAACAATATGTTCTCGTCTCAGCACTCTTATGCTACTGACATTATTACAAGTGTCGGCATGCAGGACTGCAACCCGATATCCATCCCAGTTGACACCAATGCTAAACTAAGTGCCAACTCGGGTACACCATTCCATGATCCCACCCTCTACAGGAGTCTTGCAGGGGCACTTAAGTACTTGACATTCACTCGACCAGATATGAATATGCTGTGCAACAGGTCTGTATGCACATGCACGCTCCGACGACCGATCACTGGAACACTCTTAAACGAATCATCAGATACATAAAGGGAACAGCCACCTTCGGTTTAACACTCGGACACATATCGGCCGCGTCTTTACTGGCCTATACTGATGCCGACTGGGCCGGTTGCCCTGATACACGTAGATCCACCAGTGGCTATTGCATTTACTTTGGCGACAATCTCATCTCGTGGTCTTTAAAACGACAATCCATGATTTCTAGATCGAGTGCCGAAGCTGAGTACCGTGGGGTTGCTAACGTGGTCGCCGAACTCTGTTGGTTACGAAATCTACTTCTTGAACTTCATCACCCACTGACACGTGCCACTCTGGTCTATTGTGACAATGTTAGTGCCATCTATCTTTCAGGAAACCCGGTTCAGCACCAACGGACGAAACACATTGAGCTCGACATTCATTTCGTCCGTGAACAGGTACAACGTGGCCAAGTCCGAATCCTTCACGTCCCTTCTAGATATCAGATTGCAGACATCTTCACGAAGGGTCTCCCGCGCATCCTCTTTGAAGACTTCAGATCCAGTCTCAGCATCCGGTCACCTTCCGCTTCGACTGCGGGGGTGTAATAGAGATCCAATATTTATGTTGTATCCCTTGTAATTAGCTACGATTAGTTATTTCCTATTATAGTTGATAGATTGTAAATTATATAAAGATTGGTAGAGGAATGAGAGATGCAATGATTTTACCATTCAATATATATGAAATATATGGGTCATGCATTGGTCTTTAATTATTAGTCCTTTTCAACTATAGTTTTTCCATATTTAGTTTATGTTTCTTTATATCCTTAATAATGATCCTTATGTTTATGTACTTGGTATGAAACATTTGGTTTTCTCTCAAATTTGTCACAAAAAACAATGATCATTATAATCTGTGTAACCAATGTTAGAATAATACACGGAACTGTAAAATATACATGTGTAATAACAAATGTAAACAACTGAAATGAAATAGTAGTTATACGAACATAATAAGGAGGAAGAAAAGAACTAATTATTTTTAAATGTTATAGAAACTAATTACTTTATTATTAAATTAATATACAAAAATAAAATAACATATAACATTTAAAGTAATTTAGAAAACACAACTAGTGGTCTAAATTGTTGTGATATGCTCCGCAAAATCCGATCGAAGATGTTCGTGAATTTCTTGGGACCGTAACTCTAAATTAGTATCTTCATCCACATATTCTTTATTGTAAGCATCCTCTACGTGTTGAGAGTTATTGCTACACAATAAGAGTTATTGCAACATTGTGTACTTCAAAGTTATACCACATAAGATAATAAAAACACAACTTATCTTTCTAACGGGAATGATGCACTGGCAGCCGGTGTTAAACCGGCTAATATTAAATCATATGCCAACGAAATTTTACGACCCCAAAATCTCATTCCACATCCTCTCATGCCACTTCTTGTGTGATCTTGAACTGCTTTTGTTTATCGTCAAGTGGCCATAAAAACAATTTCACCTTAGTTGCTCAACTAGGGTATATCCCATCTACAAGATAATATCTAAATTTATAATGAATTCCATTTATCACTAATGGGCACAATGGGATGGATTCATGCACCATTGAACATTGTTGGTTCCCGGAGAACGTTGAGATCATTGTTGCAACCGACGAATCTAAAAAACACATAACAGAACCATTAATTCTGGTCATACCTCTTCAAGTATGATGGTTGGGTGCTTGTGATCACCTCTAGTGTGTTGTCAACTTCTTTCCGTTAAGCAATTCCTCCAAGTTTACTGGGTACAATCTATACTCCTTAACATCCCGAAAAACCATGTCTTTCATCCTGTACTGCATATAAAACTCGAATGTCATTGTAAGCCGGTCTAGAGAGAAATTCTTTTTCATGTAACTTGACCACACCGTCACAAAAGAATTGTAAAGTTGTAAACTTTCATGTGAAGTTATCTCGAACATCACGTATACTCATAAAGCCTGTCAGGACATTCTCGTTTGGTAGTTGTCGTATAACTGATGTACATTTTTGTAACGTTATAAAATTCCTCCTCCATATCGCATCATATTTCGTTTGAAAAATACTCAAATTCTCCTTCCATGTCACCCACTATTTGTAGAAATATATACTTTTTCCATTTGAAACCTTCTCCGAAACATCTCGTTGTTGAATGTTAGATTGTTATCAACAAAGTAATGTTGAAAGTAATCATGCAATGATTCTTGATCTATACACACATGAACTCTTGACCTAGTAATGTGGCATTCCGTAATTTCAGGTTAACGTCGTAACTTATTAAACTATTTTCATTAAATGAAAATAATAATAACTAAAATTATTATTACTTAACTTTAAACTAACTATGCTATTAATGTTAAAATGGGAGGGGGGCTAAAGTGTAAATTATTAAAAAAATCTTTTAAAACCCAAACCTCCCCACCGATCCCTTCTTCCTCTCGAAAACCTGCTGCATCTCCTCTCCCGTAACCCTAATTCCGAACGTGCAGCCACCTTCGATCACCGACGACCCCTCTCGATACCCCTCTTCCCTCCACGCGACTCCAAGCGGTTGTGCACGCGCGACGTGGGATTTATCGGGTTTGTTTCATTTACCAGTTTGCTTTAATCATTATTGATCTTATATGTATTGTGTATGGTTTCACGCGCAGTTGTCGTATTCTGAACAAAGGGTATTCGGGTGCGTAGAACGATTGGTCCGGCAGCTGTTGTGCATGCGATTTTGTATGCTTCGGGGCTGTTGCGGGTGTGCCGTGTGTACGTGTGTGTGTTGTGCGACTGTGTGTGTGTGGGGGGGTGGGTGGTATGATTGTATGTATGTTGTTTATGAGTATGTATATGCATGGTGTATGTTTGAGGTAACAGGAGGAGTTTTGGGAAAGAAGGTCTCCTTGTGTATGTGATGTGTGCATCGAATTATGGGCATGTGTTGGTAGTGTGGATGTTGTATGTATTGGTTCGCATGGGGGTCATGCATGCATATAATTGTTTATGTGTTTCGGTTGGGGTTTGGCATAGGCATAGATGTATGCGTGCGTAGGTATGGCAATGTGTATGTATGCACCTGTGGTGTTTGTCTTGGTTATTGTTTTCATGTTGTACCTTTGAGTATTGGTCATGTATATGATGGTGATATGTTCTAGCATATGTGTGTGTGCGTTTATGGTGTGTGTGTGTGTGACTTCTTGGTTTTGAGTCATATTTGTTGCATGGATGTGCTTTGGGGTTGTGCATGTGTACTGGATCTAATATATATACATATGTGTTTAAGAGTTGTGGGTGCATGATAACTAAATGCATATTTCGAATTGGTAATGGTAATCATGTATGTGTATTCATGGTCATGTATTACTAACACATTGGGTCATATATTAAGTAGTCACATCACTACTACATTATAAGAGTATCTATATGTATGATCATGTACTCGCGAGAGTAATTGAATTATAGATTTCATGCATGAGTTCGTGTATGTTTGTTCTGGCGTGGAAAAGGGGAAATACAGGCAACCTGCACCATAACCAAGTCGTGAAACGCGAAACCGTACGACCCATTGCTAATATTTAATATTAATTATATAATAAACGTGCATCCAGGTTGTTCGGAAACTTAATCGTTCATGCTTGCACTTATTGATTTTTGTTGTGCATTCAAGGTGAGTTTACTGGCCCACTTTCTTATAATCTCTTTTGGGGAAGAGAAACATGTTCTTTTCAAAAGGTTCTTCATCTGATCAGTATTACTGTATTATCACATGTTTACTAGTGTCGTACCAATTTAAGTCCTCACTTTCGAACCGTTAATTATATGTATTTTAGCGAGGTAATTCTGAGTAGATCTACTGAATTTGACAAACCCCACCCGGGCTAGTCGCGCTAGCACGACTGCACGTCAAACGAGTGTTTAATTGACCTAATTTATGTTGTTGTGGTCTGGTAGCCACAGCCGAGGCATTCATTTACGTTGTCAGCTTCGGTTGCGAACTTCATACACTATGTTACTTGATAATACGTGTATATAATTAATTTAATAATATATCTAAGTTTTTTATTTTAACCTAAAACTATATGATCTGAATTTAAATTCTAATATTCATGTAGAGAAATGTATGAAAATCTCAAAATTCAATTCTGATTTGGAAATAGGTTTTAGAATTCAATTCAGACTTTAAGTTGGTTTGAACTTTTTAAAACCAAATTCAAATTATTAGTAATTTGGTATGATTCAAATTTAGACTTTTTAAGTGACTAAATTGAAAACAGCTAGGAGGTTGTCTCCTTTCTCTCACACCACTAATTCCGTTGAAAATGGATGCGAAATGAACACCATTTCGACAACAAATCACAAAAACTAAAAAACGAAATTGAAACCAGAATGATCTAAACCTTGATCATAAACAAGGGAATATAAAGAGAAAACACCACTAAACTCAGACTGGTCACTCTAGTAACGAACTGATCACTAGCTTAATTGCCCTAACAACCAGACTTTACAAATGTTCACAATCAGTCCCTCAATTAAGAAAATTGATATAAAGTCCCCTATACTTATTACAACCTACAAAACTAACATTGAATACTGTTTTCTTCACACTTTCTTCTTTTATCATTATGGTGTAAGAAGTATGGTTTATATGTATTAGCAAATGAGGCACACTTTCTTTTCCACTTGAACAACTTTCGGTCAAAAGAGAACTATCCTTTTTCTTGCAAAAAGACCATCAAGACACTTCTTCATTTATACTTCTATGATCATCGTGAATTTTCTGTTTTTGAAAATAAAATTACCACATACAACAAATATATATACTCGCATCTACCTTTTTATATTCAAGAAATTATGTACATCATTATAGGATTCTTAAATATTCTAGTAGTTTACATGAAACGAGCTTATCTACTCGATATGGTTGCATATATAAAGAGGTTATGTTAACTCCACATTTTTCAAATCATTTATTCTTATTGGGCATACACTTAACGGTTTTTATTTAAAATACATCATGGTTGTGCTTTCGGTTTCTAAAATGAATGCATATGTATATTTGGTAAGATTCTAAAGCTTTTAAAATGCACCTAAAAAGGGAGTATCAACGATGACTTTTTATGCGTCCATAAGTTGCGGCGTTTTGACGATAGAAAAAGCTTGTCGATAGGTTGCAAAGGAAAGGTCGATAAGAGGGTATACAAGATTAAACGTAATCTGACGGACAGGGCCAACTCAATATTTTTGGGGCCCCAATCGAACTTAAAAAAGAAGGCCCTTTTTGAAAAAAAAAATTATTAAAACCCTTCAATGCCTAAAGGCTAAACAACTTAAGGTAGTGAATCAAAAGCTCAAACAACTTAACAACCTATTCAAAATTATCAAAAGCAGTTAACAAATAACAAGTAAATTAAACTAATAAACTATCAAAACAGGCTAGATTAAAAGCAATGAACCAATCTATTACCTAATCAAATTTATCAATAAACAATCTAAACAAAAGCAATTAGCAATCTAATTACCTAAACAAAAGCAAAATCTAATTAGTTAATTATCTAAACTAACCTTGATCAAAGAGACAAAAGGCATACGCTATCACCGGAAAATTAATGAACATAATCCGGTTGCCTCTGAAGCACTAATAATAGTACCCTACGAAGTATGTTCTCACCTACAAACACCAAAACCCTAACTAACATAAATCTTTGTATACAACTCTACCACACAACTAGCATATGCATACCTGAGCAACAATGACGGGTAAATGAGGCAGTGGGTTGATTGTCAAACACTAGAACAACCAATGAGCCAAACATGGGTCCGTGATTGCCGATTATACGAACAACCGAGCAGGGTTTGCAATTATTAAAAGAGAAGGAAAACTATTTGTGGGTTCGTTCAGGGCTGATAGGTTCTGTAACATTTCTGAAAATCCAATATATTTTATTTATTCTATTATTTTATATGATGCATGCTTAACTTAGTTTAAGATATAAAATAAGAAATGACTTACGATATTATCATAATCAAATTAGGATCGCCACAACTTGAACCATTTCACGGTATTTATATGAACCTTGATAATTTTATGGCATTAATATGTATTACGACTTAATATTTCACTAAGTTTTATCGAACTATCGAGAATTGGTGATTTAATCGATGCGAGTCATCAAGAACGCTGGTCATATTTCACAAATTACGACACGATATCAACATTTAATACCAAACTCAGTCAATATTTTAAGACAACAATGAATGATCTAAATGAGCATGGAATAAAGATTTACACTTATATTTTCTTATACCAATATAAATATAAGACCATCACCCTTGCCTTTAAAACACCAATAACACACCGATTACTAACTTGCACTAGTCGAATTAATTTACAAGCTTAAGATCAGATAATATTATTAGAACCCTCAAAGGGATTGCAAACATATATAAATTTAACTTGTAGGTTTTATAACGAAATTATTTACATTAACGCAATTCTATTTTTACGTTGACATAAATAAAATAGTTAACTTAATTAACTAGTCAAATAGCCTACTTTTAACATTTTATAGATGCAAATCATCAATATATGTGAAAGTCGTCATCATCTTTTATCAAAAATCAGCCCCCATCTCTTTACAAATCTTATGAACATACCACTCATCCATACCCATACTTATGATGACTTGATTTAGTTGATTTCAAGGCTTAAACAAGGGTAAAGGGCCCTCTTTTTGTGGCCATATTTCAGCTTATATGTAGCCCTCAAACATCCCCATATTCATTATTAATGCACCTCAAAATCATGCAATAAAGCAACACCCTTCTACCACCAACATTCCCCCTATAATTCATCATCTCCCATCCTATTAAAACCCACTACTCCCCACCCATTTTCCCTTCAAAACCCACGACATCAACAGGGCACTAAGCTACCATCTCAAATTCAAACCCAACAATACATACACACACTTAGTTCAAGCTTAATTCCAACTCTCAAACTCAAGTGTTCAACCTCTTGCTATTAGGTAACCTCATGATTAATTTTCCAAAACTTAAATGGGTTTTTTTCACATGCATATATAAGATAAAATGTTGCACATCACACACACTAGTAATCAAACAACAAAAATGTAGTTGCTTGATTTATAAAACATACTCTGTTAGAAAATTTTCTTAACTTTAAAAGGTCATAACTTGGTCAAAACAAAATCAAAATGAACGATTCATGAGTCTAATATTAAGTTCAAAGAAAGATCTTTCCAACCATAGTAAGTTCATAATTTTCCATTAAGATTTAGACCCTTAAAAGCTAAGCACAAAATAAAAGGTCAAACCTGGATTTTTTGGCAGAATACTTAGGTCGACTTTGGGAGGCCATAACTCCCTCAATTTTTATCCAATTGACTTAATTCTTTTTCTGCAAGTTAGTGTTATGAGTTAGTTTTAAAACCTAAGTGGTCTCATATAAAATGGTTAAGATACTAACTGAAATATTTTTTAAAACTCCAAAATATAGCTGCACATACTTTTAAAAAAATACAATTATTTTTGAACTACTAAATGAAGTCAATAAAATGTTATATTTATTTTTATAGTAATCTAAAACTCATATATAAGTATAGTAAAGATTCCGTATTTTATTTAATACATTTGGTTAATTAAAACCTTAGCGCAAAATGACTTGTAAAAACGCAGAAATCAAGCAATCAAACTATAAATCACAAAATGTTGTATAATCACATATGAACTTATAATTATGACAAAATATACTTATTTCATAATATGCATATATGTTTATACACTTATTTATAAATATTAAGTTCATAATTGAATATTACTAATGGTTCGTAAAACGTACAAAACTATAAATTTAGATAAGTTTACTTTCAAACGATAATTTAAAACTATAACATATTTTATGTAACACTCGACTTGTCACTTCATTTAACGACTTATTAATGGGAACGTAAACCTTATTTGCCCACCGCATATATATATGTAGGAACTGCTTCGGTTTAAGCGCAATCCATCTTGTTTCACCTGTCCGTATCAGAACCATCAATCTGTGAGTTCTCGTAGCCCCTTTTTCTTTTACTAATTTCGGGGGAGAAACATGTTACTTAACGACTTTACATGAATCATTACTATTATGTCTTATGCTTATACACATTTTAGTGATGAATGTTTATTTATTGGGTTGGACTTACAAAGACCTCGCTATCTTACACAACTACTTAACTCCGGGTTGGAGCCGCAGATTTAATATAGATAGTACTATCAGGACTGACAATCCGCATTCTCTCGACTGATTAGAACGCGTAAATCCACAGTCAACGATATTGAACGATTATTACCACGCAAACTATAACTTGACTTTTATTTTCGTATTTGGAAGAAGTATCTGACAAGGCATGCAGTCAAAGGCTTAGTTGTGGACTTATAAATGCATTTCTCTATACTTGGGTTATGGCTACTTTACATAATGAGTTTTTGAGTCATACTTGACTACTTACTTTACAACTACTTATCGATTCTCAAAATCTACGAGCTCACCAAATATTATTGTTGACCCATTTTTAACATGTTTTTCAGGAAACAACCAAGGTTAATGTTTTGGACTTCACTTAAGTATGACACGACTAGGGCACAACAGAAGATTATTTTCTATAAGCTTAGGATGCTAGGCTTATAATCTTGAATCCTTAAAAACTTGTACCATAATACTTTGTTGCCTAAGTTTATTTTGAATGCATGAATGAATTTAAGTTTACTTAAGTACCACGTGTTCAAAATATCCGATTACGTCACCTCCTTGCGATTCCGCCGCCGGCGAGGGGTGTGACAGGTTCCACCTTTAATGTGAAGGCTGCAATAGGTCATCAGAATTATGATCTGTGGAGCATGAGACGACATGAGAGACGTATTGGATTCATCATCGATCATCATTGTGGTCTTGTGAGTTTTTGGATTTGTGCATTTTGTGAAGACTCCCGATTCAATTGATGGATTTTAATGTGAATTGTGAATGCCCAAATGCCCTAGATATATTTTTTTTAAGAAAATGAGAGCACTTAATCTTAGGGGGCCCAAGCCTAATGCATCATTTCTAATTGTATAGAGCCGACTCTTCTGATCAATCTGATGGTTACTATAGGACTTGTATTATCAATTGATTTTTATAAAGGTCGAGATGTATGATCTGTTGATTCAATAATATTTTTCTTAATGGTGGCATCTCATAGGCTGTGTACATAACAGAACCTTGAGACATTTTATTGACTCAACCCAGCTACAACATATATGTGCTTGTTGCAGAAGGCATTTTATGATCTTAAGGAGGGGGCTCTAGCTTCACTTTCCAAGCTGTCTTGTACACTTATTACTTCTAATTTTTCTTAGTGTATCTCTTACGCATTTCTATTTATTTATAGCGGTGACTCCTTCATGTGTTTTGTCTTGATATATGTTGACAACATTATTATTTTGGGTCGTAATTTTGATTGGGTGCCTACATTCAAATTCACACTCTAGGACTTGATAAGGTATTTTATTTTCTAGGAGTCTAGACCTATTTTCTAGCATCATGTATATTTTGTTGTAGAGATGTTTACATGATTTATTACAACACACCAGTCCCATTAAGTGATGGCCATTAATAGTTCTAGTGTCATCTGGGCAACAACTTTCTTGCCACTTTGGTGTCCCTTTGGATTATCTTTTTTTTTTTTTTTTTTTATCAAAACTCTACACCTCTTGGCTTAACTCAACCTGATATGGCTTGTGTGGTCAACAAGATTTCTAGAATTTTTTATAGAAAATTGTTGATCGTCACTGAGTTGCAGTGAAACATACTTTACAATATCATTAATGGTACCATCTCTTGTGGTTTGATCATCTTACAATCTTCTAGTTCGACATGTGTGCTAAATGTGATGTGGAATGGGCTAGTCAAACTACTGCTATGTTATAGTGTATTTTTAAGATCTAATTATATCAGTTGGACTATGAATAAATAACATAATGTTGCTCGCTCTAGTGCAAAGGGCTATAATAACAATCTGTAAATTATTTCTTTAGATTAGTTATTTAAGTTTTCGTAAAATGTAAACAAAACTCTAGATTAGTTCTAGCCTCTAGGATGTCGAACTAGTACATGCTACAGGTTCTCTATAAAAGATAATTTTGGTTTGAGACAAATGTTAGATTTTAAAAGTTAATTCCTTAAAATTTAGAGTTTAATTCGAAAAAGTTGGCGATTGTTCCTAAATTTATGGATTTGCCTAAAAACCAAAACATGTTTGAGAGGTAACTAAAAATTATATTTTGTTTAAGTTGTCTGGATCCCATCTCCCAAGTAAAATAGGTATAATAACGTATTTTCTTTGTGTCAGGTGTGTGTAAAATATGATTTTGTGGGTTATATCTATACTTATTAATAAAACAATAATTTTAGTGTCATATGATATTCTCTTAAATTTTTATTTTTTTCAATTCCTGTCTAAATATGTATATGTTCTCAATGTTAGTCTAGATTCATTTTAGGGACATTTGGGGAAAATTTAAAAATTTAACCCTAAATTAAAGTGCATATTTTTTTGAAAATGAAATCAAACCTGATGATTCTTTTTTTTTCAAATAATTCATCTACAAAAACTGCAGATCACTTTCAAATCCATTAAATGCTCGGTTTATATTCGAATGTGACAAAAATTAAGGGATTTCTTTATCGATTTTTCTCCAATTCGAAGGAATTCATGGGTATCTTTCTTTGGAAATGAAATCATATCGATTTTGTAACACACAGATTGAATAAATAAAATATCTAATAGTTTGTATAAAAATTTAGAAAATATAAAACAATATTTTCATATAAAATATGATTAAATTAAATATGTAAATATTTCAAGTAAAACAACAATAATATCAATTTTAAACTTTCGTTTATGAAATTGTTTTTAACTGTTTCTTAAACGTCTTTTTTCTTAAAAAATAATTTCATTTTGTATAAAAAATCATGCTTAAAAAACTTTAAAAAATGGTATCTGTTTGGAACACTAGCGATTTGTCTTTATAAACTCTGATGATAGCGCTTCGACAGACTTCACCAATGTTATCATTTTGGCTTAGGTTTCTTCAAGTTTTCTTTAAGTTTTCTTCAAGAAAATGTATTTATTTTTTGTTATATTTGAGTTTTTCATCCTATGCGATTGTAATTTTGGATTGATATTATTTTTCTTTCATTTTTTTGATTTGAATGTGATCTGCTTCGACAATCCATCTTTGAAGAGTTATTACATGTTTCTGATTTTTAAACTTCTTTATTTCTTTTTATGTATACTGCCATATTATATTATGTTTGATTGGAATTCTTTCGACATGCGTAAATTGTTTTGATGTATCTGTAGTTAGGCAAATGATGATGAATTTGTTTTGAAACTCTATCTTAGCTTTCTAAATAATCTATTTAATATGTTTTGAAACTCTATATCTTGAAACGATTATAAGATGTTGTTTTGTTCATCACTTAATCTTTGATTATGTGATATTAAGCTTTAAAAGAATTGAATGATTAGTGTTATTTGTTTACTCTTCTTGGGGTTAAAACGTTATCTTATATGTTCCCTAACGTTTACATTAAATTATTGTAGTTTTTTGTTGTGTTTGTAGCATTTTACCGTACTATAAATATCAATGAAGCACATTCTTTGACTTTCCACTTAGTCATATACAATAGGATGTTTTAGATGCTTACTTTATCTGAGTTATATTATAATTGTTTAGTTATGTGCAAGTGTCAAGTTATCGTTCCTTTAGCTATATATTACTTAAGATGGTTCAATCATACGAGCAAATTATTGTTTTAGATGCTTACTTTATCTGAGTTGGATTGTAATTGTTTAATTATATACAACTTTCATTGTTACTTTGTCTTTTGTTTGATATTCTACTTGCAAGTTGAAAAAATCATAACATATATACCTGCAAGTTTAAACTTATTATGTACCTGCAAAAATTCATACTACAACCTGCAATCTGTTTATGTACCAGCAAGCATTGCATATCAATTTAGATCCTTAGTTACTTTGTTGTTTAATTGAATCAATACATTATTGTTTATAATAATTTTGTATCTAAATTCACCTCCTAATAATATTTTCATTATTTTAATTAATCCATCTATTGACCATATACCTACAGGTTGACTATATGCTGGTTAATTTTAATTATGCATGAAATTAGTGCATATATCATATATATATATTGATATGCAATGTTATGCAGATATATATAGTGACTATGTATAAAATGTTATGCAGATTAACTAAAGAGCCAAATTTTATAGTGACTATGTATGAAATGTTATGCAGATTAACTAAAGAGTCAAATTTTATACTCTTCTTAACTCATTTTTTGTATCTGTATACTTTGATGAAACATTTAGTTAAATTATTGTGGTTTTTTATTATGTTTGTATTATTTTACCTTACTATGAACATCAATGAAACACCTTCTTTGACTTTCCACTTACTCATATACAACAAGTTGTTTTAAATGCATACTTTATCTGATTAGTATTGTAATTGTTTAGTTATGTGCAAGTGTCAAGTTATCGTTCTTTTAGCAATATATTACTTTAGATGGTTTAATTATATGAGCAAACTGTTATTTTAGATGCTTACTTTATTTGAGTTGTCTTGTAATTATTTAATGATACACAACTTTCATTGTTATTTTATCTGTTGTTTGATATTCTACCTGCAAATTAAAAAAATCATATAATATATACTTGCAAGTTTAAACTTATTATGTACCTACAAAGATTGTTTAATGCATGATGCAACTTGCAACCTGTTTATATACGAGCAAACATTGTATATCAATTTAAATCTTTAGTTACTTTGTTGTTTAATTGAATCAATACATCTAAATCCATCTACTAATAATATTTTCACAAAAGTGGACATACAAAGTATTATCAACAACATTATAACTTACGAAGCTTTTTAAATAACAACAATATTTTTTGATTAAACCCGTGTGTAACACAGGTCTTTAGCCTAGTACTTATATATACTAATTTTTTTCTTATTTTTTTTAGTTTAATTCATATGACCATTTAACAATCAAACCCTTCTCTCCAACGGTCATATCCTCCAATGTTCACCATATAGCCTAGTACTTATATATACTAATTTTTTTCTTAATAGACTCACAGCCTCCCACTCATTGAGTATACCCATTGCACCTGATGATAAATTTGATAAGAAGTTACTATATTTAGTTTTTCCTAAACATCGTTTACTTTTCTTAAAAACTCTTAATATATTTCTATTAACAACTGATATCCGTAACATACAAGATTTAAACATCGAGCTCATGCCCAGACGAGAGACAACTTACTAGCATGAGAGCATTTACAACCCATTCCCTATTCTTATCCATATAATTACACTAAAAATCACTATTTTTTTTTTTCAATTAAATAATATTTTTATATCCTTATCATTACTTTTTCTCTCTTCACTCCGCTTACAACCACTTAAAATATATTAAAAACATTATAAAGTTTTGAACAGTGTTTTCCAAAAATACAGATTGAACAGTAAATTCCTCATATTTTTCACTCACAACCATTTATAACCATACCATAGAATATAAAAAATACACTCATATAAATTTAGTGAACGTACTATGAATACTCTGATGTCCATTTACTATATTTAGTGTATTATAAATAGTAAATTTAACTTTAAACATACATTCCTTTTAAAGTTTATACCCCCGGCCCACCATTTTCATACGCTTCTATTTCATCATCTTCTTCATTCATGAGAAACAAAGACCATGTTTGGGATTGCTTATTTTGTTGAAAATGACTTTTGAGGAAAAGGACTTATTGACTTATAACTTTTGAAAAGTAATTTAAAAAAAAATGTTTTAGCTTATAAACTAAAAAGTCAATAAGTTGTTTTGTAAAAAGTGTTTGGTTTAGTTTATTAATGTAAAATGACCAAAAAGGATATTCTGTTAAAAGTCAATAAGCTGTTTTTTAAAAAATGTTTGGGATTGCTTATTTACTTTTTGTAAAAGTCAATACGCTGTTTTCTATTATATACTTTTTTTTCATTCTTGCAAATTGAAAAAAAAATTATGAAATATATAAAATAAGATTCGTTTACATAATTTATAAAAGATAATATCATACTACATTCATCTCCATGAGATTGTTAAAATAACACAAGAAATGCACAATGTTATGAATCTAATGTCATACTACATTCATCTCCGCGAGTCCATTAAATCTTGCGCAATTATATCTCTTATTGCTTCCATATACGTAACAACATAATCCGAACGATTTGTAGTCGGAAGTTCTTCATTAATGTCATTTGTAGTATCACCTCCTCTGGGATTGTAAGATTCTTGTTGGGCGGTGTTAAATGTTTCATCAAAGCTACCAGCCTTTCTAATTAAATTATGGATCGCCATTGACGCTATCACAATACTCACTTGGTGCTTGTATGTATAGTTAACATGCATATCTCTTAATAACGCCCATCTAGCTTTCCACACGCCAAAAGTTCTTTCAATAATGTTTCGTAACGATGAGTGGTAATAGTTAAATGTCTCGTTTGGTCCCCGAGGAGCACGCATGGCACTACTCTGTCCACGTTGAAATTCCGGTATATGATAACGAATGGTTTGACCTTTGTACGGAGCAAGATAACCTTTAGTATTTGGGTATCCGATATCAACAACGTAATATTTATCTACAAATAAAACAAACAATAGCTAGGCTTTTCTAACATGTATAACAAATAAAAAATACATGTAGAACGGATCATTATACTAACCACCAGTTGGATGTGGAAACTGAAGTTCCGGCCTCCGTAAGGCTTCATTGAATATTCTCGTGTCATGTGCACTCCCCTCCAATCCGGACCATACAAATGTAAAGCACATGTTAAAATCACAAACAACCATTATATTTTGTGTTGCATATCCCTTTCGACCAATGTACTTTGGTTGGTCCATCAATCGAACTGATGCCTTCACGTGTGTCCCATCAATAGCGCCAATACAATCCTACAAATACAAAAAGATGAAATAATTAATTCATTTGTTAAATTGCATGCAAGGCACGTGAATAATCTTTGGAACCCTCTTCAAAACTAGGAAAAGTGATAACAATTTCCATGCAAACTGCAATTGTTGGGGAGGCAACATTTGGTGGAAAAGTTTGTGTGCTTTTTGTTGACAAGGCATCTAATACAACATTTAGCTTGTCTTCGAAAGATGAAGTTTTGCTTCTGGTTGAACATTTGTTGCTAACATCCTTAGATTTTTTCCTTTTACTCGAACTACTTTCAACATACGTAGAAAACAAAGGCTCATCATCACCTAAGCATATCTCATCACTGACTCCTTTTCCCTCTAAATTTTCTTCACATCCAACACCGCTTAAATTGATATCTTTTTGAAATTGTAATGGATTCAAATCTTGATCTCCTACGGCAACCGAATCCCGAAACAAAAGGGCATAATGCGTCTCGAAGATATCCAAATTTGCACCCCTGAATTTGGCAAAGTCTTTATTTTCCTACAACATACAAAGATTAATTAATGAATTTCAGAATGTAACCATAACTACAATTGATTAAAAGTAAGAGTAGAACTTACCTTTATTTTCTCCTCCCACCACTCAGGCGATGCATCGATTAAGCTTCTCGTTCCACCAATCCCAGTTTCAAGCCTCACTAAGCGATCATAAAGCTTCCATTCTTTTTTCATGACCTCCCATTTGTTTTTAATTTGTTTTTTATCAAGGGTTTTGCTAGTTTTTTCATACATGGTTTTTTCTATATTATCCCACCCAAGCTTATTAAAATTAGTACCGGGTTTATTCCCTCTTCTAAGTTCAAGCGAGCACGAATCAATAAACTCCTTATACGTAACATCATCCCATAAAAATTTTGATTTATTTCTTTTAGTTGATGTTTCACAATCCATTAAGGTAAGTGTTAAAACCAGAAAACTTTACTTGTTCCTATCAACAATCAAAAACTCAAGTTTAGAAAGTTTTAAATCACACCAAATGAGATCGATATATAACTTGTATCTAATGATAATTGTGACATCTCGTATTTTTTATTGAACGTTTGTTAAACGTCGTTAGCTCTTGTAAGGGTTGTTTTGGTTATTAATGCAAGTACGAGGGTTCCTTTATAAATTCTTGATGTAATTAAATAATTGGATAATTAATAATGACAATAATAATAATAATAATAATAATAATAATAATAATAATAATAATAATAAAATATATCAAACATAAAAGAAAATATTAATACTAATAATAAAAACAAAAATAATAATAAAATGATAAAATAATAATACTAATAATAGTAAAAAAAATTAATTAATAATAAAAAAAATATAAGGTTTATATTATAAAAACTTGTAAATATTAAGTTTTGGGCATGAAATAATAAACTTTAAACCACAGGGGCCAAACTATAAATTGATTTTAATTAAAACCCAAAACCTTGGATTTAAATTGTAAACTTTAAAACCAAAGGGACCTAAGTGTAATGTTTTTAAAACCCAACCCCCCATCCCGATTTTCCGGCCTAAACTCCGGTCACACCCGCCGACCACTCCGGCGACCCCCCTTAAACACCAAAATAGGTTGACATTAACCCACCATTAAACTCGTCCGAGAGTTTCGAACGTGTGAATGCCCTTTAATCGGATTTTAATGGAGGTTTTGATAGTTTTATACTTGAAACCGAATGACCATCAAACCACGAATCTGTTCTACACCTAAATCATAATAACAATTTAATTAAACTGCTATAAACGTTCCCCTAATCGTTTCAAAGTTATTGGGATGATCAATTGCACCTGAAACGGCTTGTTCCATACTTAATTCGAACCGTAACACCCGAGAACAACTTGGAACTCGTTGGGTGTTCAAACGGGCAAATTAGAACTATAAAACCGAGGAAAAACATCCCATTTGGTTTCCTAATCTATCTGTGCACTAAATTTCACCTGAAATACACACACATCGATTTCTCTATCCGAGACTCCTTCGACCTGTTCATCTTGAGGTTTCACAAGAATACGATCAAAACAGGTAAATTAAACACATACACACACTCGATTAATCAAAGGGAACCAAAGCCCTATGGTTAATTCGATTATCATCATCGATTGGATGATCAATTTGATCGATTTCGATATTAGGGTTTACGTGAATTTAGGGGTTTTGCTGAAAATTGGTTTCAAATTTTGTTTTCTGTCCATAACACCAAACAGGGCTTTAGCCCATCGGTTTAACTCATAGATGTTGGGCAGGAGGTCCCAGGTTCGACCCCGGGCACCTGCCACAATTTTTTTTAAAGTGTTTTTGGCAATAATAAAAATTCTGAAAAATACCTAAACATTATTAATAGTCATTTAAAACAAATTATTTTTTAACCTGAAAATCTATAAAATCATTTTCTTTTATATTTTCTTAAAAAATTTAATTAAGACATTTCCCTTTCTTTTATTTTTAAAAATCATAAAAATACCCTTTATATTTAATCTTAAATAGTAATGAGTTCCATTTAATTCTTAGTAAATTTATTTGAATAAATTTTTTATTATGACAAAATGAAGTTACAATTTATTCATGAAAATAAATATATAAGTACATATTTAAAATGTACACTCATTGTAACTAATATAATTATTTAAAACATTTAAATCCACAAATTACTATTTTATTTAAATAGTAAACAATAATCATTTGGGCATAAACGTCTAACTTCTATTAATAGTGATTATCACTAAAATCCTTATTTAAATCATTTAAATACCAAAACAATGATAAATGGCATCGATTTAATAATTTAAAATCATGGACTAAATGGTTTATAAATATACCACTATAATCACCATGATTAACTTGATATGACGTTTCATTTAGGTTGAACATTAACGAATCCTCGGCATTTTATACAAGACCTTCTTATTTTGACATCCTTATTATCCAAGTGAGTTTTCATACCCTTTCTATACTATTTCACACTTTTGGGGTGAAACATGTTAATCGTATTATAAACACACTTGTAACCATGTTTTTCATCTTGTAACACTTGTGCAATTCATATTATGTTGTCATGGTTATTTGAACACTTGTAATTATCATGTGATGACTCTTGTAAGATACAATCGTTAACTATTGCTAGCCTAGCGACGTCATAGATCTATGGGCCTGACAAGCCTATTTGGTGCTAAAGCCGAGGTTATTGCCGGCTCCTAGTGCCGTATTCTTGAGCACTATGGGAACCAAATACACTTAGCTAATCGTTTAATCTTGTAATGGCCATATTTGTTAAGGTTTGATTGTTACATTTGTTTATCCATCTTTATTTACTTTATTCAATAATCTATGACGTGAATTGCCATCTTTTATATATATTTATGTATGCTAAAACTATGGAAACTCACCAACATATTGTTGACATTATTTTTTAACATGTTTCAGAAAATGATACTACTTAGCTTGTTTTTGAAGACTTGCTTACATCTAGGATTTGACCTAGATTAAAATAAAATGACACTTATTATCATATGACGTTGGAAATCTTATGTATTGTTGAATGTTTGAACTTATGTTATTTCTTAAATGTATGTTATGAATCTTGTTATTTAATAATATTGTCATTTTAATTTAGCGTTGTGTGGCATGAAAAATCTTAACCCTCACACCTCGATGTTTCCGCCGTTAAGGTTGGGGTGTGACAATAATTGAGAAATAACACACACTAGCAAAAGGGAATTTTTGAACAACAATCATAATAATAATTGAGAAGGCAGTTCTACTAACAGGAATATCAAGGCAGTTCTACTACAGAATCTTTGTTTGGCTTACTTTAATGTTAAAGAACTGTGCATACAACAAATTAAAATGCCAAAGCCCCTCAAATACATAGAGAATAAAAAATAAATAGTTAAAAAAGCATTAATAATGACAAAGTGGTTATTTTGAATTATCACGCAGTTCTAGCAATTGAGCATGCAACGTCACAGTTCTATGTACTATAAAAAAACAGAAAATTATCAAGCTTTACAAGTTCGTTTGAAGCATAAATAACAGGGAAGAAAATTATCATTCATTGCAACTTCAAGTACCCAAAAACAAAGAGTGAAAGCTATCAGATACATATAACAAATAGGCATTTTCCCACTTTTTTCAATTTGCAGCAGCCATAACTCAAACACATAGGCATTTTCCCACTTATACATTTTGACTTCAGCTGACAACATTGTTTTCAAAGAAGGCTTTCAGCAGTACAAATGAATGCAATTTTGCATAACAAATATGACCAAGCAAACAAAAGATTTCCACTTTCCAAAGAGCTAAATTCTACTATAACTACAGATCCAAAAAATAGTGCCTTTTAGCCATTAAAGTAAAAATGCATTTCCTTTTGACAGCCTACAGCTCTCTAGAATGGTACGGCTCTTTTCATATATGAAGCCAAAAGAAAACAGAGTAACGTCACAGTGAAAATGACCAAAATATCTCAGTAATATCCCTCAATAGAGCAAGATCTAATTTAATAAACCCTAGAAGTGAAGTGAAGTGAAGAGAAATCAACAATTGAAATCAGAAATCAACAAGTAATGATCGAGAAAGTCAAACCTATAGCAACAAACGATGATGATTGAGAAACTCGAACAGAAATCATGTGTAGATCAACGATAACATCTTCTTTAAGTCATAGCCTTTCTTCGTAACATCTTCCTGAAATATTATCGAATTTATTGACGATTTGTAGTCAATTGGTAGGTGAAGGATTAATGGGGAGGTGGGTGGAGTTTATGACATCGCAGGTTGATTCGATGGTGCCGCAGGTGGTCATGGCGGCGCAAGTGGGATGGCGTCGTAGGGGAAGAGGGTGGAGTTTATGGCATCGTAGGTTGATTCGGTGAGCACAGTGACAGATGAGCAGAGCAGGGGTTGTGTGAGGATCGCCATAAAGGCGATAGATCGGTAAGCAGCCATTAAAGGCGAGGTGAGCATAGCGCACAGATGAGATCGGTGAGCAAGTAAGGTACAAAGGTAAATGTCAACTTTTCCTTCTTAAAAGTAACTACCCATTAACTTATCCATTTTAACTTTTTAATTTTTTTTAAAAATTATTTTTAAAATGATTTATTAATTATTCAAACATAAAAATTAATTTATTAATTTTTAAAAAGTTAATAATAGTTATTTGAAAAGTAGCATCGTCATCAAAAAGATTCAGATAAACACTGAAACACACACACACACTGCACTCAATCACTTGTTCGATTCTGCTTTCACCTTCCAAATTCAGCCTTATCACCACCAAAATCATCACTCACGACCACAAGCCATTCAAAATCCCCAATTAATTCCACTTTTGGCCCTGGGATTTAGGGTTTTCAATCGCAAGATATCGAATTTCGCTAGCAACTTCATCTTAATCGCCCGTATTTCTCAATACTCGTACAGACTGAGAAATACCTATATTCAATTCGAGTTTTGTTCTACTGTTGAGGTGAATTCAGGGGGTGAGTTGAGAGATGGACGGGAGGCGGATCACGGCGAGCCCACGGCCGTGCCACGGCCGGAGAGTGGTGGCGAAGAAGCGGCGACGTGGTGGCGGTGGCGGTGGTGGTGATGGGTTTGTGAATAGCGTTAAGAAGCTTCAGAGGAGGGAGATTTGTTCGAAGAGGGATCGTGGGTTTAGACCGTCTGACGCTCAGGAGAGGTTCAGAAACATTCGTTTGCAGGTTCTTTTCTTTTTAAGTTATGTTTATGCTTAATAAGTGTTGTACATAAAGATTGGGATGTACATAAAGTTATGTTTAGTGTCGCTTGACATAATTTGAAATTAGGGTTTTGTTCTAAGATATTGCTTTTCAAGATGCATGGATGGAATTCGTGCTTAATTTGGTTATGTGAGTGTTAGAGAAGAGAATTTTTATTAAAGTTGTAATCGGTGTGTATGACTAGGATAGTTTAGCTAATGATTAGTAGGTGAAGTGAAGTGATTGTTGAGCCCTTTTAGTTTGATATGATAGACTATAGACATAATGATATCTTAGGGCTGCAACTATAATAGGTTGGATTTTTTAAGAGAGTGTATATTGCTGTGAATTATGCACATCATTGTTAAGGATATAGCAACCAGAGAGACTGTAATCACATTGCTCAGTTCCTTAGTTGTACTTGATATGTGATGTTTCTTGTGCGAATTAGCTAAGGGAATGATTGTTTTCATTATGCTTGTTATATTTTGCAAGATGGAATGATGGCTTCTCACCTTTGGTGAAAGTCTTATCATTAGTAGAATAAGAATGATGAATTTTTGGCATTTGTTTAGTTCTGAATGTTGGCTTTCTATGAATACACATTTTGTTTTCGCCATTAGTGGTTGATGTTCTTCGTATTATTTCTTGGAGTTGCTTTGGTAGAACTCGATGTTATTAGTATTAACAGCTCATGCTTAATTTTGCTCATCTATGTTTGTGTGCTGAGCTATGTACTTGATAAAAAACTTTACTTTATTGGTATTTATTATGCCATTGCATTTTGAGTAGGTACAAATGCACAATGTTTTCCTTATTGATCACCAGAGATGGAAATTTTTTATGAATACTTTGATTTGGGCTGCGTGTTGTGTTAAACGGGTCAAATTTAAAGCTTTAGCTAAAAGGAGAATGGATCAAATCGGTCAAATGGATTAGCGCATACAACCTCCTAAATCATTTTTATTCAAAGAATAATATTATTGCTATAATTTTGATTTTGTAATCATAATTAATGCATTGATTATTTATAAAAAAACATCTAAATGTTATAGGTCAGCCCAACCCGATTTGATCCTACCTAATGTTAGACGCTACCAATTTATCCATCTTGCTAACTCTAGTATTCATTAACTGCTTATGATGATTTAAATGGTAAAATTGTTATCAGGAAGAGTATGATACTCATGATCCAAAGGGACACTGCTCTATGGTATTGCCATTTCTTAAGAAACGGTCAAAAATTATTGAGATTGTTGCTGCTTGTGATATAGTCTTTGCTCTGGCACAATCTGGAGTCTGTGCTGCATTCAGCCGAGGTATATTTGTTAAGATAAAAATTTACTTCTTAAATTGTCATTAGTGTTTTAGGGTTTTCATGTGTTAATTATTTGATGCAGAGACTAACAAGAGAATATGCTTTTTAAACGTGAGTCCTGATGAGGTTATAAGAAGCTTGTTTTACAATAAGAATAATGATTCACTCATTACAGTATCAGTTTATGCGTCTGACAGCTTTAGTTCCTTGAAATGCAGAACAACAGGAATCGAGTATGTGAAACTTCAGGATTCATGTGCTTGTTTTTATGTATCAAAATATTAGTTTTACATTTCTTTAGTCTTTTGCTGAAACTATAGCATGCCTTTAATGGTGACAGATACATACGACGAGGACAACCTGATGCTGGTTTTGCTCTTTTTGAGTCGGAATCTTTGAAATGGCCCGGTTTTGTGGAATTTGATGATGTGAATGGAAAGGTGCTGACATTTTCAGCACAAGATTGGTAAGTTTTTGAGATTATGATCTCTGTCTTATTGCATAATGTTTTTATCCCGAGTTTGACGTTGCTTTATTGTTTTATGTTTCTCAGCATCTACAAGGTGTTTGATTTGAAAAACTATACGATGTTGTACTCCATATCAGATAAAAATGTGCAAGAGATTAAAATAAGGTAAATTCGTCCCTGGTTGAAAATTATATTCCTGAGTTTCACTGAAATTGTTAGTTTTCTCAAAATGACATCATTTATTGATTGCTAAAATTTTAGCCTTGATCTTGATTGAAAATTTACTAGTAAGAAACTTTGAGTATTGAATATTAGAGATTAATAAGGTTCTGGTGAATGATTCATGTTTTATCACATCAACTTTGTTTAAGGATGTACCATATATTAAAATATGAGAACTGTTATCTAGCGTTAAGAGCTTCATTAGTTTTATGAAATCAATTTTTTTTTAATAATACGTTTGTTTGCTGACAACAAATTTTATAAAATGTGAGTTACTTTGTGAGAATAACTTTATAACAGTAGGTCATTGTCAAGATCGGAGTTTATTTTTCTAAATTTTATTATATTGTATTATAGAATTTATATTTGAACAAAAATAAAAAATACGTTCAAAAAGCAAATGGATAAGGTAGGAAAGATAGTGGCCGGAACCACAGGGAGTGTGCAATACGCCAGCGAGAATAAACCCCATCAATGGGTAAGGTTGAGGAACAAAAGTGGCTGGAATAAAAAAATAA
Source organism: Flaveria sonorensis (assembly GCA_025506505.1). Taxonomy (NCBI): domain Eukaryota; kingdom Viridiplantae; phylum Streptophyta; class Magnoliopsida; order Asterales; family Asteraceae; genus Flaveria; species Flaveria sonorensis. Next base: position 10,978,893 of record CM046436.1, read on the forward strand.
ATGGTCTGATCTAGGTCATGATCTGTCTCTTTAGATTAATTAAGTCTGTCGGACCATGACCCATTCAGCGATGGACCATATCTCAATCCAAGCCAAATACAACTCAATGCGGGCCTATTTGGCAATATATGCGTCATTTAATTGTGTTTATGGCTTTATGCATTGCATTTTTCATTCTGTGATCGCAAACTTTATTGGACCTAGATTTGGTGCATTATTTAGCAATACAGACCTATTTAATCTGGAGAATGAGAATTTCTATATTTATTTTCAATATTTTTAACTTTTCATTGTGATAGATTCATAGATACTTCCAACTCACCAATTTTTTTGTTTATTTTATATTCCCTATACCTGTTTTATTAAATTTTATATTTCCTCACATTTTCCGAAAACAGTCCCGGAATCATGTTGTTGATATATAACAAAGCTAGCAGCCATGTCCCTCTCAAGATTCTCTCTATTGAAGATGGAACCGTTTTAAAATCTTTTAATCATCTCCTTCATCGAAACAAGAAGGTGGATTTCATTGAGCAGTTCAATGAAAAGCTTCTTGTCAAGCAAGAAAATGAGAATCTCCAGATTCTTGATGTAAGTAACTGCCTTACTTCCCTGCTATATTAATAGAGGTTGCAAAATGGTTTGGTCCAGCTGATTAGTTACAAGTTTAGGTCAACTTAAAGTACATGTTGAAGTGGACCAATTTGGGTTGCCCCCGAACACTTTCAGCTTGAAATATTAAATGTAATTTGTGTTTTGTATAAAATGTAGAAGTTTATTCATTAAAAATAAACTTTCGGCAACTTTTAACTAGTTTGACCCGTTAGAACAATAACATATAACCTGAAGCGACCCAGTTATAAGCAACTGGGCCAAAAATCTAAACTGCACCTCTACTGAATTATGATTTAAACGAGTACACTGAAATTCTGATTTCTTTGTTTATTCAGGTACGCAACTCTGTCCTAACAGAAGTTAGCAGGACGGAATTTATGACACCATCAGCATTCATATTTCTATATGAGAATCAGTTATTCTTGACGTTCAGAAATCGGACAGTAGCTGTGTGGAACTTTCGTGGGGAACTTGTGACTTCATTTGAGGATCATTTATTGTGGCATCCCGACTGCAACACGAATAACATTTACATTACAAGTGATCAGGATCTTATCATTTCGTATTGCAAAACCAAGTCTGATGATTCGCCTACACAAGAAAACGGTAAACTTCCTTATAGATCTTGAAACATTTTATTTTAGGAAAGTTTTTAAGTTGTTTTCTCAATATATCACCACAGAGATAGTGTTGATGTTGATTTTGATTAGGTTGACAAGGTCATATTTGGTTTTCTTTCTTGAAGAGTAATTTAGATAAGTGGACCCATAGTAAAACAATTATATAACTGTTATTTGAAGCATTTTACTGATGTGATTCTTGCCTTCTTGATTATGTGACATCTCTTTTGCCTTACCAACTATCCATTTGTTTATGCAGAAGGATCTATAAATATCAGCAACATTTTGACTGGAAAATGTCTTGCCAAAATAAACGCAAAAAACGGTGTTCCTTTACATGAATGTAGTTGTTGTGGCATCAACATGAGATCTAACAACAGAAGCTGCAAATGCCCATCAAGAAAACGAATCCGAGCTTCTACAATTACGAGTTCTGTTACCGAAGCTCTTGAGGACATTACTGCCCTTTTCTATGATGAAGAGCGCAACGAGATTTACACAGGTAATAGGCTCGGATTAGTTCATGTATGGTCTAACTAGAGGTATGTTCTAAATTTCAACTTTCTGTTGAAAGATTTCATGGGTCAAGTAGATATGAATTCCAGTTATAATTGTAACTGTTAGGTTTTTCTTCAGGTAGACTAGTTAATTGTGTGTTTTGAGTATGCTGTTGTAAAACGTAACCCAAATATGGATTTGTCATCATTTAATTGTTGAAAAGGAGTGTAAAAAGTGTACGGTAACTATCTGAGCATGCTCTTGGGTTGTCGGTATCAAGTTCAAGCTTGGGTTTGTGAAAGACCCGTCTGTTTCTAGGATTCTGATTCGGGAATGACCTGATGTTAACACTGGTCCGTCGACCTGGGTTTGAATTAAGCTTGTATGGGGTAAGGACCTCTATGCCGTTTGGCAGTGAATGGTGATATCCCGCGGGTTTGTATTCACAAGTCATTAGTTGGGAGTTATAATAGATCTATCATATGAATCTTGTTTCAATAAATTAACAAGGCAGTTAACATAATTTAGAAATAGAACATTCATTTGCTGTTTAGTATATTAATCTCCATTTATAACGAATAACTTTAAACTTTATTTGTCACGTGCCGTTTTTACTTATGGCAGTCTTATTTTTTCAGCTCATTTGAACTCCTCTATAATCTATTACAATCTACACGCATTTCAAATTTACATCTCTTATCTATTAAGAAAAATCAACAACCCAATAAAAGTTTTTAAATTATTTAAATGTATCACATATTCTAGGTTCAGGATTTATTTTCTATTTTCTATCATACCTCTTGTAATTGCTTACATCTTTGTATATATATCAATACCTATAATCAGTGGAGTCACAATTTAATATCAACATTAATAATAATCTCTCATCAGTTTGGTTCGAGTATCAAGGTATAACCCGTGTAATATCCGGAATTTTCACCTAGTTTGAATAAAATATAGTAGTGAGACATTTAATTGAAAAAGAAGTGCATAAAGATGGAAACAGAACTCCACCTGGTGGTAGAGGTGGGCAAAAAAACCGGGTTCGGACCCGACCCGGTGGACCCGACCCGAAACCGGGTACGGGTACGGGTACGACCCGGTATAGTTGAACCCGGTTTGTACCCGGAAAAAACCCGTATGGTTGGAACCGGGTATTAGTTTCTAGATTTTCTTAGAACCCGACCCGACCCGGAACCGGTTGAACCCGGGTTGGACCCGGTTTTGCCCTTTTTTTTTTTTTTTTTTAAAAAGTAGCCGTTTTTTAACGGCTATATAGCCGTTGGGATCGATTTTTGGTCGTTTTTTTGTCACTTTTAGGCTTATAAGTTAGTATAAATAGGTGTAGGTTGATATGGTTTAGTACCCAAGTCTCAAACGCAAAAACATACACAAAAAACGCAAAAAATACTCTCGTTTACTCTCATTTTACACGTTCACTCTCTTCAATCTTGATATGGCTCACTCACAATCTTCCGTTGGTCAAGGTTCGTCCAACGCTCCAACCGTCGTTCGTGTCATTCAAGAAAAGAAAAAAAAAATAAAAAAAAAAGAAAAAACCCGGTTGGACCCGGGTTTCATACCCTACCCGAACCCGACCCTACCCGGGTATACCGGGTAGGATTTTTATGCTACTGAACCCGACCCGGGTTCGTACCCGGGTTCACCAATACCCGGGTACAAAAAAACGCGGTTGGGCCAAACCCGGGTTGTACCCTGTTTTCAGGTCCGGCCCAAACCCGAAATGCCCATCTCTACTGGTGGAGTACACAACTCTACCAATTTGGAGGTCTAGTTTTTTAACTGTTTTATTTCTGCTTTTTTGATTTTATATGGCTCAGATAAACAGTTATATTTTACATGCATAAATATAATACTATAAAATGCTGGCATAACAAAGTTCTATCCCAATCTTAGTACCCTGTAGATTCTAAATTTGTTCAACTTACATATATTTTGAAACTTTTAAACAACAGTTACCTCTCAAAAATATAAAAATTTTATGAAAAGACCTTCCAAGCATGTAAAAGATATATATTTTTTTAAATACATAGGATGATAATGGTCTATTGGTATGTTGTTTATCACTCATAACAGTAGTGTATGTTCAAATCGTGACAAGTGTGGTCGTATTTTGCACTCGCCCCTCAAAGACGATCACAACCACAGGCCCGAAATCCATCAAATTGTTTGATTCGAAACCTTTACACCACCAATAACCAATGGTAAAGTGATGGTAATTGACTTGTAAGGTAAGCAAAATAAAAGTGAAGATGGAGGGCAACTTTAGCTAGTGTGAAGAAAAGGTGTCATGTCACATTCCTTAGGTAATGGAGCTAACATGACTCAAACAAAGTATATGTCCGGCTTAAAACGATGGTCACCGATGGTGACGGCTACAGTGGTCCACCATCCAAGCGACACACGACGTTGTTGTTGATCTTATACTAGACCCACCTTCCTAATTCCTATTCTCCATAGTCCATTGTCACGTCTACTCCACAACTTGGTTGTTCTTTTTTCTTTTTACCATATGTTATCTAAGTGTATAAATAACATTTGAAACATATGGGTATTAGTTTTCACGTGCGTACAAATATGTTAGGCCAAATTTAGCTAACTAGACAAAGTTTTATAAATATATATTTCACGATAAATACAAATAAACATATCCAGTCAAATCTCAAATTAACGTATACAGTCAAATTTCATGTAATATTTCACGATACAAATTTTAAAAATTGTTAACTACAAAGAAAATCACCAAGTAACCATGTTTTAGTGTTTTATACATGATCAATGGTAATGCGCCCAAATCTTTAAACATGTATTTTCTTTTGCATGGAAGTATTTTCATTTCATATGTGAATAATGCATACACGACTAACAATACACATGTGATTCTATATGGGATAGTTTGTGGTGTACCACGTTAGTTTTAAGTCATTACTGATAAGAAAAGTCTAATATACTAGTGAAAGTTAATACACGAGCATCGATAGTAAGACAAATATATTATATATACACCCAAATCGTGTATTTTCTTTTGCACCGCTAAGTAGTTTTGAATCTATTTGGAGATGATCTAATTGTATGATATATTAATCATAAATAAATGAATATATCTCCAAATCATGATATTAAACCGTAATTTAATTTAAAGTATACGTCCTAGCAAAATAAAAACCTTAGTACATAGCCAAAACAGCTCAAATAACCATAAAAGTGAAAATAGTTGCAAAATAGTAAATGTGAATCTGGATTAGAATACTAATAAAAGAGAGTTATTTTATAAGAATTAACTTATTATAATGATTAATTAAAGAATAGAGTTAATTTTTATTTTGTTTCCTGAGATTTGATAAAAGTAACTATTTTCCTCCAAAAGATTAGAAACATCAATTTATCTCCAAAAGTTTTATAAATTTTTTCGATTTAAGTCAAAAGCTTCATAATTTTGGATATTAGTTGAAACAACTACTGAAACTTTTGAACTGAAATTGAAACAAATCATGAAACTTTTGAAGTTAAATTAATGTTTATAATTTTTTAGATGAAAATTATTACTCTTGTCAAACCTTAGAAAGCAAAACCGAATTTAACTATAAAAATATTTACCAATTCATCCAACAAAGTTGACTGTCTCTTCTTTATAAAAGTTAGCAAACACATTATTAAAACTTTTAAATTTTATCCCTATTTCAATCCAACCCAATTTTATTATTTATTTTACTTTTTTGTCATTTTTCTAGATTTAAAGTGATGACAAAAATCAAAAGTATAATTGCTTTCACTTTATAAACTAAAGGTCATTGTGTATATCTCTCTTCATCACGCTTAAAACTAATCAAAGTAATAATTTTGTAATTTATATATAACTTTTATACTCACGTAAATAGTTACATCCATGATCTAATAGTCTTGTGGTATGGTATTTCAATATAACCACTTTTCACTTATTTAAAACGGTGCTTATTTTTGTATACATTTAATTTTTATTTGAAACCGAGTTAAATAAATATATTTTTAATCTTTTTTCACAACAACGTAATGCGTTTTTAAACGCCGAAAACACCTCTATGACATGCTTAAGTGCACTCACGAGTCTATATAAATTTTATTTAAAATCAAGTAACTGAAATACTAAATACCAATGATCCTTAGTTCAACTGGTTAAGATGAGATACACATGATATGTAAATATTGGAAGGTTATGGATTTAAGTTCCACTCTAAGCAAAATAATTAGAGTTGAACTAATGGATTTTTTCAGCAATAAGTTTCCTCCTGAGGGGGTTGGGGTGTTGTCCCGGCTGGAAAATGAATAGGTGGCCCGATTAAGATAACACCTATTTTTTGAAGCAGTGTCGCACATTTGCCGTAAAAAAAAACTGAAATACCAGATGAAAACCTAATAGTATATTATTTATATAATACTAATTATCAACTTAGTCATGCATCATAGATTGTACCATGTGCATAGTGGGTTGTAGCCACCTCTTTTTTTAATCAATTTTTTTTTTATTTTAATCCAATACTTTTATATCTTTTATAATTTAACCCCAATATTTTTTTTACTTTCAACTTTGGTCCCCTACATTTCATATTTTAAACATTTTCGCGTTTCGGTCAAAATTTCGCTAGTTAACACGCTAAAACGTGCATGTGTGGTTCAACGTTTTTACGATCATTTTTCCCCATTTAACTGCCCCGTCGCACGTGCTGGTCCTAGATCAACTTACCTATTGTTTCAGATCTTTTATGTATCGCCTGCGTGGTTTAACGTTTTTACGTCTACTTTTTGTTCGGTTTTAATTTTTTTCGTTTTTTTTAATTTCTTTTTAATGTGAGCTTTGTCAGTATTGGTGGTCACTGACGGTTGTGTGTCATTGATGCTGCTTGATATGGTTTTACGCCGCCTGCTGCAACACGGGGGCTTAATACTAATTATATTATAATTATAATTATAATTATAATAAAATAAATTTAAACTATTCAAACGTGCCCTTAATGCTGTGCGCATCTACTGCAATCTAAATCTAATAAGTAATAATAATATTTTACATCAATTTAAAGTGATTTAAACACCCAATGCTCATCGCGCTTTTATTCATTCAAACGACACCTTAACAATCCTCACTTTTTTGCTGATTCAAAACAAGAACGTGACACCACGCGCCACTACACTACACAACAACAACAACAATGCGCTCTCTCTTTGTCCCTTCTACTCTCCTCTGCTAACATCCATAACACTTACCCACGCGCCACCGCTAAACGCCGTTGCGCCACCGCCACAAATCGGACAACACAAACCGCATTTCATCGCGTATCTGCAGATTCCCTTATCAGCTTTCAATTACTGCAGTAATAATATCACAAACACACACAGAGTAAGTTACGACTTACGAATGCATTTACAGATTTAGTCATGTTTAAATGTAGTTCAGTTATGCGTAACGGTAGAATAGATTGTTACGTTTCGAGATTTGAAATGAGCTGACTAGTGACTAGTGATCGGAAACATTGAGCTGAGATTATTGTTGTGAATCGTTAGTTTTTTTCTTTTTTTTTGAAAGTTAGATCTAATTTGCAATGCTAGTTTAGTTCGATTGCATGATAAACTTTGAATTTTTTCACTCCGTGGTCATTATTGATGAGGATATTTCAAATATTTTGATGCTGTTCCTTTTGTGTGTGTGTGAATATTTAATTTTCTTTTGAAAGTGTATGTTTATAACGGTGATGGTATATTGGTGTAGTTATGTTTTTGTTGTGGATTAGAGTATGCAAGTGTTTTTTTGAGCGTTGAGATGTAAATTAGGGTTTTTGGTTTGTTGCTTCAGGTTGATGAGGATGGAGGGTGGAATTGATCCTTATGCGCCGCTTGATTATGTTGAACTTCAGATATTTCCAAGCAAGAACAGGTTCTTTCCATTTTGAAGTTGTTAATGGAACTTTCCTTTGAAATTTACTTTCCATGTATGAAATTGGTATTGTAGGATGGTATTGTTGCAATTAGACCATCCTCTATATGATAAGTATTGTTCTTAATTCTGCATACAAGTATCAGATTGTTGAGTTTGTTGCTTCAGCATCTTGTAGTAAACTGAGAGACTACTTGTACGCTAATTCTCGTGATCGAAAAGATGTTTTGGTTTGTTTGGCTTGGTTTCTGAAGCATGTTCTGATATAATTCTGTAGGTATGAGGTATATGTGTGTAGTAGCAAAAGGGTAGAAAAGGCAGCATCTGGAGCCTTGAAACAGTTATTATTGCATTCACCTCAAGTCAAAGATCTGTCCTCCAAAGGCTCGAACATGAATTTCAAGATTTTACCACCTGACAATGTCAATGATGCTGAGTGGTTTACGACAGCCACATTGAGAAGGTTCATATCATAGTGCATTTCCTTCCATGTAATTGTTTTATATATATTAAAAGGCATGTAATCTCATCTGCTTTCTCTTATGATAATTTGTTAGATTTCTGCACATTCTTGGTTCGCCAGACATCCTTAGCATTGGAAATGAAATCACTCAATTGGAGGAGACCAGAAAATTCCAACTTTCTTTGTCTTTGAAGGCTGTGGTTGATGTTACATCATCAATCGATTCAAAGTATGTATTCTTTGTGTTATATATCCATTACTCACTTCATTCTTATGCAATTTCTTAATCGATGTCTTTTGTGGCTTCTGATAGGAATGAACTACTGAGAGCAGTTGATTTAAGGCTCAGTGCATTAAAAGACGAAGTAGTCGTTGCCTTTGACCAGGCTACTAGAGCCAGATGCTCAACTAAGGATATCTCTGACTTGGAAAATTTTGCTCATCATTTTGGAGCCAAAGATATAAGGTATCTTTACACTAAAACACCCTGCACATGCGTAGCAATTCTGGTTTAATTTAAGAGATCAATATATGAATCAAACATCTGGGTTTTAATATAGGAGGCAAGATAGTTCCAGTATGATTAGATGAACTAACAGTTATCATAGTTCTCTCAGCGTAAATTTATCCTTTTTCCCTTCCCATGTGTCCTGCATTCCTAGCGTCGACCTTTTTTGTTATGAATGGGTTCATCCAGTTATATTCTATCTCTAATGGGTATAAAATAAATAGCTCAAAATGAAGTTTTTATTTTTAATACATAAAACCTCCTAAATCATTTTGTTTAAAAAGTCAGATTTATAAGTCTGTAATCAAATGTAGCACACTTATTATCTGTGAAAACACTTGATTTTTTTTGGACAAGATGTGGTTTGGGCCAACCCATCCTGGCCCATGCCAACTTGTACAAATAAACTTCCTGTTTTGAAACTCTACACAACCTGCTCGACCCTTCATTTTGCAACATGTAGATAATATGGTCACAACTATTACCATACATTTTCAGGGATTTATTACAGAAGTTTGTGGAAATGAGCATATTCCCAACAGTTGAAGACACTAAGAAAAGTATAGGATATGGTGTCTCTCCAAAAGTTGCTCAGACTGAACAACACAACTCAACAGACAACGATAATTCTTCATCTTCAAGCGAGGAGGACCAACCATCTGTTGATAGATGTGCTGCTACAAGATCTGCAACACCTAGAAGATCAGCATCTCCGATGCGTCGAATACAAATCGGACGGTCAGGATCACACAGGGCACCTGCACTAACAATTAAGAGCCTCAACCATTTTCCCTGTAGGGGAAAAATATTATTTCAGAGAGATCCAGCTGGCAGCAGTAGTGAGGAGGACGAAAATGATCCAGATAAACGCGCAAAGAAAAATGTATTAAGAATGAGTGTTCAAGATAAAATCAGTTTATTTGAAAGCAAACAGAGAGATCAAAAGGTGGACATTCCAAAGACTAGGAAATGGTTTAATAGAACTGTTGGCCCAAACAAAGCTGTACTGAGAAGATGGAGTTCAGGAATGGGTGAAAATGCTACCCAAAATCCTGAGAATTTGCTACTCGGCCCAAACATTATAGCACCCGATCCTGAACCCAAACCCGTCCCAGAACCTGAACCTGAACCCGAACCTGAGTCTGATGATTTTATTTTTGAAAGTCGGGTTTCTAAAGTGACTGCAGAAAACATTAAATCACACTCACCTGAAAGAGAAGACAGCTGTGAAAAGCATCCAGACTCAATTGAATGGAATCAACAGAACGAAGCAAAACTGAATGAACTCTTCATGCAAATGATGGAAACTAAAAATAAACCTGTTCAACATCGAAAGCCGAACAGTAATATCGCCAAAAGCAAGAAGTCTACGGTTCTGAAAGAGGAAAGAGGTGGATCTTGTGATCAGCACAAGCAAAGAAGGGATGAAAAGCTCCCAGTAGAAGCTTCTGCAAAGAAAACTGAGAAAAAGACAGTAATGGCTTCCACTGACATCAATAAACCTCTAAGAGAGAAAACTCAAAAAAACTCAGCTTCATTAATGAACTCAAGAAAGGAACCTTTGAAACCTTCTGTTGTGAAGAAAACTACAACTAAACCATCTTCTTTACCGGCTACACGCAAATCATGGTCATCAATACCATCACCAAGAACTCCAACTGGTCCCGCTTCAGCTACTACCACACCAACAAGTCGAAAACCTGTTGGCTCAAACACAAAAGGTGAGAAATCACAACCTCGGTTAAAGACTCTAAAGTCAACAGCACCAGATGCCAATAGAAATCTTAAAAACATCAATCAGAACACACAGTCAACAGTCAGAAAAGGCACAAAGACAACTAAAACAACAGAAGTCAAGACTCCTGAGGTTAAACCAAGCTTTTGTAACAAAGTTACTAAGAAAAGTAGTGTGGTTCCGTTAGAAACAAAACCATTTCTTCGCAAGGGCTCTGGGATTGGACCCGGGGTGGGTCCGGTTGTTATCAAGTCAAAGGTTGTGGACCAGCCTGAGGAAAATTTTAGAACCTCAGAAACTTTGATTCACACTGAGGACAATGAGGTAGTCACGGCTATTGATATAAGTGAGAATGAGGAAAAATGTGATCCCCAGGTGGTTAGCCTTAGCCTTAATCCGAGCCCAAGCCCGAGCCCGAGGCCAAGTCCTGGCCCTACAAAGTGTGAGGTATCAGTGAGTTCTAATTTAGAGCTGTCAGAAGTTATAAATGAGAAAAAAGAAGAATATATGATTTCTCCATCTGCTTGGGTGGAAGAAGTAGCAGATGAAACAGATGATAACCATGAGGAAGAGATGATTCCATGCCTGGTGCAGACCGAGTCCCCAGTCCATGTTGTTGCACCAGCTTGCACTTCTTCGAGTCCACGGGTTCGTCACTCTTTATCTCAAATGCTTCTAGAAGAGAGCAGTGAAGAAGTTGCTGATATTAATGAATGGGGTAACGCCGAGCACCCGCCTTCATTGATCTACCAAAAAGATTCACCAAAAGGGTTCAAACGGCTCTTGAAGTTCACTCGAAAAACTAAAGCTGAGTCAGCATTATCGGCTGACTATGCTGGAGAATTTACAGGTAATAAGAATAGTTCTGACCATTATTAAGAGAAGCAAAACTCTAAAAAGAGTTAATATATATTCCTTATGCTTGTAACGGGTATTATCCATGCAGTTACATCCCAGAATCGTTTGAAGGCACTGGAGGGTCATGTCTCTACTTCCCTGAATATGTCAAAAGGTAGAGTTTCTATGAAATGTTATAAATGGGTCGATTTGGGTCAAAAATATAATGACTGTTAGTTAAAAAGAAAATATGACAAACGGGTCGATCAGGTTATGTTTTTTCTCTAATGTGGGTCAAAAGTGTAATGATTTTTAGCTAAAAGGGAGAGATGAGAAACGGGTCAAACGGGTCAAAATTCTATACCCATGAAATTTGTTATATTTTGTTGTGTTTTTGTTTTTCAGGAACAAGGTCATTCTTCTCTCTTTCAGCATTTAGGGTGAGCAAGACAAATGAGAGCAAGCTTCCTTAGCACTAAAAAGCTATGAAGTTGTAAAATATACATTTGTAGTTGTTACATGTAAATTGTGCTGATCTATGATACTTTCTTTATTATCTAGAAAAGATGTTAGTTACATATCACCTTTAAGCATTTGTAATCATATATTGATTATTATGTCCCCTTCTTTTAGTTAAGGTGGGAAAATTTTGATTTTTCAATAGTTTTATTATTTATTCCCCAATTCATAGATAGTAATATTCTTTCAAATTGCCAACTCTTTCCATCTGTACAAAAGTAGATAAAATAACCCACAAATCTTAAACTCGTTTTTAACAACACATCTAATGCACCCATCTTATTTCTGGTATTTTAAATTTGGAATGTTTCATGAAACATTGTAATGTATTTAGCTTGAATTTAACTCCTAGAATTTTTTACCTCACAATTTTTCATGCTTCTTAGTCGTGGTTACATGCGTTTGTATTATTATATGCTACTTATTATGCAACATAATAGTTTTATATTACATGTTATAATTACACAACATGTATATATAACTACATAACATTCTCAGTTTCATGTGTAGGATCGCTCGTAATTTAAAACATGTGTCAATCTAATAACATGGTATAATATATATATTTTTTAAAATGAATAAATTTATATAAAAAGTAGTTACATTTGTAAAATGATGAATCTACATTTTATAAAAAATAGTTAATAAAAAAGACCATTTCTTATATTTTTTCAAAACAGAAGTTGTTGCATGCTCATATTGACTTAATTTATTATAGCATTATGTAGCAGTAAAAAAATAAAAAAATAAAGAGAAAAATAACAAAGAATACTAAAAAGGAGATCAAAAGAATTTGAACAAAAACAACTCCCCATTCTGGAGATCAAACCCGTATTGATGAGTGAGAAAGCACGCACTTTAATTGTTGGAAAACGAGGCCTTTGTATCCAACCCTATTATTAATTGCTTTAAGCACGAAAAAATATCAGACAAATTAAAAAAACTATGTCCAGTCACATCACGTCAAGTGGTAAGATGGTTTAATAAAAGCACGCTATATTACGAGGTGTCCGTCAATATTTATGATTGTTTGTAAATCATACACTTAATCAATGCTAAACTTGTTAGCATAATAATACAAGGACTAAATTATCATATAAAAAACTAAAAAGTTTAAAACTAAAATTTATCATAAATAAAAAGTTTAAAAACCAAATATGTTATTCAACCGATACAACAGGGATAATTTGTGCAATTTATCCAAACTGCAAAAACCCTGTCTCCTATCGATGTAGTTTAATACAAAGAATTACAAAAGCCGTACTTCAACCCTTCATTGTTGCAATTGTTTTCGTTAGGGTTTCTCTTTACGTTTCTCAGATTGTTGCTAACAACAAGGTAATATCCAAAATCCATGTTCTTCTTTGTTTCAATTTTAGGTTCATGTGATTGAAACTTGTGCACATTTACTCCCTTCTTCCCGTAAAGTTGATTTTTGATGATAATACCAGTTTAATTATGTGTCAAATTTGAAGTTACAAGATTTTGTTTGAAACAAAAGAAAAATGTTGAAGTTATGTTTGTGGAATTTACATGGAATTACTTACTTTAACATGTTATGGTGAGAAATTTGATTATGTTTCTGTATTTTAGCTCTGTTTCCATGGTTTTAAAATTGGTTGAATTGTAATATAGTTGCTTCTGTTTGATGGAATGTACATGGGATTGGTTGTTTATTATGTTATTCATATGGTGAGAAATATGAATGTGTTTGTGAATTGCAGTTTCATTCTCATGAATAATAATTGGGTTGAGTTATAGTTAGCTGTGTTTGTTTAGGTTCGATGGCGCGTGAATGGAGTGGGATTCAGCAGTTTCCTCTTGCCACCCAGACCAAGTTGCTGGAATTACTGGGAACACTAAAGGAGAAGGTGGACTTATCTTCCTAATTGTTCTCTTTATTCCTATGCTATATTCATAATAAAAACTTTTTTCGGGTTTAAGTAGATTCTTTACCGTGATGGTTCTTTTGAATTTCTGTACTTTCACAAGAAACCTTGTTAGTTTGCGGTGAAAATTGAAAAACCAAGTTCTAGTGCTCAAAGTCGAGCACCCAATTGAATTGTCAACTTTTATTTTTCTTGATATATTCAGTTTTGATTAGTAAAGGTGGCAATTTGAACCAGTTTTCTTATAGTGAGTTGGATTGGGTTATATTTTTCTCTATTGGGTCAAAAAGATTAATCTAAAAAATTTAACGAAAAAATATCGTGGGTTGTCCCAACCCATCTTGACCTATTTCTTATCCCACTTGCACATGTTGCCACCTATTATCAATTACCAAAGAACATTTTAGACATCTACAACCTTAAGTTATATGAAAAGAAACATTGCAATTTCATATAAGTTTACAGCTTTACAACTTGTTTAACTGTATGGTTTCGGTATATCGCAGTCAAGGGACAGTTTGACAATTCTTGTAATGGGGAAGGGTGGTGTTGGGAAATCTTCGACAGTGAACTCTATTCTTGGGGAGCGAGCAGTTACAGTCAGTGCATTTCAGGTATTTATTAGAACTTCATGGTTGTAGAATGATGCTCAATTGAGTTCCAATTCATGAGTTTGATTTCATATATATGTATTGGATTTTGCAGTCAGATGTACCACGACCCGTGATGGTTTCCCGTGAGCGGTCAGGGTTCACATTGAACATCATTGACACACCTGGCATTGTTGAAGGAGGATATGTCAATGATCAAGCCCTGGAACTCATTAAAAGGTTTGTTATTGAGCTTTGTACTTAAATATGTAAAATAAGAGTAGCATATCTTCTTATTAGCAATGTGTGTGTGTGAGTGCCAAATGTGGTCTAGACTCTAGAGGTGTCAAGATTTGCAGGTCAAGTGGGTTGGGTAACGGATCAAGACAGGTCATTGTAAGCATGGGTTGAAACATGCCGGGTTAGATTGACAAATAGATTTTCCAAATAATTAGTTAATGCTTTAATTGTTGGTTTAAAGACAATATTGTTATAATAACAATAATCTTAATGTTTGAATAAACAAGTTAGGAAGTTGTATGCATTAACAATACACTTTGAGCGCCTTTCAACATGTTGGTCACATTTGACCACACTCCCTTTTAGCTATTTTTTTATTTGAACCCATTTGAAGTAAAGCCAATCTGATATACCAATTTATAGGTCCTTTTATTCATTCTATATCTTTGTAATTTTAAGTTTAAATGCTTAATGCCCCTGCTGTCCCAATATACTTGCCACCTTTTTAATTGCAGGATGTCAATTGATTTTGAACATTACCATTCTTTCAAAACTTAAATCGAATATGACCTCACAGTGGCTTAGTGATTTTGGTCGATAAGACTTCAACAATGTCATTTCCAATCATATTTCATATACCAATAGTCACACAGTTCCAGCAAACTATTTGCATAACCAAACATTGCATTTGATTTTGGGGCTACAGAGTACCTTGATTCAACAAAAAAGTCTGTCTTTATGTTGATAAAAGTGTAGCTTCTGGAAATGAACTTTCTATTAATCTATTATAAGTTAAGGTTTTACTTTATCAGTTCTCTATCACAATCTTGGATGGTTGGATTATAAAGTTTAATGTTCTCTTTTTTTACATTGATTATTGCTTATGCCAACAGTATATACTAAAGATTTGTGATTTTATTGTTAAAGCAGGTTTCTTTTGAACAAAACAATTGATGTTTTGTTATACGTTGACCGATTGGATTCATATAGAGTGGATAATTTGGACAGACAAATTGTTAAGGCAATAACTGAGAGTTTTGGCAAAGAAATATGGCTTAAAGGAGTTGTAGTATTAACACATGCTCAACTTACACCACCAGATTGTCTTAGTTATGACGAGTTTTTTGCAAGAAGATCAAATGCTGTCCTTAAAGTTGTAGATTCTGGAGCCCGGTTCAAGAAACATGAAGCTCTGGTACTAATTCTTTATGAATCCTGTCAAATTTATCATTTCTTTGTCTATATGTAAATGCGTATATTTTTGATGAAATTGAAATCAGATACAAGTTCGTGATCTGTCATTTTTTACAAATGGACTTATTTATGAACCTTCTAATGGATAAGACATGGGATATGAGTGCACTATTGGAAATAGGAATTTTGGGGTTTTATTTATTTGTGATTCATTGCTTATTGCTTAAAACTTTTTTGCAATCTGAAAGTTTTACGTTTGATGTAAAGGTAGCAAAATGGGCAGGCTGGGTGATGGGGGTTCAGGAAATGGGTAAATTTTGGTATGTATCCAAACATGCTGGTTCGATTTGGGCAGCCTATTAAAATGACTGTTTTGTCAAGATAATAATCTGGTTTTTTCTAAGTAAAACGATTTAGGAGGCCTTAAGCGGTTAAGAGACTTTGGCTGACTTTTGACCTGTTTGACCGAGTTGACCAATTTGAATTGTCCTTTTTCTAGCTTCATCATGGATATGAAATGGGGTTATCTGTGTAAAGTACCAGATGTGGATAGTTTTGGTGTTCAATTGTTGATGCGACCTTTAAATCATTTTGGTAATCCAAAAGTCATAGGAACGACCAACCCTAGTTTGCAATTTTTAAATTGTTTTCTTTCTGAGGTTTTTAAGTACTCCGTGGAATATCAAATAACCCTGGTTAAAAGGCTCATCTTTAGCAAAGGGCATTTAGCCCGATGGTATCTTGGAGTGTAGTTGGTTTCCTCTTCCTTAGAGTTCGTGGGTTCAATCCTGTTGTGGACAGTGGAGCAACTTTAGGAGTTGATTAGATGGTTGTGTGAGTCGCCATTAAAAAAAGTTTTCATCTTTATAAAATTCTTGACTACATGAAGTCGAATAACTTGAAATTTTATTAAGTTGCTCATGGGAGATAAAAAAGCATGGTCTTATGTGCATTCTCAGTGTTGTGGCTGCTTCTTGTAGGATCAGGCAATTCCTGTTGTCTTGGTTGAGAACAGCAACAGGTGTAATAAAAACGACAGTGGAGAAAAGGTTAGTAATCATGTTTTACTCAAGCAGCATGCTGTTATGTTATATTTTTCTTTTTTATTGTTATTTATTTTGTGCTGCATTAGATTCTCCCGAATGGAACTGTTTGGATTCCTCATATAATTGAAACCATCACAATCGTAGCTACAAATGACAGCAAAAGCATTTTGGTTGACCAAAAGCTGATAGATGGTCCGAATGCAAATGAAAGAGGGAAAGCATTCATTCCCCTCATCTTAGCATTCCAGGTAAGCTATCAAATATGTTTCTGGTTTTTCTGAAAGTGTCATATAGACATCACTGGCAGGTTAGGCGGGTTGGGCAATGGGCTGGTCAAAATGGGTAATTTTTGTTATGGGCCGAGTTGGGTTGACTAGAAACATTTTTTTCCTTCAAAATTTTAATTCGTTTATCCTCAATTAGTGTCGAATATGATTACAAAAAGTATAATATTTCAATCATAACCTAATTATTTTAATATGTATCAGTTTCGTCTATGCAAAATATTACCAAATACATATTGGATGACGGAAGCTTTCTTCAGTTTTTTGGTTGTTCCATTTTACAATACTTAATAAAAAAAAAGTAGTCGATGGGATTTTTACTTTTTCAAAATTTAAGGTTACGTTCATCATACAACCGCTTTGTTGCCAGATTTGGCATGAATAAAACTAAAGACATATTTCGATGGCCTATAAAGTAGTTTCAATAGTTGGTTGACGTTGAACAGTATAGCTCTTATCTAAGTTAAATAATTTAGGAGATTTTATGTAGCTTTTACCCGCGTGACATGTTCAGCTCATTCTTTAGCTAATCTTATGGTTTTATTCGCTTGAGACTAGTGCTTTCTTTCTCTGTTGTTGTTTGATAGAGGTTATTCCCTCATCTGTCCCTCCCAGACCCTACTGTTATAAGTGGGATTTTCGCCTGTTTTTAAAATTTTCTTGTAGTTCTTTCATTTGATTGTTGTTCATCATGTGCAGTACTTCGTTGTTATCAAACAACTTCAAAAATGGATCAAGGATGATATTGCTAAAGAACCCAAGTCTTCTTGGGAATGAGATCTTGTTGATGTGGCGCTTGTACCTTGGTTAAACCTTGTTTTTGTCTGTGAGTTGAGAGACAGTGGCGGTTTTAACTTGGAAATAACCCGAGTGTCGATTTATGCAATCATGTCATATATCTTTTGAGTTGAAAGATAGCACTATAACTAGTAGTTTCTGTGGAGGTATTAACTTTTTTAACAGCCAAAATAATTGTGTTAAATGTGAAGGGACTGAAACAGAATGTTTAGCTGAAAGTGAAACCGTGTGTATTTTCTGAAGGAACTGAATTGGTTGGTCATTGGCCCAAACAGAATATTTAACTAAACAGAAACATTTTTTTTTTAAATTATAATTATTATCTAGAATCATAAGCATGAGAGAAGGTTAGATCAGGTTTGAGACTTCTGGCCTTTTGGGCTCAAATTTCATCAGACTTTTATTTATTTTTTAAAAAATAGGTTAATTTATAGATCCTTTAATCATGCTTTTAAATTTACGTATTTCTTTAGAACTAGAGTTATTTCCCCGCGCGCATAGTAAATGGGTCAAAGCAAACTCAAATAAACGCACGTAATCCAACGTTCACAACATCTCATTGTGTAACACATTATCATCATAATGTCGAATTTGTAAATCACACTTGCAAACCTAGTGATGCCTCAGACGGTCAAGTTCCCACTATCATCGGTCCAATGGAATAAACAGGAATGCAAACATTCATAAACAACAGATTACATTACAAACCCACAACCACAGACCCAACACTGTCAACGAAACCATGATCCAACACTAGAATTCAGTAACGCATCAAAAAACATAAGCATCTCAGATCAAGCAAGGTTTAAAGGCAACAACAACCACATCACCCACGACAGTCAAACCATCGCCGCCGGCTCAAGCCTGACGAACGAAGCGGCCATCGCCCTCTTCGCCAGCGACACCATCTCATAGAAAGCCTCTCCTTGGAGGCATGAAGAAAATTTGAAAAACCCACAAAGATGGGCATCTCTCTATGTCTATGTGTTTAGATGGTGGGTTTATCAAAGAAAGCACAGATCCCAATACAACATGATGATCGTAGATGTCAATTGAACTGTTACAATTTCACATTTTACTATTTCTCACATTGGTTTTTTAATAGTATATAATAATATGACTACTATCTTTATCCACTTAAAAAGAAACATCATTATGTACATATCTTGATTCCATGTTGTGTTTAAAGCCCTTTGATGATTAGAACTCTATTAAAACATGATAACTAGACTAAACTTATAGCGGGTTCTAATCTAGGTAGGTTTTCTTTTATTTAGGTATGATAAAAACAATGAATAAAAAAATTGGCTTTGTAAGCAACTAAAGATTGGCTCGTAAAAAACTTGAATGAAATAGAGCTTGAATGAACTTGAGTTTCGATTGAGGCTCATCATATAAAGCATGAGCCTGAGCTTCATTTAGGTTGATGATTTTAAACGACACTTTATTTATATAAATATAAAAAAATTGTTTCATGCTAGGAATAATAATTACATGATAGTTGTTATTATATTTAAAATTACAATAAAGATAACTAAATATATATTTATAATATATTTAAAATAAGGATATATCTACATATAACAGTTAAACAGTTAATAATGATAATTATAAGCGAGAAGAGACAGAATAGAGTTTAAGCTCTAACCATAGCTTGAAACAAGTCAGACTCAAACATAATACATATAGCTAGTTCAAGGTTAGCAAGTATGAACTCGGCTCTGCTTGTCTACGACCCTACTTTTAACTTGGCGACTCCCCACACCAAAAACTAACTTCTTAAAAGTTCATAACCGGAGAACAAAATCAAATACAGCAATCCTGGTTCCATACGGTTCAGTTCAACTTTTGGTTTTGTTGGACCAGAACATAATTTGTGTCCACCCCATGTAAGGAAAGTAGAATCAATCATTCTCTCTTTTACCATTTCAAACTTTTAAGTATCATACCATCTAATTAAAAGCATTACAAACATATTACCATATTTTGACACAAGTTTATGTCATAACCGAAATTGTCATTCAACCTCGATACAAAACTGCACTTGCATTAACACCAAAATATATATTATGCACCATCTGAAAACTCACCAGCATCGCTTCTGATGTCTGTATCCTCAGGTTCTAGTGTGTCATTGGCAGCAATGCTACTAACACTTGGCTGCCTGGAGCCTGGAACTCACCGCCTCCCATGACACAAGCTTATCGAGGAAAGTTGATATATAATCGGCCCTAAGGTTCTGTTACAGACATTAAATTTTCAAATACCATTTGTGTGACACTAATCAAGCTTTAGACAGACAAAGGGTCACTTTGTTTATACCATATGCTAAATGAGGGTGTTTGGACATGCACTTTGAAGATGTGATAACTGATAATTAGTTGTTCTAGTGCTTCACAAATGAAGTAATAGATAAAATGACCAAAATGGACTTTTTTTTAATGTTGTTAAAGTATTCAAACTTAAAACATCACAATCTATTTTTATTAAACAATCAGTATTTTTTTTAAGAAATTATTTAGTTAATGAGGTTTTGAAAATAAATTTTAGCTTATATAATTCTAAGAATTTTATATATGTTTAAATGTATTAGCAACAATGAAAATGTGGATAAATAAAAGATCTTAATATTTCTTAAAATAATGATTTTTTTCCCTGGCAGATATGAAATTAATAGTCCATAACCGTTTATTAAGGCATCACAATTAGAATTAGTGACGCCAAGATAACCAATGAGATTTTACTGAGTATGTTTGTTTGTTTGTAATCAGAATCCAGTTATCTATTACAACTGGTCATTGCACTCCTAGTTGTAAAAATCAGATGACCAATTTTATAGCGCAAACCCAAACACCCCCAATATATGTGTGCGCGAGTGTGTGTGTCGATTTAGCAAGTTCTTGCCTTAAAATCCAGGTAGTATGCATGCTGCAATCACAATTAAGATTCAAAGTGAAGTTAGTGAATATGTCATGTACATACTTTATTTGTTTCAAAAAATCAAGTGAAGAAATGATACCTCCCAAACATCTATGGTGAGGAGTGGCTGGAAATTCAAAGAAAAAGAAACCAATTGTTAAATTATCTAATGCACAATAGTTTATGTTATAGTCCAGTAAGTAACCCCTACATGATGTGAATACACACAAGAAATATGTAACAGGTTGCACAGGTTAATACAAAGAATAACAAAGTATTAAGTATTTATTCAAACTCAAAGATCACAAAAACAAAGGAATATTATTGTCTACTCACATGGTCCTCCCACACAAGAGGATTAACTGCATTTGAGCTATTCACCACATCAAGCTTCTTGTCCTCCTTTTTATCTACACATAAATAAAGATTTTAGAAAACGGGTCGATCTTATTTTCAATCTTTGGTTATGGATCTGATGGAACAAACACTTACATACAAGCCAAGCCCAACCAGAACCAAACTGCGTAGCGGCAGCTACTGTAAACTTGTTAATTAGGCCTTCAAATGAACCAAAATCTCTGTTTATTAAGTCTAAAAGTTCTCCAGAAGGCTTTCCGCCACCACCAGGTTTCATAGATTCCCAGAAAAACTCATGGTTCCAAACCTGTGCAGCATTGTTGAAGGTGGGACGAATATCGCCTTTATTGTATGAAGCTAATATTATGCTTTCTAATGACATTTTATCCAACTCAGTTCCCTCAATTTGCTTGTTTAGATTGTTGACATAACCTCTGTGGTGTTTTCCCCAATGATATTCCAATGTCTCTTTGCTCATGTGTGGTTCTAGAGCATCCTACCATACATGTAACATAAAATAGAATGTGTATCACAGAAGTAACTAAGCTGTTCAACTTATAGTATGGCTTTGAGCTATATATTACTCGTACCAATGCATAAGGAGGTGGCTTCAATTCGATGCTGGCTGATATCGTCCCAGGAACAGATTTTCTAGCACACCGTCTCTGTACCACAACAGAAACCAAGATAACAAAATTTATACAGAATCAAAGAGGGGATTTTTGAGCCAATATCTCCATTCGCACTTACAACACAAGGATAACCATAACCATAACCATAACCAAACCCAATAAATCCCACCCATAGTGACACCATTGATAGGCTCTGGAGAGGGTAGGATGTAGGCAAACCTTATCTCTATCCAAAGGATAGAAACCCCAGCGCGCTCCGATGATTATAGCTTACAACACAAGGATATCATAACATTAAATTGTGCATCTCATGAGCTATCTTTTAGAAATTTGGATATACTTTTTCTTTAAATCTACTCCTAAATCTAAACCTTGCACGACTGGACTTGAACCCACACCAATTGAGAGAGATATCATCCCTTTGGTAGAAATTTGGATATGCTTCATAATTATAATTCGAATTTATGCAAATGAACATTCTTATGAGATACCATATAACAAAACTTCATCCCTTTCATAATCAACTGGAAAACTTGCTTGATGCTATCACTATTAATTTGAAATCATAGGACAATTAATCTGATGAATATTCATCTACAGCACGAAAAGTTGCATCTTTTTTACAATCAAGTTCATTTAATCACACGGGGACTCGTCGAACGTAGAACAAACACGCCCTAACACCTAAAAATCAGTTACTAAGAAAAGACTAACTTCTCTCAATCCTGAATACATTAAGATTAAACGAAACAAGTGATCGATCAGAGACAACTAACCTGCCTATGAGACGAGTGTAAGCTCTGATACAATCTACAAAACTCTGCAGTCGATTCAAACTTCAATTATCAAACAGAAACAATAAACAAACATATGTAGATAATATTATTTGGTGGTAGAACCTGGGGTCGAAAGAAAGGCAGAGGTTAAATGGGTAGCGATGGTGGTGACAGACGCCATGATGGTCTCTGTGTGTGAAGTAGAGCTTGTGACAAGATGAGGATCGTTGGGTTTGAAAAGCCTGTAATTGATGGTACAACCATGCACGTTGATTCTTGATGATAGTACACGTTGGTAGTTGACAGTACAACTATATAATATTCTTGTATGTTGTCATAATGTCAACATGTATTCTGATGTAGAGGTGTACCAATCATGTTTGAATCCGCTTTGCGGTTGAGTCAACAAAAATCAAAATCGGTTCGGGTTGAAACTGGTTTTAGCGAGCATGGACGGAGCTTGAACATTCCCGTAAGGGGGCGGGGGCGAAATTAATTTTTTTCACGGGGGCGAATTAACTCGATATTTATATAAAAGTTTACATTACCGGACTAAAATTAATCTTTTTTACGGGGGCGAACTCGATATTTATATGAGTTTTGTTTGAAAAATAAGCTTTTAAACATTTTAAAAGGTTTGGTTTTTATAAATATTAATAAAGATTAACAATTAAGTTTTATAAATTCTTTTAGTTTGTTAAGTTTATATTAAACTAGAAAACTATATAATTGCGACCCACAAAAACCACACCAGAGAAACTCACTTTTACGGCTGCTTTGTGACCAGTGTGTATTTTGCAACCCATATTCTGATCTCAAGTTGTATAGTTAATTTATGACCGGATTTTTCCCACATGTTTGCGACCAGATTTTTTTTAATACTTATTTATTTACATTTTTTAAATAAACCATTATTTTTCCCATTATTACGACCTGTTTGTGATTGTTTTTTGACCAGGTTGAGATTGAAGTTTTACGATTGTTTTGTGGCTGATTCATTTTATTTTTTATACTTTTTACGTTTTACATTTTAAGACCGATTCGTAACCTTTAGTTTAAGGTGGGGTTGCGAACATTTTTTTGCAATAGTTTACAAGTGGTATTTAGTTTTAGTTTTAGTTTTAATTTTCTTTACTTTCCTTATTTGTTTTGCAACCAAGATTTTGTAACCGTTTTGCAACCAAATAATATTTTTTTTTTTTATTATTTTGCAAACAAAGCATTGCTGATCGATAGTAGGTTTTAAGCAATTTCTAGTTTTAGAAATGCTACACTTTCTATCACGCCTTAAAAACTATAAATAGATTACAACTATCACGCCTTTGTTGTGGTTTCCGTTTTTTGATTCTCAGTTCGTACAACTTATGACCAACGCTTAAATAGATTCCAAACGATTAAGACGGATTTCAACTTGGAAGAGTTTGTTGCGTGATAAATCTATAGAATTGTTTAGTGGATGAATAATAATGGGACATGAAGCAAGACATCAACTTTCACACATGCACTTAGAACATTTCTTTTGCCTAGCACAATCATTTATGTGAACAAACTTACAAAATCTATCACAACCTAATTAGATCTATGAAGCTCAATGTATTGCTGCATTATCAAGATTTGAAGCTTCACAAGACATCATGGTTTCTTTGACCCTTTATCAAATTCTGGCATTGGAACTCTCTTAAAGGATTCATCTTTCTTAAGTAACTCCCAATTAGTGAATGTCGTCACCAAACGATGCACCATGGCTAAAGTTTCCATTTTTGCAAGCTCAATACCAGGGCACATCCTTGGCCCACCTCCAAACGCCGTGTAACCAAAAGGTGGTGGCGATGGTGCGTCATGGACATAGATAACAACACCTGAAAACACATAATATAAATTCGATTAATTGATTACTGTATTTGGTATTTGTGACATACTTGCCATCCTTTTGGAATAACGAATCCTCCATACTCGATATCTTGTTTAGCTCTTCGAAAGCTAAAAGCCACAGGAGGGTTTATCCACATGATCTTGGTTAGGTCTTCCCATGTTAAAGCTTCTTCGAGTGCTTTATTACTATAAATCTCTTGTTTTTCTGCGATGTTAAACATGTAACCTTAATTTGATGGATGGATCATAAACCGAAAGGGAATGCATACATGCATGTTAATATATGTTTGTGATTAATACAACATAAATGGGGCCAAAATTGTATTACCTCGAACTATAGTAGAGTAGATAGATTTGTTGTTAGCCAAAAGCCTAACATAGAAAGTAATAAGGACTGAGGTCGTGTCATATCCTGCAACCATAACCATAATGACGTTGTCAATGATTTCCTCTTCGGACATCATTGTTGAGCCATCATCATGACGAATTGATGCGGGCCCAAGTGTTGAGGACCGGGCTTTATTGTTTTTAGAGGCTCAAGACCGTGCTGCACGAAAACAGGCATAACTTGGGCTATGAGTCTCCGTTTCTGACGTTCTACCAGTCGAGACGACCGTGGAAACGAAGACTACGTCATGGTAACCTGCCGTAGGCGGGTTAGCCCGTTATTTTTCCAAAATAAGGCCTCTAAATGGGTTTTCAGGCCACTTTTATGTTTTCTCTAGTTTTCGGTTTTGTTTTGGGCTTTTGTTTGGGCCGTGGTTGTTTGTTTTAGGCCCGTTCGAACTTTTTTTTTTTGCTATTTAAGCTTACTGGATGTAATCTGAAAGGACAGTTGAACTATTGGATAATTGAAATCTTGTCTTTTCGAATTCGTGACTCTTGGGGTCGAATTTGGGGGTTTGGGGTGGAGATCATCACGGGCATTCGCAGAATCAACGTGTTTGGCTTCGATTTCATTCCGTGCGCTACATCACGAATGCTAAGCAGCAAAGTGATTAGATCTTTATGAGGACCGCTCTGTTGATTTTGTTCCTTATGTGCCTCCATTTTCTCATGTATAAGATGTCTTATCGTCGGCACAAGTTTCTTCCTTGCTATGATCCCGCGTTGTATTTAGTGAAAGGAAAATTGATTGGAATTGATAACAAACCTTCCATTATATCGCGGAAAAAGACTTGCTTTCCAAACATGACCATAGTTTGTAATTCTTTCTTGAAACCATTTATCAACCTCGTCGGCCTTCAACGCGTTTAAAAGGCCGAGGCTTTGCCCTATCAACGGCATTCCCAACGAACCGGGTGGTCGTTTACTGTTATACTTCTTATAATGGCAAAGGAAATAGATGATGGGAACCAAAATCAACAATAACAATAAAGTCATTAAAACCATGAACTCCATTGCTGCAAAACACAATTAATTAAGGTGGTACGACAGACTCATGTTGCTTTAATGTTGGTGAACTGGTTGTCATTTTATTTGATTAGCATCGATGGAAAAGATCCATTTTTCATCATGAAGCCATAAAACGTTATTTACGAAGTAAACTCTATATTATGTGTTAAATTGTTTATCCACGTATATTTGGAAACTTATGAGTCGATACTTGATGATGATTAAAATTTGATTTTTATGTACGACTGTACTAATGTAACATAGATTATTAGGACACATTATCTCTTAAACATTAAAAAAAAAGGTGTTCTAATTTGTTTCTAACAATTATCACAAGTTGCATTGAAATCATCTCACATAATTATATATACATCGTTTTTTGCCCTTGCCTTACATGTGATGCTCTGTCATTTAATTCTTCATGGAAAAGGGTTTTAGAGAGAGGGCCTCCGCCACCGCACCGGCACAGCCGTTGCTGTTCGTGGTCGCAAAGGCGACGGTGGTGGTGACGGTTGGGTCGGATGGGTCTTTGTGTTGTCGATTTTACTGTGGCGGTGGCGGGGCATGTGCTCATATGACATGATGCTTTTGTTGGGTATATTGTTTTGTTGATCATGTCTTCTTTCACATGTTGTTTTGCTTTTTCCTTGGCCTGACTTTATCTGAGATCTTGTCAACACTTTGACTATGTTTTTGGCTTCTTGATACTTTGTTGATGGACTGTTATTCATCAGAAACATATCATGGTGAACATAAGTTTGTCTAAGATCAATTCGTATGCGTATGCATATGCTCTTACAACAGTGTTTGGGTTTTTAGCGTGAATGTTGTTGATTTAAGCTCAAATTTGAATGTGGTGCGATTGTGATGAGTGTAAGAAGAATTGTTCTATGGGTTGGCAAAGGTCTCAGATCGGTTACAATTTCTCATGACGGTTTATAGGCGATGATGAGAAAGAAAAATAGGTGAGACTTCATTGTTTTGGCTTGGCAAATGACAATTTGCAGCCACAACGAGCCCAAATTCTGAGCCTCTTGATCACCACTGCGTGGTAAAAAGGCGCAACGCACCGGTGGTTATCTTCCTAGTTATTATTGATTTAAGAAAGATGTAATAGTTGCATGGCGATGATTTTTGAAGGAGCATGTAGTTGGTTCTAATCTCAAATTTATGACTTAGCACACGGTAAAAAGAGACCACCAATAATAAATACTAAGATTTTAAATCGCTAATCTTTTGATTATGAGACAAATTATAACTACTAAGATTTTAAATCATTAATCTTTTGATTGTGAGACACATTAACATGCCTCATTAGTGACAATAGCCACTAGTAATGAACTTGTGTGATCCATGTTCAATGACAAACAAATGTCTATTGTATTTCCACAAGTTTTCATGAACTTGCATTATGAATAATTTTACAATTATTAGTAAAGATAAATGCGTGATTATCTTTGTAAAGATCATTGTATATGTTGAGGTCAAATCCTCTCCTTTTCTAATCTTAAGCTTCTAACACTTGTTAAATATCATACCATCAAACTATAAGCATTACAAACATAATACTATTTTTGACCCAAGTTACCAAACATACAATTACAATTAACGTGGTCATTCACCACCTGACCAATCTGATAACCTCCCGTGTTGACCGAGATTGTCATACATCCTCGACACAAAACTACACTTGTGTAACACCAAAATCAATCATTCATCTTCATACGCAAAATCATCAGCATCACTTCCAAAGTACATGTCTGCATCCTCGGGTTCTATTGTGTCCATGTCGTCAATTGCATCGATCTCCTCCATTTCTCTTTCCCTCTCTGCAACTAAAACCTTGGCTGCTTCGAGTCTAGAACTCACCGTCTCCCATGATACAAGCTTATTGAGGAAAGTTGATATATAATCGGTCCTACGGTTCTATAATAGAAATTTAAAATTTTTAAATACCATTAGTATGACATTAATCAAGCATTAGATAGGGTGAAGGGTCATTAGATGTTTGGACATGCATTTTGAAACTATGTGATGCTGAATAATCACAATCATAGTGTTTGCCTGTTTGGATGTGCTTCAGCTGTTTGATGCTGTGATAATTACTTGTTGAAGAGTATCACAAATTCCAATAATTTCAGTAACTAAAACTGATTATTTAGGCATCACATTCACAATCATTTTATCCATTAAAACTGATTATTAGCACTCTTAGTTATAAAAATCAGATAAACAGTTTTATATCCCATGTCTAAACACCCCAACACAGACACATGATGAAATGAGCTAAAGAGATTGCTTGAATATATGCTTCCTATGTTGAATTAGCAAGTTCTTACCTCATAATCTAGGTAGTACGCATGCTGCAATCACAATTCAGATTCAAAGTGAAGTTAGTGAATATGTCATGGGCATACTTTATTTATTGTCAAAACCAGAAAATTTAAGTGTAGAAATGTTACCTCCCAAACATCTAAGGTGAGGAGCGGCTGGAAATTCAGGGGAAAAAAAAGAAACCAGTTACAGAATAACACAAAGAGAAACTGTATATTAAGGATTCATTAGAAATCAAGCTAATGAAAAGAACATAATATTATTGTCTACTCACATGGTACTCCCACACAAGAGGGTTAATTGCATTTGGGCTCTTCACCACAACAAGCTTCTTGTCCTCCTCTGAGGGACGTGGATTCCTAGCATTTGGTATGTCAAGTTTATGCTCTTTATCTACAAATAAAACACAAAAATAAAGATTTCAAAAAATGGGTCAATAACTTTTTCCAATTTTGGTTATGGATTTGATGGAACAAACGCTTACACGCAAGCCAAGCCCAACCAGAACCAAACTGAGTAGTGGCCGCTAGCTTAAACTCGTGAATTAGGCCTTCAAATGAACCAAAATCTCTATTTATTAATTGTAAAAGTTCTCCGGAAGGCTTTCCACCACCACCAGGTTTCATAGATTCCCAGAAAAATTCATGGTTCCAAACCTGTGCAGCATTGTTAAAGGCGGGAAGGATGTCGCCTTTATTATATGAAGCTGATATTATGCTTTCTAATGACATTTCATCTAATTCAGTTCCTTCAATTTGCTTGTTTAGATTGTTCACATAACCTCTGTGGTGTTCTCCCCAATGATACTCCAAGGTCTCTCTGCTCATATGTGGTTCTAGCGCATTCTACCATACAAGTAACGGGGAATACAATATATATTATTATATATAATAGAAAATAATTAAATTATTTAACTTAGAAAACAGTTTTCGACTCTATATTATTCATACCAATTCATAAGGAGGTGGCTTTAAATCTATGCTGGCTGATATTTTCCCAGGAACGGATTTTCTAGGACACTGTCTCTGTACCATATATACAGTTTCTTCAAACAACGGTAAATGAAGATAACAAATTTATATAAAATCAAAGAGTCATTTTTGGGCCAATATCATCTTTTGCACTTACAACACAAGGATATCAAAACAATAAACCATGGGTCTCATGAGCTATCTTCTAGAATATGGATACACTTTATAATTACAATTTGAAGTTATGCAAATGAGAATTCTTTTAGGACACCATCTAACCTAACTTCATTTTCTGTAATTGACACTTCACCCATTTGTAATTCAACAGGAAAATCTCTTTAATGGCATAACTGTTAATATAAAACATAGGGACAATCTTCAATCTTGTAAATAATCAGTAAAAATTGCATCTTTCTTGTAGAACAAACACGCCTTAATACCTAAAAACTGGTTACCATGGATGAGTAATATCTTTTAACCCCAAATACAAAGATTAAAACTTCACTTAGTGAAAGACATTTCGTCGAACACTATGCCTGCATCCCAAAACCCCTTTCACTGAAAGCAAGCAACTTTATCCACCACGAATTCTTTTACAAAAATTGAATGAAAAGATTGACTAGAGACAACATACAGGGTGCCTCTGTGACGAGTGTAAGCTCTGAGATAATCTACAAAATTCTGCAATCGATTCAAACTTCAATCATCGAACAGAAACAGTTAACAGTTACAAAAAGATAGAGCAAATGGTGGTAGAACCTGGGGATGAAAGAAAGGCGGAGGTTAGATGGGGTGGGGTTGTGGTGAGAGACACCATGATCATCTCTCTGCAGCAGATTGCAGAGGTTGTAGGATGAGGATAGTTGAGTTTTGGATGGGGTTTAAGAGGGTTTTTGGGTTTCAAAGACGTTTGTATGTAGTATGTACGCATGTACGCATAATCCTTAACCCAACCGGTTAACGTTAAGTATTCATAACATGTAAACAAAGAAAGGTCATGGGTTCAAGTCTCGCTCTGAACAAAATGCTTATTATTGAGCCACGGGGTTTCTCAACAATGAGTTTTCTCCTGAGGGGGTTGGGGGTGTGGTCCCGGCTGGGATACGGATAGATGGACCCGATTAAGATAACATCTATCATACAAATCAGGGTCGTACATTTAACGTTCCAATATATATATATATATATATATATATATATATATATATATATATATAGTATGTATGCTATCAAAATTATATTGTTATTGCTAGAGTTCATTTCAGGTTTCACAATTTTAAGTTTTAACCATTCGAGTCCTTATGTTTCTTTTAGTTGATTTGTAACGTCATTGGTTATATATACTGTCTATTTGGGTTATTAGTGAACTTTCTACTCTCCGTTTCTCTCAATATGTACTTGCATATGTGTGGTGCAAAAATCGTTAGACGTGGTTAGGTTGATGAGCTGAGAGTTACAGTACTCGATCTAGGCAGAGAGTATTCGAGGAGTAGTCGGATGTGGTAAATTATAATGATATTACTTTTTGGGAAATTATAAATATGTAAAAGATTATAAGTTTACTAATGTCTACATAAAATACATAAATATCAATATAGATCAAAATGATACATGTTCATATACTAAAGCATGTAAAAGGTAATATTCATTTTTAATATTATAAACAACAATAATTTAATTCTCATCTTTCAATGTGTTTTCATGAAAAAAAAAAAAAACAAAAATGAAATATCGATGAAAAACGGAGTAAATCAGAGTTAGGCCGAGTTTGACCAATTTTGAGTAACTTTGATCGAGTGGATGAAAATCGCCACGGCACCTTGTCGAGTACCGAGTACTCGCTCGCCTAGGTCGAATTTTACAACACCGTACATATGTATATAGAGAGATAGAGAAAACGAGCGTGTTTCAATAATTAATAGGTGTATCTATAACAACACTCTTTCGTAATTATATGAGTCGTTTTTAGTTAAGTTTGTAAGATTTTCTCTTAAACTTTTAAAAAAAAATAAAATATCCGTAGTACTTAAATGATTATTAAAATTACAAAATACATATTTTACTAATGGGCTCTCTATGACTCTGTCTTTCACTCTTTGTTCTTTTCTATCTCGGCCAATCCAAACCATCAACCTTTCTCTGTGTTAAATTCCATCGTTGTCATTTCGTTTGCTGGATCCAAATCTAATCTGACTTGTGGATAATCACGACGACAAAGATTTTAATAACCACTTGAGTTCTTGTAGTATTTTAGAAAAAAAATAAAACACTAACAGAGTTAGCCAATGGAACTCAAATGGTTAACAAAATTATAAATAAAACCATGAATAAAAAAACGACTCAAACGGTTAATATGTCCAAACCTCAAGGATGCAAAACGAAATTAACTAACTTTACGAAGTTGAAAATGCATTAGTGAAAGAAAAGTACTTACATCATCCTGATATAGTGTAATTATATAAAATTTAAAAAAAAAATATTGTTTAAAAAGTTTAAAAACATATCGTCTTGAGTCCCCACAAGAAATCATGGTGGTAAGTCGTCTCTTATTTTAAGAATAATTTGTTACAATAGTTAAAATTTATAATATCTACGAAATAAAAAAGTTATTTGTAAAATTTATTTAAATATCATTATATATTATACAATAGAGTAATTTAGTTATGAAATATATTCCTAAGAAATAAGAATCTAGAAATTACATGAACATTTTTTTCCATTTGAAACCATTGATTTTCTGGTCTAGTGGTAAAAAAAAAAAATAGGAGGTTTTGTCTCTTTTGAATGTTTAGGGTTCAAACATTGATATTAATAAATAATTATTAATTTGTTGATACTAACAGTTAAGCACTAACCTACATTAAGGGACGTTTCCAAATTTAGAAAAAAAAATCATTAAATTAAACATGAGCAAGATATTCTAACTATAGTTTCTTACAAACCAACCATACAAGTACTAACTTCTTTCCACAAAATTCTACTAAATATATCATTTCGTGTGATATTTGGCAACTTAACTTATTAATTGCCTGATAAAATCTATGTTAATTTTCTTACTTTACATGAAATAGTATGAGAAAAGTATAT
This sequence comes from Flaveria sonorensis, assembly GCA_025506505.1. Lineage (NCBI taxonomy): Eukaryota > Viridiplantae > Streptophyta > Magnoliopsida > Asterales > Asteraceae > Flaveria > Flaveria sonorensis. The sequence continues at coordinate 11,010,998 of CM046436.1, forward strand.
TGTTTGAACATATTATTTAAATGTTCTAATAGAATAAGTACCGAAAAAATTCTTATAAATGGAACTAAAATATATTTTTTTCCTCTAAAAAAGCCGTAACACCCGGTTGACCATAGTAAAAACCGCATGAAAATATTCACGGAATTTGAGAAAAAGGTTACCGTTACATCATGATTATTGTGAACACACACGATGAGCCATATGATATTTTTTATGACAAGAAATAAATGAAGAAGATGTAAGAGTCGAGATTTTTAATATATATAACTATATTAAAATATTTAAAAACATGTTAATTATATTTAAAAAAAACATACCTAAAATTCATTGTTACCACTCCACATCAAAATCAAAGATAAAAAAGAAAAAAAAAATATATTTTCTAGTTGAAATAAAAAGAAAAATATACTAAAAAACATGTCAAAACTTTAATTTAAATAAAACATAAAAGTTAAGTGACTTGATTAGAACACTTTTTAAACATAAACAGCCTGATTAGAACATTTTTAAAACTTAATTACTATTATCTAAAGTTTTGTCTTACCCCTTTATATTCTCTTTACACCACCATTAGTGTTTCATGAAATACCATTTACATTTCCCTTTCTCTTTCAGTATTGTATAATGGCACCATCCATATCAAGAAGAGTAATCATCAACAATGAAGGTTTGAGTTTTCATTAAACATATAAATTTAACAATTTTTTGCTTATATGTGCTAAAATTCAACTTGTGTGGTATTTCGTGTGCAGACCAAGACTTTACTCCTACAAACAATCGCGAGAGCGGATCTGGTGGTTCACCTGAACACCAACATCCTTCTCCAACTAGCACAACCTCTGCTACTGAAAATCAGCAACTGGTGCCATCAACAGACGATGGTATATCTCATCACTTCGAAGAGTTGTATTTCCTCCTCGACCTCCATGTAACAAGTTCTATCATTTTTGGTTAATGCATCCATAGGTTCAGTCTATCATATGTAAGAATTTTTATTTTAGGCATTTCTACTTTTGATGCAGGCACAAGAATTGCAACAATGCGCTGAAAGGTTGAAGATCCAATTGCAATACTTGGAAGTGGAAATACGTAGGAGGTTCACTCAAGTGGCTTCTGGTGAAGGAAGCAGCCAAGGTCTTAAGCCAAGGGTACCCCCGAGGCTTATCACATGCCAGAACTGCATCAACATGCCTGCAACCATGGTGTACTACCCTTGGAGGCACTTGTGTGTTTGTGTAGAGTGTGACACTCAGATTTCTACATGCCCGATTTGCAAGAACATCAAACAACTAAGTTTCGTGGCTAACTTGCCCTAAGCCTAATCAATAAAATCTAGTCTTCCTTAACCTAATGTTGAATTTTCTTTGCTTGATGAATAAAAGTGATTTAAGGCTTGTAATTAGCATTTTGTTACATGTTTATTTAGTGTCAAGAACACACATATGCCTAAATAAGAGAAATTTCAACTTTAATCCAGTCTGAAATATATGTTGCAACTAATGTAACAAATTTACAAATTTTAATCATTTGTTTGGTTATAATTAACAAGGATCTATCGGATAGTGATTTATCTAATCGATAGTTTAATATTTTTGAGGAATATGCAAGCTACAAAAAAAATATATGTGAACTAAAGTTTCACTCTATCAATTCCATCTGAAAATTATCTAGTTATTGATTAAAAGTTAGTGAAAAATTGGATTTGGATAGGTTAGTGATCTTATAGAGAACTATCAAGTGGTTAAAATAGAGCTCAATTGAATGAGATATCAATATTCGTAGTAGTGTGTTTGAAATGAAAATGATGTGAAAACTTTTCCGACCTAGAACGTAATGACGAGTAGGGGTTAAATGACTAATACCTAATTATCAAACATACTAGTGGGTAGCCCGCGCGTTGCGGTGAAGTGAACAATTTACAAGTCTATACTTGTTATATTTCACTTAATTTATCAATTATTTTGTTTTATGGTTTAAATCTTTTATACGACTTTTGATTATTATCATATGTTAGAGCTAACAAATTATTACAAAACTAATTAGTATTAACAAGAATAGTTGAATGACTCAACTTTTAAGTAAATATAAGTGTTGAACATGATTAAAGTTTAACGAAAATTTTCAGGAAAATTCGCATTTGACATAGTATAGGTTGAATTGCTTTAATACAACATATTAATAGAAAACCATGTGGTATGTTTCTTTGAACCAGAATAAGAGTATAATAGGAAGATTTCTTATAATATTAAGGATTAAAGCTTGCAATCTTTTATATGTTATCTTAAAATTATTACAAAATTACAATCTTGTCTTAAAGAGTTGTTTTATAGATAATAATAAATAATAGATGATATAGATATAGATTATTATTATCATCATTATTATAAAAGTATTTAGTAACTATATAGTTAAGTATTCAAATAGAATAATACTTATTTATAAATTTATTATTATTATTATTATTATTATTATTATTATTATTATTATTATTATTATTATTATTATTAAAGTATTTAGTTAAGTATTCAAATAAAGTAATACTTATTTATAAATTTATATGTTAATTTAAAATATTAATAATTATATAATATTTAATGTAGTGAATTAAATAATCTTACAATATTAAATAATGTATTAATCAATGTATTAATTACAAGGAGTTTATTAATAAGGGGTATAATAAGAATGATTGCCTTAAACACTTGTACCTAATGTTTAAAAAGTTGTATTAGGTGTCTTAATTTTTTTATAAAATTACATTTGTATCCTAATGTTTTACTTTATATAGTAGTATAGAGGACACATGCGTTTCGCCGCGGTTTGATTTTAAATGTATACGTGAACGTCGCATGATAGTTTTTGGGATTATCATGATTTTAGTTAGTTTAATGATATAAGCGCTCGAATTCTCATGGATATCTATACATGCTTTAGTGATTCGTTATTATATTATCATGATACTATCATTGAACATATGATATTTAATAAGTCGTGGATATTAAGTAAAACAAATACGTTAAAAGTATTTGAATAAATACTATCATAAAATGTAGAACATTGTATCATGATTTACGACATGTTATTATTAGATTGTTACGGATACAATAACATGACAAAAACATAGTATTAAGTTTTAACACAATATTATTGTTTTTGTTAACCTTTTAATAAAAATAATCATTACTATTAATATATTTTATTTTTTATTATTATATTTTCTAGACATATTAAATAATATGTCATTTACTAACAAATTTAGTCATAAATACTAAAGTTATCGACTACCCAAAATACCTCTAAAAATATAACTATTAGTTATTATCAATATTAGTTGTATACTTAATTATTTAAATAGTATTTAATAAATTTAAATGTCATTTTCAAGTACTAAAAGTAATATAATATTAAATGTATTGAATTAAATAATATTATATTATTAAATAATATATTAATAATGTGTATTAAATAGTGTATTAATTAAAAGAGTTTATTAAATAGGGGTAAAAATAAAACTATTGCATAGGACACTTGTACTCTATGTTTAAAATATTGTATTAGGCGTCTTACAATTTAAGTAAAATTACTATCTTGCACTCTTAAAATACATTATATAGTAGTATAGATATAGATATAGATAAGCCTAGTAAATTGATGATCAAAATACTAGTGGATGTTTGTGACATGTTGACACATAAGCAAAACCGAAAACCTCGGGTTCACCCAATAGGTTTTTCTATGCATCATTCACATGGACTTACGGGTTTCTGAAATAAGTGAGTTCAGAAGCCTACTTAAATGTCTCACTCCAAGTAGTCTGATACTCTGATCAACTAACCCCGTTTGCAAAGTTGTGGCGACTTTGGGTACAAAAAGGCTCATATTTATGATAGCAATTTTAATCATGTCCACTAAACTTTTCTAATTCATATTATTATGTTTAATACATTTTTACATTTAATACAATTATATTATTAGACTGTTACTTTTATACGACTATAAAACTGTAGTAGAGATCTTAGCTCGAAGTTAAACCCACAAAGCCTTTTGACCTAGTGGTAGCCTCATGATTTTTCAAATAAAAGGTCGTGGGTTCAAGTCTTGTTGAGTAAATTAAGTTTTTTAGTTGTGAGTTTTCTCTTGAAAGGGTGGGGGTATGATCCCGATTGAAAAACGGATAGATGGATCCGATTAATATAACATCTATTATCCGAAGCAGAGTCGTACAATTGCCGATAAAAAAAGAGATCTTAGTTCGAGACAATAAAATGCCCAAAAACTATTACAAACCATAAAGTCGAGAGATACAAATCATAATTTCCAACAACTACAATGTATAAAAGCTTCCAGTAAAATTTTAGACTTGTTAGACATCCCCGATAATACAATTAACTGTTCAATACTTTATACCCTAGGAGGTAGAAGTGTTCTTAGAGGGGACGTAAAAAATATTTTAATGAAACCGTATCAGACACATTGCCTAAAATATTATGCTTCTACCTCTTCTACTATATTTTGTTTATTGAAGTTCTAACACATTAATCCTAGTGCAATATCCTTTCGTATTATATAATTTTTTTTCTCCATCGGGATGCACATAAGCTCGCTTCAGCAACAATACAGTTACAAATGGAAAACCTCGTTTTATAAAATTAAGTTAAATTTTATAATAAAGAAAACTTTTATAACTCGATCCAAACATAGTTTTGAAGTTAGAATGGACTAATTGGTGCAAAACTTAACCTTTCAGGAGAAAAACACTTGATGAATGGTTGTCTCAAGATGCTTGAATATTAAGTCTAAGTCTATTTCTTTAGATGCCTTAAAACATAGTATTTCATCAAGAAAACCATGGAAGTTAAAGTCTGAGAGCAAAAACGTCAGAAGACAAATTTCGCAAAAAGTGTTGGCTAGTTTTAGGGGAGACCGTGGACCATAGATCGTCTCAACAAAAACACATGTGGCCCAACCCGACATGGCTTGTTACTGACTGCACTAAACAATGGCTTGTCTCATGTCTCAACCCATACTTGTGCTAATCCATTCTCAAATGTTGCGAATCAAGAGAACAAATATGTAATATATATTGTAGGAGGAAATGCATATTCACCTTAAGATGATGGGTTCAAACCGTAGGAAACATCCTCCTGCACAAAATGTAAGGTAAGACTGCGTACATTAGATAATGAGACGATTCAACCCCTACATGTACCCTACCCAAAGTGGGAGCTAGGTTAAACACCGGCTACACCACTTTTAATGATTCAAAGGTTTTATATATGATTAATGGGACAATTATTTAGAGTAGACAACAATTTCAAGCTCTTTTGTTGGACTATGGTTCTAAGTTCAAAAGTATGTTAAAAGTTCATACAATCCTGAAAGATAAAGCTGAAATGGAAAGTTGGGGCATTTAGCAAATGGAAGCAATAGTACATAATGATACATGATCTAAGACTATAGAGAATTGGCTCCTTAGAATGGCTTGATTAATATGGCCGGTACCGCATCGGCCTCCTGGCTCTTGGAATCCTTCTGCAAAATCACAAGAACATGTGTCAACTTTGAATGTAACATGCAATTGATTGAATCAGGTAAACACCATAGTTGACACTACATTTTTTATATAAATATTGACAAATTCAGTCACTAAAAGATGGAGTAAATGGTGCAATTTCTAAGTTCCTCATGAACATCTTTATTATATATAAAACTAATTACTAACTCGCGTTGCAATCAAGGTGCCTCAGTGTTATAACTAACTTCCTTAGCATGGTTGTTACAATAAGTCAATGTTTCTAAACCACATCATATTCATTGTTTTCTTTTCTTTTATGCTACATAATGTTGTATGATCAGAGTGTGGCAACTTACAAACCAAATCTTTGGCATGGGTTAGTGAGGGCTGCTTAAAAAAATAGGGTTACTTTTGGACAGGTTTACGACCCATGTACGGTCCAATGGGCTGAAACAATGCTTTTCTTTAAAGCATTAAGGGGCGAACGTGTTATGGCAAGGGTACAATGGCTAGTTATTTTTCTTTTTTGAACAACAATTCCTAGATTTTCTAGGATATATAACCACAACCTGCATCTATATGTATCTATATGCTTTTCATTTATTTGTTCTTCTTTTAGGCTAATATAGAACATGAAGAGCGGAGACTTTCGGCCAAATGTCCCAACCTGTCCCACCCGAATCATAACTCGTTTGACCATTTTTTAAAATCGGGCTACTATAATCCACAACTTTTAACCCTAAATTGATGATCTATTGATCTATTACCCAACCCGCATGTTTTGCCATAATACCAAAATCATATTAAAAAAAAAACTAATGTAGCATAGGGATGCTTTAGCTTTTCCATCAAACGAATTAGGATATTAGAAACAGGATGCTTCACATTTCAATCACTACAGAAAGCAGTAGCTTCAAACCAACACAGTATGCTAGATCATTCTAGTGCACCCAGAACAGCAGAGAATGTTGTGTGAGAGTGATCCTAGATTTGCAAGGACAATAAATTCACTTAATCTGCAGTAACAGGTGCTGCTAGTATGCTTCTAAACTGAAATCATGGCTATAAGCCTAGACATCTTCATGTTGGAAAACATAAGTATCCACTAAAAAATATCCCTGAAACATGATTACTAATTTACTATTTTTAAAAGATCATATTACCCTCTTATACTTTATACACACTATACCATGTGACGATCTAAAATTAGAATGAAAATACACAGCTAGTAAAAATATATTCAGACACATACCCGTATCCATATGGAGAGTACATTGGTGGGCCAGACATGAAAGGTCTTCGTGGATAGAATCCAAAATATGGGTTGGGCCGCCTCCCTCTAAATTGTTTCATCCCAGGAACATTGGTTCGTTTAGCAGCAACCTGCACCGCCCAGGAATCCACTAATAAGAAGTCGAATCCCAGATATATTAATATCGCAAAAGTGAACGAGGTAATAAAGTGAGGACCTTGAGTTGACGACCATGCAACTCTGATTCATTCAAAAGTATAGCGTTCTGAACAGCTTCAAGTTCCACAAATTCCACATAAGCAAAACCTTTCGGTTGACCAAATTTGTCTGTTAATATTGTCACCCTGTTTACAGTTCCACATGATTGAAAATGCTGTTGAACCTCCTCAGGCGTACAGGCATAGTCTACCTGAAATTTAGAATGCATAAAAAAAGTTAATGTTCTTCCAAGTATATGATAAAGATCAAAAGGAATCAGAGCCTATTAATATCATTGTGTAATAGTGTAATACTACGTTAAACTTTAATTATCTGGCAGGAAAATCTATGTAGGTAACTACGCAGATCGTCAGGGAGTCTAAACAGCTTTAACAATCTTGCAGCCGACCAAAAAATCCAAAAGTATTATTGATCTTAATCTAACCAAACATATAATAGCAAGAAAATACAATCTGATGGTAAAAAATGTAACCATGTCACTCTTCATATTTTAAAAGAATTTTAGATTGCATCAGACATGTATTGCTCTTATTGTGAAATAACAAGTATTGATCAAGCAATCTCAAAGCATAGTAATGATGATATTGAATAATACAATATATTAAGTTTTAATACACAATAAAATATCAACTGTAATACATAGAATAAAACAAGGTTAAAGGTTAGAGAATCTCACATTACCAACATATATTGAACGGGCATCCGCCTCCTCTTTTTCAGCCAGAGTTGCAGAAGCGCCAGAATTATCATCTAATCATGTCATAATCAAAAGAACAACATGTTAGGTAGAAAAGAGAGTATCTAACTAAGACATTGATTATGGTTTTAATTTTACAATAAGTTCTTGTAAAGTGCAAAGATAGAGAAAAAAGAAGCAGTGCAGGACTTTTGACAAATTTTAGAATAACGGTTACTAAAATAATATATTAAGCAAATGTAAAGCCCCTTTGTGGCATGTACATGTAAGTTTTGAATATTGTGAGTTGTAACTGCTAAAATAAAGCACGAGCTAGGACTATTTGTGTATTTCCGACGATTGGCTAAACCACTTATTAATGAGCTTAAATCTCTCATTAACAACAGCTTTTATAACAATCTTCAAACAATGTGCGAGTGGGGAAATATAGAGTAATCTGCATCAAAATTTATTTTATAAAAAACACCTATATTAATGTACAAGCTTCCCCTTTGTCATTATATTTGCCATTCCCCCTTTTGCAATCAATAAAGAGATCCACAAACAGAAGGATAATTAAACTGTTAATTACTTAATTCCAGGATCTGCCTATAGTTAACATATAACTGATAGTAAACAACTTTCTTCATTTTTCCTCTCTCAAAAAAGACCTGCTTGTTACTTTGTTAGTTGTCTAATACACAGTCCATAACACCAGGCTAAACCCTAAACCCTAAAATTAAAATTGTAAAAAACCATAGGGCTCTGATAAAAGAAAACAATTGTATAGTCTCTTGTGTACTTGAGGGTTTTAGCTTCAAATCAGGTCAAATGATTCTTATCTTGCTTAACTTGACATTCCTGTATTGACCTAACATGCACAAACAGTTGTGGCACTGGCAACAACAAAGTAAACAGACTAGAAATATCTCCTAAATCTTATGTTTATCCTATAACCTTTAAACCAATAACAATATCACTACTGAGATGATGATATTGATGATCTTAATCCGCCATAGCAAGTGCTTGAATTGTGATCACTTAATGCACTCTCAGCCCTCTAGGGTTACAACTAGCAATGACATAACATTTGTAGGCTTAGAGAGAAAGGCAACATAACAAGTTTCACCACCAAGGCACCAACAACTATATAAAATACTCAAAATTTTTATGTCAACAATATTTGGAATCTTGTACCGGCATGCATTCATCCTATTCGTACAATTGAAGTCTACGCTCAACCTACATGTTCCTTGATCAACCCAGGCATACAAAGACAAGAAATACAATCACAATTCAAAGTTATATATCAGACACAAGTCACACAATAAGGAAGCATTTAGAAGATATCAATGTTGTTATAGACTTCAAGCAAGCTAATCTTTATTTCAAAGACTCTAATGATTAGTTCAAACACTCCCAAATGATAATCGAACTTTGAACAGTCTTCCTACATGTTTGTTCTTTAAACCTAATATCAATTTCCCAACTTCAAGAATTTGAAATCACGAAAATTATAACCGGTCACCAAAGCAGAGAAGCTGCCAAAAGATTCAGTACTTCTCGCGATCGATAACCATAACAAAGTACTAACCTGAACTACAACCATACATGGTTCTATGATCCATCTAACTGTAACAAAACTGATATAGGTCCGAAACTTGAATTCTAACACAACAAAACTACTCTAAACACTTGGACAATGTAATTTCCATGAAAGCAAATGAAACAAGGATAGTATAACAAAATCATCTCAAAAGACACAACATTGTTATGCATATGCAAAAATAACCAAATTAGAACAAAGACCTTGAACAGAGCCCATCTCCTTCTCGACTTTCGCCTGCATTTCGCGAAGCGCACCCGCTTCTTCTTCAATCTCCTTCAGTCTCTTCTTCATATCCTCTAAATCCTGAATTCACAAACAGCAAAAAACACAAATACAGATTAGAAATCAACTAAGGGCTTCAACTCACTTCACACGAATGCACTCAATCCCCAAACAACAAACATCAAAACACTTTAGAATCAAACAAACACAACACAAACCTTGCTGCTACTGTTTTCATCTCCTTCCGTCTCGTTCCTCGACATCTCCATCTCGGCGTCCATTTCAACATCATCTGGAATATCTCCGCCGTACACTTCGTGCTCTTGATCTTGCTCCGCCGTGTGATCCATAGCTTTAAGCTCCGATCTGTTGCAGTCGTTTGATTTAAGGGTTGATCGAGACACCAGATGATGATGAAGGGTAACACTGTTATTCTTTCTAATACTAGGGGTATTGTTGGAGTTTGAATACGGGCTTGGGCTATATTGGGCTAAAGCCCAATTCTTGTTGACAAAAGCTTTCACAATTCACAGTTACGGAGAGACTGACGACGTTGATCGGTGGTGTAATTCTCCGGCGACGGTAACTTTACCGGCGGTGACTACCGTTTTCTCGATCGGTGAGTATCAAGTGGTGTTTTTGACTCTGAAATTTGTGAGTATTTGTATTTCTTGATCTCTGTTACGTTAATTTTTGTTAAAGGTTGTTTGTTCGTTACTTGGAGAACTTGCGACTGAATTGGAGGAATAATTTATGTTAGTTGTTTAGTTTGATTTTGTTTTTGTGTTCTTGAAGTGTTATTTAAGATCAATTTAGAAGTTGGATGCTGAAAGACTAGTTTCGAGTTATAACCCTAAATTAGAATCGTAAATTATGTTGCATATTTGTATTTGGAGGGTGTAATATTGTTGTTTTGTGATCCAGGGTGAAAAAGTCCCCAGACCCGCATTAAGCGGGAGTTAAGTAAAGCACTAGGTAGCCCTTTGCATATTTGCATTTGGAAAATGAAATTGTGGATCATGATTGGGATTTTGAATGTAGTAATCTTAGGTTTATCAGTAATAAAAAACCATTTTTGCTCTATTGAATTTTGTTTTAGGGATGTTAGTTCAGTCACTTAAGGATATGATATGCTTTCATCTTCAGATTTGATGTGGATATTTTTGAAAGAACATTTGCTCACCACATCAGATTTCATGATAATCATCTTATAATTTTGTTCTGTAAAAATTGGAATAAAGGTCATTATCTTGGTGCAGTTAGCCAGTAACCGTTGTCTTTTTATTTGGTGCAAATACTTTTGAAATCCTAGGAGTGTGACTGCATGGCTTCAGGTCAAGAAATTGACGATTCTTCACATAAGAACGGCTCGTAAGCTTCTACTTCTCATGTCTTTTTGATATAGTGTGGCCCCGTGTGGGTATAAGTTATGATAATATGTGTCTGATCTCAAATATGTTTCAGGCCCAAAAAGGTATACAAGGATCCAGACGATGGGCGGCAAAGATTCTTGCTTGAACTTGAATTTGTCCAATGCCTTGCCAATCCAACTTATATTCACTGTAAGTTTAACTTGCAATGTAGAATCATTATTGTGAAGGACTGCACTTTAAATGATGGTAAATTTTTGCAATAGTGATATGGTTTCCACATTTGAAATTGGAATCCCTTTATTATATGAGAATTTTTAGTCACCAGTTAAGAAATAATATATGATCTTTTTCTCTTTGTTCTTGTACCTTTTATGAAGCTTTAAATTTGTTGATTGGGCATAATTAACACGTAAAAACTTTGATGTAGATTTAGCACAGAACCGTTATTTTGAAGATGAAGCTTTCATAGGCTACTTGAAGTACCTTCAGTACTGGCAACGACCAGAATACATAAAATATATTATGTGAGTTGTGATTTGCCTCTTATTTTGTTACATTTTAATGACTTGTTCTTTTCTTCATTTATTTTGACAGGTTGTTGATAATTACTTTTTTTTTTTTGAGGATTACAGGTATCCACATTGTCTCTACTTTCTGGAACTTCTTCAAAATGCAAGTTTCCGCAATGCTATGGCACATCCGGCCAATAAGGTTGCACTGTTTGAAATTACGTGCCTTTTACCTTGTATTTTTCTTGTGTATTTGTTCTGTTATCATGAATATTTCTCTAAGCTTCAGTGCACTCTTAACTTTTAATGAGAGTTCTTTATTCATACTTACATATCATATAAAGTTTGAAAATTTAGAATGAAATGTGGATATTGGAATATATAAGTTTCAGTTTAATCTTATAGATCTTTTGAGTACTTGCTGTCTTGCTGTGACATGACAATTTATAAATTAAAGACCACCACTCTTTTTTTCTTGTATCTGTTTGTAGTTTTGGTGTCTTGTGAATCTGTTTTAGGAATCCTCTGTATTCATGGGCCTTTTTTTCGCAATTTAATCATGTCTAAATGCTGGTACTTGTGGCTCTTTGCTTTACTTGCATGATAGTGTCTGCTCATAATTCTGATGGTATCTTGGAGTAAGGTTAGATGCAATCATGTGTTGGCGAAAAAACATTTTTCCTTTCACTTCAATTAGTGACGAGTCTTTGTATTATCATGATTCGTCACACTTCTGGCTTCTGCTAGATTTGACTATTGGATGTTCTTTCATTCTGTAGTGTCTTTAGCCTAGTCATAACTATAGGTGGAAAAAAGGCCGGGTTGGGTAATGGGTCAAAATGGTTTCCGTTCAGAACAGGTTACTTTTAGGCACAGCTCAAACGGGTCAATTGACCCACCTCAAAAGTTTTCTCTAACTTCTCTAGCATGAGATAGATTACTAGTATATGTAATTATAATACACTAGAGTCAAATATATTTTTTGAACGAATTATGAGGTTGCAAGCTTTGATTGCTGTTTAAGGGACTTTCAACGTGGCTGACCTATTTCCTTTATACCAAGGTTAAACTATCTATTCACTTGACCCATATGAATGAGATTAATAGGCCACCTCTAGTCATAACATCCTACTTCTACATGGTCAAATAACTAGGATCATTGCATGCTAAACATTTGACATTTCTTTTTTTTTCTATGGTATTATTTTATTAGTGTTTTCTAGTCTGAAAACGTTTGTGCATATTCAAATCTTTCTCATGATATCATCCTCTGATTTGTAAACCAGCGTGTTAAATAATTTATTTATTCTGGTTCTAATTTGCTTATCTTTGCCATGGATCTTTAGGAGTTGACACACCGGCAGCAGTTCTATTTCTGGAAGAACTACAGGAATAATCGGCTGAAGCATATATTGCCTAGGCCCCTTCCTGAGCCTACGACTGCACCGCCATCTAATGCACTTCCACCACCTATGCCACCTACAGCTACCACCATGACTGCTTCAGCCGCTCTTGTGACTGCACCGCCAGTACCCTCACCCATGCAGTATGGTGCACCTTCTGGTCCACCTCTAGCAAAAAATGACCCAAGAAGTGCAATTGACAGAAGAAAGAGAAAGTAAAACTTTCCTCTGTATGTTCCGTCTGTCCGCATGAACAATCTTTAGTAATTATTCTTTATTAAGGGTTGCAAAATGCACCCGAACACACGCAGGGTAATGAGTCATGTCGCGTAGCCTTCTTATAACGTTCAGAACAAATCAAATTGGGTTGGCCAGAAATAAATTTTGGTCCAAAAGATTTAACAAATATTTAGTGTCAATATGTTGAAAAACTTTATCTATTTCAATAATAATTTAATTTTTTTAATTAAAAATATACTTGACCCATTTCCTTTTTATGTCAATTATATTAACTCTTATGGATAAAAATTTAGGGGTGTTCAATTTTGGATATCCGAAATTCAGATATCTGAAAATTTCGGATAGTGAATTTCACTATCCGAATCCGAATCCGAAATTTCGGAAATCCGAAATTTCGGATTCGGATTCGGATTCGGATATCCGTTAGGATATCCGAATTCAAAAAAATTTAGTATTATTTAATAAATTTTATAAAAATATAATAGTTTTTATTGAAATTTTTTTCGGATATTCGAAGTTTTTTATTAAAATATCCTAAATATATAAAAACATACAAAAAATTTAATTAATATTTAATATTTTTAAAATTTTATAAAAATATTTTGGATATTTCGGATATCCGAAAATTCTCAAAATCACTATCCGAATCCGAATCCGAATCTGAAATTTAGGATATCCGAAATTCGGATATCCGAATGTCGGATTTTCGGATATTTCGGATACGGTTTCGGATTCGGATATTTTTGAACACCCCTAGATAAAATTGACATCTATAATATTTCATTATCCAGTTCTTACATATGTGAACGTGCTACATGTTTGATCCATTTTACAGGAAAGACAGATAACATGACGTGAGATTCAGCATGCAATGTGCCGAATATGTTCAAAATTAGAGGTTTATTTGTACGCTTACAAACTGATAAGTCATCAAACTGTTTTTATGGTAGACTAGTAGTGTAACTATTGTATGCCTTATTTTTTTCTAGAATTCAAAGATTGAATTGTAATGCTTAAATTTATCAAAGATGAAAAAGAAAATTCCATAGATTACTTGAAGGAAAACTTGAATTCACATTGTGAATTTGTGATTACCACAGACATTGCTAACTTCAATATTATCATCACATAAATAAATACTGCAATTTTCTAATATATATTACGTGGATTTCACATCAGGAACAAGGAATATATGTAAAAGAACTATACTACTTGTTAACTCTAGAAAGTACACAGAGCCAAACCGAGCTAACTTTGTTCATGCTTGGCTCGTTTACAAACCGAATAGAGGCAATTGGCTTGTTTACAAACAAACTGAAAGTCAATCGAGCATTTTTCAAGAGAGTGTTGGTCGAACAATGAGTGATTGACAACCCTAACATAACCAATCTTCGATTGATTTTTAGTAGCTCTTGATCAGCCCAACTAACAAATTCACAATTAGATCCATTTCCCGCAAATCAGGTCAAAAAGAAAAAAATGAAAAGCAACACTCAAAAGCTTACCGTTCTGCACAATAATGATAGCGAAAACTAAGATTTGATGAAGTCCATGACCTGCGAATCATTGTTGAAGAACAACAAGATCAAATCACCTTGTACACGGGGGTAGAGAGTGGAAACCATGCTATTGGGTATAGAGTGAGAGATTGAATCAAAGATGAAGAGCTTAAAGACAGAAGAAAGGGTTTAAAAAAGGGACGTAAAAACAAAAAAAAAAAAATGTCCCACCCGTGAGGGGCACGTGTAGTGAGGTTTGACTAAATAGTTAGACAACGTTACTCAAAGGGATAAAAAAATATTACAAAATACTGTGGTTGATATGACAAAGTATCTCATGTTAGACTGAACCGGTTAAAATGACCAAACCAAAAAGCAAACTTAATCAAACCCATTATGCGAGTCTGTATCCAAACATCAACATCACTAAGAAGTCATTTTTTAAGTGACAAAATTTCATTTTTTACTTTTTATAATTTTAACAAGGATAGACTTAACAAAGTCTGACCCATCGCAAACGACTGTATATCGTCACAACTTAGTGCATCCCTTATTTCGTAGCCAAAACCGTCGCAATGAGTGACAATGTTGGAATTAGGAACCAAAAATGAAATTTACCCTAAAATAAAAATCACAAAACCTTAATTTAAATAACGAAAAGGTTGGAATTAGGAAAAAAGTGAAAAAGACTTTTTTTTTTTCCTCACGAAGATCCAAGGATCAAGGAGATAAGCTAGGAGTACAGATTGAGGAATTCAATAGGAGATAAAATTTTAACATTTATTTACTTCAATATTCGATATTCTAGGAAGTTGTTAAGAACGATAAACTATCATTATACTTTTAATGAGTCACAAAATATGTTATACTTGATATTTGATCTTGTGAATTAGTCGTCAGAAAACTTTTGTTTGTCGTCCTCTAACACTGAATTACGCATTACTTCAAGCCATTTTGTAACTGTGTTTCAGAATAATAATAGTTGTTTAAAAATCATGAATGCTCTCGCTTCGACAAATCGAAACTTTCGTCTTGCAGCCCGTCTTCTAAGTTTAGATTCTAAGTTCGAAAAGAGTTTGTTAATGCCTTATAGAGAAATCAAGGTAAGAAGTAACGATTTGTTAGTAGTTGAGAGTTTGTGTTATTAGTGATATATATTGAGTATGTTTTGGTGTGATGTTTGGATTTTTCGTTTAGTTTGAGTGTACGATCCCGAAGGATGATGGAACTTTGGTGTCTTATGTCGGATTTAGAGTTCAACATGACAACTCTCGTGGTCCGATGAAAGGAGGAATTCGCTATCATCCTAAGGTAATTTTGTTCATCTTTTGATCTTTTATTTCTGCAGTATGTATGTAGTTTATGATAAATGAGATTTTCATTGTTAAAAGAAGAATAAAAGCTTCTTTATATGAGTCTCGATGCCTTTTCTATTAAACCTAGTATTTCCCAGGGTCTAGGATGTGTGAGCTGTAGGTAAACTTTACGATGAAGCCTAAACTTTTAGGATGAACATGATGAAGTAAACCTTTTTTTTTAAGGTTGAACATGACGAAGTAAACGCCTTGGCTCAACTAATGACTTGGAAGACGGCTGTGGTCAACGTTCCTTATGGCGGAGCCA
This sequence comes from Flaveria sonorensis, assembly GCA_025506505.1. NCBI lineage: Eukaryota > Viridiplantae > Streptophyta > Magnoliopsida > Asterales > Asteraceae > Flaveria > Flaveria sonorensis. The sequence continues at coordinate 11,027,138 of CM046436.1, forward strand.
AGGGTGGAATCGGGTGTTCACCAAAGGACTTTTCCGTGAGTGAGCTTGAACGCCTTACTCGTGTCTTCACACAAAAGATTCATGATGTTATTGGAGTAAACATCGACGTTCCAGCACCAGATATGGGCACCAACGCCCAGGTTTGTACTGTTATTGATCACACAAAGTAACTATAGCAATAAACAAACAACCTATGTTAATAACAGTTTGGGATATCGACAGACTATGGCTTGGATTTCAGATGAGTACTCTAAATTTCATGGTTACTCGCCAGCTATTGTCACCGGAAAACCAATAGTGAGTGTATATAGCTCAATATATCTATCAATATATTTGACGCACTAGAATCAGACACAAACCTTCGTTTTTGTAAAACCGTGAGAACCAAATTTCTATTTTAAACTAACTCAGTGTTAACATGAAATTATGTGTTTATATACAAACATAACAATGTGAAATATTATAATAGCATTGTGTTATTTATAATAGCCATTTGGTTCTTACAGTTTAAGGTTTATATCTGAACCCTCCCTTATATTTGACTGTGTACATAATTTATAGCATCTTTCTGATTATCAGGAGCTTGGTGGATCACTAGGAAGAGAGGCTGCAACTGGTCGCGGTGTTGTATTCGCCACGGAAGCCTTGCTAGCCGAACATGGAAAGTCAGTCAAAGGTTTGACTTTTGTTATTCAGGTGCGGTTCATCATCTCGCGTTGACTTTATTTTTCCTGATGTTTTATTGAGATAATATTTTTCCAGGGTTTTGGCAATGTGGGATCATGGGTGGCGAGGCTGTTACACGAAAGAGGTGGTAAGATCATCGCAGTTAATGACGTCACTGGAGCCATAAAGAACCCGAAAGGGATAGATATACCAGCATTGCTTGAGCATAAAGAAAGAACAGGAAGCTTAAGCGGTTTTGATGGCGGAGACATGATGAATGCAGAAGAATTGCTTGTTCATGAATGTGATGTACTCATACCATGCGCGTTAAGTGGCGTTCTCACCAGGTATATCGAGTTATTTTATCATTCAAAATCCAAATTGATCTGATTATTTTCTTCAATTATCCTATGGAAGAGAGAATGCAGGAGATGTTAAAGCCAAGTTCATCATAGAAGCTGCAAATAATCCTACTGATCCTGAAGCAGATGAGGTACCATTTTCATCTAGATTCTTTGATCTGCGGCAAGTTCTGTTCTCTAAATAATTAAGTTTTTCTAATGAAATATGTTTAATTCTATAGATTTTGTCAAAGAAAGGAGTTGTAATACTTCCTGATATATATGCAAATGCTGGTGGTGTGACTGTTAGCTATTTCGAGTTGGTTCAGGTATTAAAAGGAATAAATACTTTTATCTTTATATCGACCATTAAGAAGGGAACATCTAATTATGCATCAACATATAAGTACTCTGAAATGAACTGTATCAGATATATAAAAGAAGTGTAAGTTTCAATCTTTATATGTATATGTAGTTGAGATTGAACATATTCTCTTTTTCTGAACTTTGAATTACAGAACAATCAGCATATTATGTGGGATGAAGAGAGAGTGAATGCTGAACTCAAGAAATACATGACGGGAGCTTTCAATAGCATCAAAAACATGTGTCGAACGTATGAATGCAACCTTCGGATGGGAGCCTTCACGTTAGGAGTCAGCCGTGTTGCACAGTGTACTCTTTTAAGAGGATGGGGATCTTAAATACTATTGCTTTACTTTTAATCATTTCTCCACGAACTGTGGTTCATAGCCTCATATTATTCCTTTCAATACCGAGTGAATCAAGACAACCTTGCTGTTGGAAGTTTTTATTCAACTAGTAGTAACATTACATGGTAAATTTCGGGTTCTGGTTCTTTAATACTCTTTCAAGTCAATCTACTAAACTTCTTATTTGCATTTTAAGCCCCTCATCAGTGTTTACTCGCTATTCTTTCTCTCTAGAGTATTAACTCTCTCTTACCTCTTCCTTGTTTGTCTTTGACAACACCTTGACTGCCTTCTAATGAGTTCAACCTATCATCAAGTATGAACCAGATATGGTTGTAGCATCAAGTGATGCCTACGACGGGGCACAGGCAAAAGAGCTTCCTGTTCTTGAGTAGATTATTATATTTGTGTCTTTGCTCATATTGTTACACCTAGATTTATTTCTTTTAATATGTGAGTCTCCTAGATCTATTCCTTCGGGTATCTAGATTCGGTTGTATTGTACTATATATTGAATGATATATTCTATGGAATGAAATTAGGAGAGATATCTTTGACATGGTATTTGAGCTAACACTAGCTCTATCTTGGTTTTAAAAAGCGCGCCTTAGGCACACCTAAGCGCAAAGCGACTCTTGAGACGAGAGTTGGGGCTTTTTGTAACATAAGGCGCATGCTGTACAAAAAGCGCAAAAAAAAACGCGATTTTCCGGGAAAAAATCCCTCTAAGGCGTGTGCTTCTTGTATGGGTTTTTTTTTTTGCTTCATAATGCTATAAATGCTGCTAAAAAGTTTATACATATAGGAAATTTATATATTAAAGCCTATATAAACCTTATTTGTTGCTATATTTTGGGTGGGGATGTTAAAAACCCGTAGGATATATTTAAAATTTTATATAAACGTTTAGCGCTTTGCTTACGAAAAGCCCACCGCTATTGCGCTTTGGTTTTAGACCTTGTCGCCGGTGCACTTCTTGCTTTTTAAAACCAAGGGCTCTATACCGATAGTTTTTGTGCAGCCATCGCAAACTAAGTGCTCGCCCTTTCCTCTATTGACCCCTTAATTCCCTTCTTGGCCAAACCAAACCCTACTTGATACCATGGCGGATGCCAAACTTGGATCTAGTGCCAAAAACACCCTTCATCGTGGTCGGGCCAATCTTACTCGTCATAATCCCACCGTCACTTAATTTAATCATACAACACCATTTTCTTTTGATTTTGAATTTATGAATTTGTTATGGTGATGTTTGCTATGATCGCCAGCTCTACAGTTTCTCTTACAAGACAACTGGATAACTGATATAAAAATTGTGAATTTTGACAAAATTATCAACTTATGCGACAAGAAACAAGATCGAAGATTGTTTTAGTTTTTAAGTTTTTATTATTAGTTTCTTTTATGGTTTCTTGTTTTCTAGTCTGAACGTCTGATTTCCTACCGCTCTGACTATAGGCAAATATATGATTAGATTATTAGAATTCATTATTGATTATTATTAGGTTGAACCTCCTGGTACAACTGTGAAAGGTTTCATTATACACTCTGTATATCTTAACCATCCTATGCATGAATGGCCAATCAACTATTTTACCATACAACACACTAACATATCAAGTGTAATACATAATCCCACTAAAATAGCTATGCAACTTCTAAACAAACTATTAAAGAGTAAACATAATACATAAGCCACTCTAATATAAACAATGACGAACATAAACATAACATATATTTCAACTACGTTGTTTTAAGCTTTCTCTCATTAATCTTCGTCGTTGAGATGTATTCCTAATATCAATTTCAGGAATAGCCACAGGTCATGATGTTTTCTTTAGTCTTTACTGTGAGACCTGCAAGTAAATGTATTAGAACTCGAAGTCTAAGTTGTAGCATTCAACATGATATATACGTGTTTATTAATTGATTCATTAAAATGTGTAATTGTTTTTTTCATTTTATTCACTCATACAAACATCTAAAACTATAAAATTTTAGACTCAGTTTTCTTATTATGTTTGTTGTGTGATTAAAGTGACAACCAATGTTGCTGAGACCGGATAGAACCAGCTGGTCCAACCGGTCCGACCGGGAATCGGAGATGTGGCCGAACCAGTTCGCATCAATTCGTTTTGAAGGGGTTCGACCGGCCGGTTCGTCCCGAATCGGTGGTCGGACCGGGGGTCGCACCGGATTTCGATTTTCTTATAATAGGTAAAAACGAGGTGTTGAATAATAAATTAGTATGTTGGACATAAAAATATAATTAAGTTTTATATATAACTATAAAATACAAACATAAATTACTTATATTTAATTATATGTATAACTATATATATGACATAGCATATATATAATTATGATATCATCCGGTTCATAAATTCAGTCCGACCGGTCTGACCACCAAACCAGTAAAGCGTCCGGTTCGACGTCCGATCTGGTTCTGAAAACATTGGTGACGATAATAAATTGATCTCTAGATCTAAAATGCACTTAGGAAAAGATTTTATTTTACATACATAATTATAGTTTTGAAAATTTTGAACTTTGTTATTTTCATATTTTCAAAACTAGTCAAAGGCAAAAATTGTATAAACAGAATTTATTTGGTAGTGATGATATAGATCATTGCAAAAGTCAAGCAGTGACCTTCTTGCTGATCATCAATCAGATTGTTGAATTTCGTGAGTCGAGCTTCATAAGACGACTCGTGTTGAAAGCCTACAAGTTACATTGAAAAACAAAAGGCAAGATTTGTTATCCCCAACAACATAATCAATTACCAGGGAGGACATACAAAGTCTTTAATTTTGAATACTGACCTATGGGTTTATCGTAGATGTATTGTGAGACATCAAAATGTTGAACTTGATCCATTGAGCTGAGAATTTCACAACCTGGCTTACGCCTTTTAAAACCTACAAGTCTCAATCTACAAGATTAAACGATGAACTTATATACAGAAAACTAAATATAGGTGAAGACTTACATGGGAATACAGTGAGAATGGAATTTTGAAGCTTCATCCAAAGATCTTCAAGAAAGTGATAATACACATCTCTCCATCGTTTGCTAATAATCAACGGGGCAATGATGACCCAAAAACCAATAACCAAACCAAGGAGTGTAAAAATCACTAGGATCCAGTCAATGCCATGAGATCCATCGTGTTCGTCATCAGTTCCTCTGGTATTGTCAGTATGTTGTGAACACTTGGGAAGAGGATCCCCACAAAGTGCATTACCAATGAAACTCGACTCCTTAAAGGTTTGAAGTTGAGGGCCTGTCGGAATTCTTCCTACAAGATTGTTGTAGGATATGTTCAGAAAACTCAAACCACTTAATGTCGATAAACTTGAAGGAAATTTTCCATCAAGATGGTTTCTTGATAGATCTAATGATTCAAGCACTCCTTTTTTGCTAAATAAGTTGGGAATTCGCCCAGTGAGATTATTTTGTGATAGATTCAGGTAACGTAAGCCCAGAAGTGAAACAAGTTCATCAGGAATTGAGCCTGAAAACTTGTTATTAGAAAAGTCTAATGTAGTCACCAGATAAATAATGTTTTCATACGTAGAAACTCGACCCTTTGTCACCAACGATGCACTGCCTAGAACTTGATTCTGGAAAATGGTGTCGTAAAGAATAAACGGACTTGATGTCTTACTTCCAGAAATGACCGTGAAGTTTGTAAAGCATGTCGGAAGGTTCCCAGAAAGATCATTATGAGCAAGATCCATGATCTGTATAGAACTTAGATGACAGATTTCAACTGGGATTTCACCTTTCAATTTATTAGAACGAAGACTTAGAAGTTTTAGACTTGTGTTGTCTCTCCTTATTGATGTCGGTATTCTTCCAACCAAGTCATTTTCTGCTAGCTCAATGATTATCAAACTCTTGGAGTTCAATAATGACACAGGTAAGTTCCCAGATAATTTGTTATCCCGCATATCTAATGATAATAAGTTTGAAAGATTTCCTAGAGAGGATGGTATTACACCTGAAAATTGGTTCTTCTCGAAGTTTAAAATGACAAGTGACTCCCAATTCATCCAACAATCCGAGATAACACCCGAGAGATTATTGCTCGCTAGATTTAGAACTCTTAACTGTCGTGAGTCTTGAATGCCATAACACAAAAACTGCTCTACAGACCCCAAGAGTTCATTGTTCGAAAGATCTAGGAAATCCAAGTCCGGTCTATTAAAATGACCAGGTAACATACCATGGAAATGGTTATCACTTAGATCAAGAATTGCTCCCGAGGCAAGAAAACTAACATTTCCCAACTTCCCTTGAATGTTGTTGTGAGATATGTTCAAGAATGTTACACTAGAGAATGTAGTCCAAATCCAAGTGGGGATGTTGTTTGATATGTTTGTGTTGGATAAATCTAATTCCGTTAAGCTTGTTTGTGACCGAATCCACAACGGAAAATCAGGGCCTAAACTACAAGAACCTATTCTCAACACTTCGAGCTGAAAAGGCGGTATCCAGTCGTCAATGTTTAACTTAAACACTAACTTGTTGTTCCCAATCCAAAAGTTTTTAATGATGTTAGATTAGCTAAGTGGCTTTCGGTCACAGTACCAGTTAATACATTGTGATGAACACTTAGAAAAACTAGATCCCCAAGTCGCCCGATACTTTCAGGAAGACTTCCATTCAACTTGTTAAATGATAGATCTAAGAAATTCAATGATGACAAAAAACCAATGGTATTAGGAATAGAACCTGTGAGTTGATTCATATTCATCTGAAATGTTTTCAAGTGAGATAAAGTTCCTACCGAATCCGGAATGGTCTTTGTTAATTGATTGTAAGCAAGATCAATGCTTCTCAGATTCTTCAATCTTCCTAGTTTTTTTGGTAGTCGACCCGTCAGATAATTGCCACGAAAGGCTAACAATTCTATTTTAGGTGACTCACATTCACAAAATCTTTCAAGAAGGTCCGACACATTTCCAAAGAAATTGTTAGATTGAAGATCAAGGGTAATCAGATTGCAAAGATTACTTAAAGATTTAGGTATCTCCTCAACAATCCGATTATTCGATAAGTCAAGATGAACAACAGAAGACAAGTCATGTAAGTTACCAACAACTGGAGCAGAAATATTACAGTTACTAACATCAAGAAAACGAAGATTACTTAAGCTAGACAATCCGTTCAAACTTTTAGATTCAAGATTACTAAATATCGGATCACCATGAAGATCTAGAACATGTAATGTTGACAGATTTCCACATTGGTGAGGGATTTCCCCACTGAATTGTGATTTTGAGATGTTAAGATATCTTAGATTCTTGAAAGAACCGAAGAACGTTGGAATCGGGCTGAATCCAAAATCATTGCAGCTTAAGTCGAAAAACATGAGTTGTGATAATTTGGTCACTGAAGGACTTATGGATCCTCCCAACATTTGTTTTGCTGCTTCTTCTAGTTCATCTTCGGTGTCGTAAGATCCATGACAATGGCCGTGAATTCCATCGTCCGGTCCTCGAAGATGAATCTCTTCTACGTGACCGGTGACGTTGTTGCACACCACACCGGACCATGTGCAACAGTCTTTGCCTACCCAAGAAGATAGACGGTTTGCACGGTCGATGAGATTGGTCTTGAGCTGAATGAGCACCAACCGCTCGGCGGCGATACATAGTACATGATCTGAGTTTTGATCAGATAGGCCGAAGGCACAAAGTGATGAAACAAATAGAAACCAAAGACATGATGAAAAAGATAACGCATCAAGTGTTGGAGCCTTCATTGTAGAATGCAACAAGGTTTACGTTTTTAGTTTCTATTTTTATAAAGTGTGAATGTTGCAAGGCTTCACATAATATCTATACTTAATTACACGGGTGGTTCCTATGGTTAGACTTGATTTTACTTTTGGTTCCTAACTTTTTGAAATTACAAGGTTGGTCCAATACTTCGCAAAAACATAACAACGATGGTCCCTGAAGCGGATGGACGTTAAATTTTTTTTAATGACTAAAATATCCCTACATTCAAACCCCTTCAGCTACCACCACCAAGAATAACGATGGATCTGATTGGTGATGGTGGTCGGTGGTTTTTAAAGTTGTGGTTGGTGATGGTGGTGATTAAAGGTTGAAGGTGGTGCTAGTAGTGATGGTTGAAGGTGGTGTTGGTGGTGGTTGAAGGTTGAAGGCAGTGTTGGTGGTTGAAGGTGGTGGTGGTGGTGACGATGGTTGACAGTGGTGGTGGTGGTGACGGTGGTTGCAGTGGTGGTGGTGGTAATAGTGGTTAAAGGTGGTGTAAGTGGTGTTGGTGGTTGAAGGTTGAAGGTGGTTGTGGTGGTTGAAGGAGGTGATGGTGGTGGCGGTGGTTGAAGGTGGTGGTGGTGGCGGTATGAGATAATAGTGGAGATGGTGAAGAAGAAAGGGTGAAGGAGGGTTTGGTGTGGTGGGCAGGGGTATTTTTGTTATTTCACATGCACTTAACAGTAGAAGTTAATGTCCATCCGATTCAGAGACTATCATGTTACGTTTGTGCAAAGTATTAAACTACTCTTTTAATTTCAAAGAGTTAAAGATCAAAAATAAAATCAGGTCTAACCATAAGAACCATCCGTATAATTAAATCTAATATCTAGCATTCACATCACACATTTAATGCTGGTATGAATGATTCAAACCTCCGTACAATTATGAAATACATTGGTCTGAAATGAAAAATAAGTCATAACATTTTCATCACTTTTTCTTATCTTACGAGATATTAATATATTTAATTAACTGATAAAAATAGAAACTGTGCAACTTATGGGTACTATTCAGTAGTTATTTTTCGGTTTAACTTAAATTTAACAATTATAAAATTTGTTTATTGTTTAATAATCTTTTACTTAACTATAATTACCTTCTTCAAATTAAATGTGACAAAAAAATCTTTTAGCATTAACCAATGAACGAAAATGGTTTTCTATAACCAATAATCTTTTAACCAATATGAACGAAAAAGGTTTTCTACAACTTTATTGCTATAATCATATTGTCAGAAGTCATACGTAAACATGGAAAAGAAGATATTTTCATGTGGACATGCTAGAGTGAAATTTAGGTAAAAATAGGAATAAAAATACAACTTAATTAGTCATTGGTGTAATGAAGTTGTGATTTTTTAAATGATCCAGAGTCTGTATGTTATATCGACATTGTTACAAATTTAGTTGAAATATTAATATATATATTTCAACACATAAAAAATGGAACAAAAAGAGTTCGATGAATTGAATCCTTCTCATCGGTCATTTATGTCCTTGGTGTACTGGGACAACACAATTAGAAATGTTACAATTTGTATCGCTTTTCTCTTAATGGCTCTAATAAATTGAACCAACAACTACATATTTCAACGATACCTAAGAATCATAATATGAATTATATATGTGCAACTTCAGTGTCTATTTGAAGCCTGAAACATGTATTCTGAATTCTGGTTTATTTTTAATTTGTAAATCCATGTTTCTACGTGATCATTTTTTTGCTTTAGCTTCTTGTAAATCCGTGTTTCTCTGTCATTATATTTTCCTCACTACGTGAGATAAACACGTGATTACACGTATTTTCTTTACAGCCACGTTCTTCCTCATGAACCGATACAATTAATCCGTTATGATGAAAAGATATTTTTTTAAATTGTTTAGTTGGAGGGGTGATTTACATAAGTCTCATGAATGATTCCCATGTGTACAGTGACGGATTTAGAAGAAAATTTCAAGGGTAACGTAAATTTTTTTTTAACGTACATTTATATTAATTCCATTTAAGATTGAAGGAACTGAACCAGAATGAATTGAACTTAAAAGAATTGTTAAACCAATAGTATCATTATTATTAGAAGCAATATTCTACTCTTCAAATTGTCTTTTAAAAAGATTACCAATAAAAACTTGTTTTTTCATCTTTCAAATCCCTAATTTTATAACAAATAACACAATAAAATTACAAATTACACTTATAAATAACACAATTCAAATACCTATCAATATCTAATTTCAATATCAAATCTCTAATTCTTCTTTCAACCTCTACTTCATATATCTAATTGCATAAACCCTACGTATTAGAAATTGAACCAAATAACAATTAATTTTTATAACATATAACACTTAAATATTTAAAATTGAACAACATAAACCCAAAATCCTTAATTTCATAGTGTAAAGAGAAAAAAAAACAAGAAATATAACCTCGAAGTGGACGGTGAGTTGGTGAAAGATCACATGTGCACGGTGGCAAGGCCGCTGCAGTAGGCGGCATTCGACAGTGGTCGGCCGGACGGCCGGCAATGGAGACGTGGGGTGATCGGCTGTGTGGGTGGATGGTGGCTTACTGGATGTGGCCTGTGGAAAGGGACGAAGGGTCGATGGGGGCATGGTGCGATGAATGGTTTTTTTATTATTTTAAGTTTTATGTTTGATTGAGTTATGAGTATTTGGGCTAATTAGTTTGGCTTTTTAAGTTGTTTAATGTTTTTTGTGCTTATTTTTATTTTGAGCTTGTTAATTATTATTGTATTGGATTATTAGGTATTTTGGGTTTATTAGTTATTTATGTTTTTATAAAATGTAATATTTTTTATTAAATATAAGATTATTTTTTATAAAATTTAAAACTTTCTATTAAGTGTTGAGTTTAAGAAAAATTTAGGGGTAACGTAATATTTTCTCAGGGGTAACGTAAAACAGTAAAAAAAGAAATTTATACAAAACCGTAATTTTTTTACACTACCCGTAAAAAGTTGAGAGGTAGCGGAGGCTACCACTCAACTTAATGTATGTCCGCCTGTGCATGTGGATGATTCTATTGTATAGATGGTAATGTGTTTTATGGTTTCACAATTAATTCAAACTATGTGCACATTTGAAAACTTATGATGTACATGAATGTATGCTGGTTTAAGCGTCTTTGGTGAGTGTTGGTCGATTAATCTTGTAATGCATGGTTTTGTAACATTGGGCACGTCTAAATGTGTCCTATAATTGTTTCCACTTGTGTGCTCAAACTAGTAAATCTATGGGACACAAATTAACATTTTTGGGATGACAGAAAGCACAAGCAAGTTTTTAGTCGCTAACTAATTTTTTTGTGTCATAGCTATTTTCGTAGTGCAATGCATGTTATAAATAATTTTTTTCCATCAAGATAAATAGATGTTTTAAATGTATACTAATCTATACTAATAAAACAAAATAATTATTATCATATATCGTTCTCACAATCGTTTTGTCAAATGTCATCTTTTTACAATCATAGGAAGAGACTTGCTGGTTTCTTGTAGAAGAAGAACATCGAAGGGCTCAAAAACGCTTTACGCTTTCGCAAAATCTCCTTCGCGGTGAGACCGGTGTACGACGGTGGTGGGTAATTAAAACGCGGCATCGGCGGAAAACCGAGACATTCATTCTTCGATACAGACACCGCTTGTTCAGAGACACAGCGACAAAGACATCGTGAGAATCAATCTCTAGCCGACCGCAATATAATTCCTCACAGTGTCCCAACCTTCTAATTCCCAAATTACCATCGAATTCGGAGCTAATCTGGGAATCCTCTTATATCCGTCCAATTGCTGATCTTTAATCAGTGTTTCTTTGGAAGAACTTGAATCTGACCAATCAAATACGCATCTGGGGGACAATTTACAGTAGTTGATGGTGATTTTACTAATTTGTAGCGGTGATGGAGGTGAACACAATGATAGAAATGGGTGGTGTAGCAACTCAGCAAAGCTTCATCTCTCACTCCATTCTCCATAAAATAACATAATCGTTCGGCATCGGAGATGGAAACTCCAGCAGGTCGTCGGAGAACCCAATGGACGATGTCGGCATGCATATCTAAAAAACTCTTGCTTCAAACATTTACTGCCAGTCACCACTACGCACCTGTACTCAGTAAGCTTCACCATGCCGGAAATCACCCTATTTACAGCCGTTGATGATGATCCGGTGGTGTTGGTGTTGTGGTGGTGCTCTCGAATGTGAAGAAAGGGGTAGTCGTGGGTATGGATTAGGGTTTTTGTGTTAGATTAAAGGGTTTGGGGTAAAATTGTCACACCCCAACCTTAACGGCGGAAACGTCGAGATGTGAGGGTTAAGATTGTTCACAGTCACATAACACTACCATAAATTGTAAATATAAAAATTCAATAGTTGAAATAAACATTTCAACCGAATATCTCAACAAACAAAAATAAACAAAGTTCAACTTTCAAGTCTCAAGTTATTTTATTTATTTTTTTCTAGATCCAAATCCTAGGTGTAAGCATGCTTCAAAAGATAATCATCAACCTTGTGCATTTCCTGAAACATGTTAAAAATAAAAGGGTCAACTTTAAAAGTTGGTGAGTTTCCATGGGTTAAGCATACATATATATATAAAAGTTTACAAGTAGCAATTCATGTCAATGGTTACGAATAAAGCAAGTTTATAGATAACATATAGCTACAATCAAACCTTGACCAAGAATATCATTTACAAGTTTAACGATTAGCTAAGTGTACTTGGTTCCCATGATGAACAAGCATACGTCATCAGGAGCCGGCAATAACCTCGGCTTTAGCACCAAATAGGCTTGTCAGGCCCATAGATCTATGACGTCGCCAGGCTAGCAATAGTTAATGATTGTCAACATATAACATTCATCATATAAGGCTCACAATATTACAAATAACCATGACAAAAAGTAAAGATGAATTGCATGTGCGTTTACAAGTATCAAGATGTTTACAAGTGCAAGTTTATAAAGTTAACATGTTTCACCCCAAAAGGTGTGAAATAAAGTAAAAGAGAGGCATGGAAAAACTCACATGATATAAGTTGGTGTTAAAGGTAATAACAAGTAATTAAGTGGTGCTCCAACGATTCCTTTTACAAGATACCTAAACGTATATATTCCAAGATTAAGTTTAAAGATAAGTTTAACGATTCATATGTGAACTAGGGTTTCAAGTGGAGTTTGGTGCTTTTGACAAATAAATAATTTTAACAAAGGGTCCGCTTATATTTTGGATTCAATGAAAAAGAAATAAATATACTATTTAAGTATTTTAATATAAAGAAATAAATGTAAATCATCTATAATAACTAGTAAAGTTTAAATATAAAGTTTAAATAAACTTTTATAATTATTTAAAATAATCATGATTTAATCAATAATTTAAGGGTAACGTTTGGATCAATAATAATTTATTGATTTAAGCTATCATTTTAAAGTCCATTTTATAGCTAATAACTAGAAATGATTTTTTTTTTGTCATATTGTTTTATTAAGAAAATATATTAAAATTACAGAAAATATTGGGGTAACTAAAAAATAATTTTTAGTCATTAAAAATGATTTTTATAATTTTTTATAAATTTTCTGGACTTAAATAGGTTAAAAAAACGAGTTTTTAAAAAAATGGGGGGGTGCCCGGGTTCGAACCCGGGACCTCAAGGATAGAAAAGTGATGTGTTACCATTAGGCTGGGGCGCCTATGCCTGTTAGGAAATGGGTTTTAATTCACAAATACAAAGAAAACCCCCAAACCATATGAACCCTAGAATGATTTGAACCAAATTGAAGATCAATTCGTTACTGTTAACGCTAATGATCATGGGGCTTTTGTTCCCCATGAAAAATCGAGTATGTAGGTGGGTTAAATTACCCGGTTGAAGTCGAATTGATGATAAGGAAGACGAAGAACAGGCCGCGACCGAAGCTATAATCAATCGATGTGCAAATGATGATGATAATCAAATTCGTTGCACAGAAAGCTTCTATTGGTCTCGATGATTGAAAGCCCTTTATCAATTTCACTTAATAATGACCGAGGGTTGAAGAACACTAATGTTGCAGGTCGCGATAAAGGGGATGATCGAATGTGATGTTCGTGTGAGTTTCAGGTGAAATTGAGATTGATAGCAGCTTAGGATTAGTTAAATGTTCGATTATGATATATTTAATTTGATTATTATTGAGTTTTAATGTTCGAACGGCTCTATGATTAAAAGCTTCGGTTATTCAAACCGATTGGGTTCATAACCGACGTCTAAACGCAATTAAGGTGCGTGTTCAAGTTCGAAACGGGTTCACGAATCGATTTGGAACGGTTTGGGATCAAGATTCGAAGGGTTTCGATGGTTTTGGGGTCTCGCCGGAGTTGGCCGGAGCCCTCGCCGGAATCACGGGGTTGGGGGGAAATCTGGTTTGGGTTTTTGAATTTTACACAATTGGTCCCTGTAGTTTTAATTTTTGTTATTTTAAATACAACTTTATTTTTTTAAAGTTTCTAAATTGACAATAAAGCCCCCTGAACTTAATTAAACTTTAAGTTTTAACTATTTTATAACTTATTAATTATTTAACTTTTATAACTTATCATTTCTATTATTATTATTTTTATCTTATTTTAACTATTATTATTATGTTTATTATATTAAAACAAATTATTAACTCTTAAATTAATGAATTAATACACCATAAAAGAAACATTCATAAACAACCCATATAGTTTCTTAAATGACATAAATGGTCCTTACAAGAACATAACAAGGTTAACTATCAATTAACGAAAACACGAAAGGTTACAAAAATGACTAAAATATCCATAGAAGACAGAGAAGGTGGGGCAAGTTAACAAACAAAGTTAACGGTGTTAGCCCTTTAGATGCAGATAGTTAAAAATAGAAACGTCGGGTATATAAAACGAGACTTTAAAACTATATGGATGCAAATAGTTAAAATTAACAAATATCAGGGATACAAAAGATAATTTACTCAAATTTCTTTCATTGAATTCATGTTTTTAAATAAAAATGACAACTTTTTTAAACATTGGAGGTCATATGTAAGAAAAAATCTTTTTGAATAAAAATGGCATATATGATCAAACCACTGGAAGGAAAATGATAATTCTCTCTAAAAATTTTATATACTTAGTTTCAATAAAAAATATATTTAAATTCTACATATAGCATATATTGTCAACCTTGTAAGGTTATATTTGACAACCAATTTAATAAGTAAAATGACCAATATTTTGTGACTCGGATCGTACCGATCGGACTGGGATTTGGATGTCCAACCGGTCCGATCCGCCGCAATTCGTTTTGTGGCCAACGAACCAGCTGGTTCGGAGCAGTTGGTAGTCAGGTTGGGATCCGGGTTGGACATCATATTTGATATTTTTATTTTTCTAATTTTTTTAGATTTGAATAAGTTTAACGGGCGAGTTGAACAATGAATTAGAGTGTTTGTCATAAGATTATTGTTGAGTTTTATATATAACTAAAAAATACAAATATAAAATACTTATATTGAATTATATATATAACTATATATAATATTATATATAAGGGGGGTTATCTTGAGAACTCAATTTATAAAAACTCTAAGAACCAATGTAAACCACATTTAATATCACTTGCAAGTCACATGTCCTTTCTATTTTTTAAAGCGCTTATAACTTTTTTCATGATATTATTTTTTTTAAAAATTTCATCATAAAATTCAGTATTTTTTATCTTTTCAATGCATACCATATTGATATATTTTTTAAAAAAATCATTCACCCCGTTATTTACACATGTGTAAATCCGGTCATTACACGTGTAAATTAGGTATTTACACATGTGTAAAGCGAAGTTCGTAAAAAAGTCTTTTTATTTTTAATAATTTTTTTATCTTTTTATGAACAAGGGAAAGAAGAGAATTATTTTTTTATTTTTTTATTTTTAATTATGTTTTTGTTATTACAATTTTGACATTGAAAACTTGTGGATCACATTGGTTTATACAGTTTTCACAAAAAAAAGTTCTTATTTGATCCTTCCCCCGTACATATATATATAAGGGAGGGATCAAATGAGAACTTTATTTTTTGTGAAAACTCTAAAAACCAATCTGATCCACTAGTTTTCAATGGCAAAATAGTAAATAACAAAAACATATTAAAACTTAATAAAACAAAAATAACATAAAGTAAACTATGATTCCCCACTGATTTGATCATAGGTGAAATCCAACCCCTTCTTAATAAAAAATAAAAATGTTTCCTTCGTTTCCCTCTTTCATAAAAAAATAAAAAAAACGTCTCGTTTTTTAACGAAATTCATTTTACACATGTGTAATACCAGATTTATACATGTGTAAATTCGGTATTACACATGTGTATAACCAGATTTACACATATGTAAATAACGGATGGACGATTTTTTTAAAAAAAGTATATCAATATGGTAGGCGTTGGAAAGATAAAAAATACTAAAAGTAATGGTGAAATTTTTTTAAAAGGATATTGTCGTGAAAAATTTATGAGCGTTTTAAAAAAAGGTGGAAATAGCATGTGACTAAAATCATATTGGTTCCTAGAATTCTAAAACAAATAATGGTTTTCAAGATAACTTTACCCTATATATATATATATATATATATATATATATATATGTGTGTGTGTGTGTGTGTGTGTGTGTGTGTGTGTGTGTGTGTGTGTATATGTATGTATATATGTACGTACGTACGTACGTATGTATGTGTGTGTGTGTGTGTGTGAACGTTCTGAAAAGTGTAAGTTCTTTACACCTGGTAAATATTTACAAATGACAATAGTCGTAACTAATTACGTTTATGGATTTACACACATACATAAAGAACATATTTTTGTATATGCATAATGATGTTATTCAAAAAAAAATAATGATTTTGACTTGTATTCAAAAGTTAACACGTTATCTAATAATAGAGGGTTAACATTTGATCCTTGCTTATATATATGTATAATTATAATGTCTTCCGGTTGTTAAATATGGTCCGACCAGTCGATCTGTAAAATGATCGGTTTGCCGTCTAATTTGGTTTTAAATACATTGAAAATGACAACACATTTAAGTAAGTGTGATGTTATGTTTAAGATCTATAAATTGGGTCAAACAAGTGGGAACATCTGCTATTTACTCTTTTATTTAAGTAAAAATATCACAGAATAATAATAAAATTTTAAAAATATTTTAATTTGATCACACATGCATATTTTCCCTAATAGGACTCCTAAACCATCAAATCGAGTCATTATAGAATTTTCTTACGTAAAGAAAATAATGAAGAAGAAGACGTGGGGTCGATGTTTTTAATATATGATATTATACTAAAAGTAAAAAATATGTTAATTAATTAAATTAAAAAAATAAAAGAATTACCTAAATATCACTTGACCGTTCCACATTAGCATCAAAAAAGAAAAACATATTTTCTGATTAAAACAAAAAAAACATGCTAAAACATGTTAAAACTTATAATTTAAATAAAACATAAAAGCCGAATGACCTAATTGACTTTTTAAACTTAAGTTATTTAATTGAAACATTTTGAAAACCTAATTATTATTTTATAAAGTTACCATTTTATTTAATTCAGCATTGCATTTGAATATAACCAAAAACAAATATCACTTGTTATTTCATATGGGATTTTGACAATTATAATTCTTAAGCACTATAACAAAGCAGTACTATAGCAACGGCAATCTGAACGCCTATACCAACGACAAAATGTTGCTACAAAGATTGACGGCTTAGCCTCGTAGTTAAATGTCGTCGGTAATCTGGTCGTCGGTAGTTTTTGCTATAGCAACGATATGTCGTCGATATAGGTAACATATTTTTAGGGTTTTTTTTCATATTTTTAGCAATAAAATAAAATTAAAAAACCATGAAAAATCATATGGACACAATATGTCGTCGTTAAAATATTCAGAAAATGTGCCAAATTTCCCCTCTAGAGACTTATGATCAAAAACCAAAAAATTCAACGACCACATGTTCATACAAACTTCATAGGAACGACCAATGTTATCACTATATGTACATCGTAATATGGTCATATTCTTATAGTGACTAGCAATCTAAACTAATATATACGAAAAAACAAATTTATACTTTTTGAGATTTTTACATATTTCATCTTCATAAGAGTATTAGCTATGGATCTTCTCAAATAAAAAATCAATTGCATATTTTCACTTAAAACTCATATATTATGACATATTTATCTATTAGCTTTAATTAACTTATCAAATAAATATTTTTTCTTGTTTTTAGTAAGAGATTTTATATATTATTTTTTTTGTATTATAATTGTTTAATACTTTGGTTTTTCTTTTATTTATTTTTTGGTATTTGGAGTTGTAACTTTAATAATTAGTGATTTTTGTTTTGAAATGAAATCTAAACTTTTGTATTTGAAGATGTAAATTTATTATCATTATTTATACAAAAAGCTTAAAAAATGAAATACGTAAAATCCTATGGTAAAAAATATTGATAAAATAGTCTTTCATTAAATTGATCGTAATAAACTGGATAAATATGTAATATTATATGTTTTACAAATGAAAAATAAACAATGATCGTATACTTAACAAAATATGTAACTAGTCTTAGAAATGGAAAATACGGTGAATGTATTTTTCTTTTTCTCTACTAATTATATGATTCTTGTACGCTTTTTGGAGAAAGAAATGTGACTTAGAAAGAAGGAACAAATTTGAATGCACGTTCCCATTATAGATGGAGATTTTTCTAAGGAGAAAAAAAGTATATCTTATGCAAACACAAAAGAGCTATTATTGGCATTTTTCTCTGATTGAATATATTTTTTTCTTTCGATCATTGTAGAGTACGTGTAAACATATGTTCCTTTAGTTTCTATAGCTTTAGTCACCCTATCATGAAAACCCTCAAAAATATCTTCTTCGTGTCATTTGTTTCACATTGCCTTTATCGCTATGCACCTTTTGCTTATGAACGCAAAACTATGAAATCGTGTCGGTGTGGGATATATGATTTATGCTATTCCCGGTCTCGCCCCCTGTTGATCGAACTGTAAAACCATAATATTTCACAAAGATTAGGGATCATGTTTAGGATATTAGGTGGTTTTCATTTACCGGGAACCACTACTAAACAAGTGAGCATCCCTGATGGACGCTTCCACCAAATACTAATATTAAAAACTAAACTGCGAGCCGAAATAAATCTAGCTACCATAAAATTAATATATAGGATATATACATGTTTATACAAAATATAATAGAAAAAGAAACTAGCTAAGTTGGAGAGGGTCTTGTAAGGCGAGATTCTGCAAACGTTAAAAATATACGAGTAGTCTATTATTGATGATATATATAATACATACATTATACAAAATAGAATCATCATCTCATAAATAAAACCAATTCCAAAAATCTTGTAAAAAAAATCACCAATCGTCACCATCTCGGTGAATGAACTCATTCGACACTTCAGAATATCGTCCAAAATTCCAACTTACCCCACATACAACCAACAATCTTACTGCAACTAATATGGACGACTCTGATTCAAGTGAGGAAACATTAGCTCCGTTTGGAGGAGAAGGAGGCATCGATGCAAACTCTAAAGAAGACTTAAGAAAAAATGGGGAAAAGACAATTATGACGGCCATTTCCTTCGTATTGATGTTACATATGTCTTTAGATCATTGTTAAGAAAGTTCTTGGTCATTGTGATAGTACATTCACTATAGATTGTAGGAAATTTCTTTTGAGATGTTACTTTGATTAGATGTTAGACAATGCCCTTACCTAATTACAGGTTGCAAGAATGTCGTTAACTCGTTCATATTAGCCACAATTGCAACCTATCAGCTTACCTTATTTCATCCGCTCTATGATTTAAGTGGTTTATTTAATTTTCACTTATTAATATATATATAATATGAACTCAGACGAGGACACACACAAATACATATATTCCTATTTACGTGAACTACAAGAATCAATATTGCACTTTAGTTCAATGTTAAAATTAAATATTACTTTAGTTTAATGTTAAAATTAACAACTTAAATCATAAAAAGTGTTAAATTAAGTTGTATGTATATGTGATGATAATAATGGATGACAAATTTGTCATTAGGATGTTGCTAGGTTATGATCTTGTAGATCCTCAAATAGTTGATGCACAGGACCACAGATGAAGGTTTTTTCTGGTTTAAGGGACTTTTTGTCTTGCAAATTCTATAGAAAAGAATACAATCAAAACACGTTTGACGCTTCCTAACATGAACCATAGAACGTAAAAGAACCGTCAAACAAACCAAAACAGAATAAAACTCAAGACATGAATAAAACTTGGCTACATAGCCAAACAGATAAACATATCAATCAATGAAAAATCATAACAAGTAATAGTGGGTCCTATACACACATGATTTTAACAACACTAACGAGGTTAACTTTGTGTGTATATGATAATTCAATAATGATATAAGGCGACAATGTACGTTGAAAGGTAACAACCCAAAATAATAGTACACGTTACCTAAAATAATTGATGCTTTTACTATGCTCAAAACAAAATATCTTTTTCTCCATTTGATATTTATCTTAAGTGGTCCAATATATGTTTTGATCAAAAATTTCTTCTCTCGTAAAAAATATTTTTAACTATAGATTTTATTCTAACTTTTTTGAAACATTAACCTAACGGACAATAAATAACATTAAGGGTACTACTATAGATATGTCAGCTAACACCATCATATGGGTCGTATGTGAAGACAAAAGTTGTTCATCATACGGACCATAGGGTCTTAGCATTGGTGTTCATGGTATCAGTTACGTCTATCATGACATACGGCACGTATGACACGGAAAAATTTTAGTATGTATATATAAGTGTCAGTCACACAACATACAGTCGGATGATTTGACGAACGTACACCATCTCATTTGGTCCCTCAGACAACCCGTATGACCATTATTCTCCAACATCAAGACCCGTATATTCATTTGTTACATGCCATACGGACTATATGACACGTCATTGATGTTTAGATAGTATGTTAGCTTGCGGCGTTTGGCTAGACCGCCCAAAACTTAAATATTGTTGTATCATTTTAGATTGTTACGTATTCAAAGGTTTACAACGTTCATGTACACATTATAAGGGAAACATGTGTTTTGCACCAACCCTCAAATACTATGTAAACAATACTTCATCAATCCTTATAAAATGAAACTTAAAACTTTTTGCATTCAGAGTACTACAATGAATACTTTGACACTTACTACTTTATCTCCTTCATCATGCCTATGGCTTCTCTTTCTTTCATCACTTTACACCCTATGTCTCTCTAATCAAAACTCGGATCATGTACTATGTATACCCACCGAGCGATCGGTGCTTATTCAGCTCAAGAACAATCTCACCGACCACGCAAACCGTCTATCTTCTTGGGTAGGAAAAGACTGCTGCAAATGGTCCGGTGTGGTCTGCAACAACATCACCGGTCATGTAGAAGAGATTCATCTTCGAGGACCTGACGATGGATTTCACGGCCGTTGTCATGGGCCTTACGACACCGAAGACGAATTGGCAAAAGCATCAAAACAAATGTTAGGAGGAACCATAAGTCCTTCTGTCACCAAATTATCACAACTCAGGTATTTAGACTTGAGCTGCAACGATTTTGGATCGAGCCCAATTCCAACCTTCTTTGGTTCCTTCATGAATCTAAGGTATCTTAACATCTCAAGATCACAATTCAGTGGGGAAATCCCTCACGAACTTGGAAATCTATCAACAATACGTGTTCTTCATCTTCAAGACAATCCTATGTTCACTAATCTTTATTCTAAAAGTTTAAGATGGCTTGAGGACCTTAAACAGTTGCAACATCTGGATATGAGTGCAGTTGATCTCTCAAGAGCTTCAGATTGGTTAGAGGTGATAAGCACACTCCCTTCTTTGCTAGAAATACATGTTTCTTTATGCGGGTTAACTCAGCTTCCTAGTGAACCAACTACAGTTAGATTTACATCGCTTACTGTCCTAGATCTTTCGTACAACCTCTTCTCTGACAGCTTGTTGCCCGGGTGGGTTTTCGGTCTAAGTAATCTGGTTGTATTAGATCTCACTAATTGCTTTATTAGTGGTCTAAATCCGGGAACTCGTGGTGGTTTCCATAGCATGCCTTCTTTAAGAACTCTTAGTGTCGCAAGCGATAGTTTTGTGAATTCTTCCTCGTTACTGAACGGATTGTCTAGCTTAAGTGATCTTCGTTATCTTGATGTTAGTAACTGCAATATTTCGGCTCCGATTCTTGGCAGCTTACATAACTTGTCGTTGATTGTTCATCTTGATTTATCGAATAACCAGATTGTTGAGGAGATACCTAAATCTTTAAGTAATCTTTGTAATTTGGTTACCCTTGATCTGCAATCTAACAACTTCTCAGGAAATGTGTCTGAACTTCTTGAAAGATTTTGTGAATGTGAGGAACCTAAAGTAGAATTGTTAGCTTTTCGTGGCAATTATCTTACTGGTAGACTACCAGAAAAGATAGGAAGATTGAAGAATCTAGGAAGCATTGATCTTGCTTACAATCAGATATCAGGGATCATTCCGAATTCTATAGGAAATCTGTCTCTCTTGAAAACATTACAGATGAATATAAATCAACTCACTGGTTCTATCCCAGATACTATTGGTAGTTTGTCATCATTGAATTTCTTGGATCTATCGTTTAACAATTTGAATGGAAGTCTTCCGGAGAGTATTGGGCGACTCGGGGCACTACAGTTTCTAACAGTTCATCATAATTCAGTGACGGGTATTGTGACCGAAAATCATCTAACCAATCTATCATCCTTAGAAACTTTATGGATTGGGGACAATAAGTTAGTTTTCAAGTTAAACGACGTTAGAAATTGGATACCACCTTTTCAGCTCAAAGTGTTGAGAATAGGTTCTTGTAATTTAGGCCCTAATTTTCCTTTGTGGATTCGGTCACAAACAAGCTTAACAGAATTAGATTTAGCCAACTCGAACTTATCAGACACCATCCCTAATTGGATTTGGACTACATTCTCTAGTGTAACATTCTTGAACATATCCCACAACAATATTCAAGGAAAGTTGGGAAATGTTAGTTTTCTTGCACCAGGAGCAGTTCTTGATCTAAGTGACAACCACTTCCATGGTCTGTTACCTGGTCATTTCAATAAACCCGACTTAGATTTCCTAGATCTTTCACAAAATGAACTCTCGGGGTCCGTAGAGCAGTTCTTGTGTTCTGGCATTCAAGAACCACGACAATTAAGAGTTTTGAATCTAGCGAATAATAACCTGTCAGGTGTTATCTCAGATTGTTGGATGAATTGGGAATCTCTTGCCATTTTAAACCTCGAGAAGAACCAATTTTCAGGTATAATACCGTCCTCTCTGGGAAATCTTTCAAACTTATTATCATTAGATATGAGGGATAACAAATTATCTGGGAACTTACCTGTGTCACTATTGAACTCCAAGAGTTTGATAATCATTGAGCTAGCAGAAAATGACTTGATCGGAAGAATACCGACATCAATAAGGAGAGACAACACAAGTCTAAAACTTCTAAGTCTTCGTTCTAATAAATTGAAAGGTGAAATCCCAGTTGAAATCTGTCATCTAAGTTCTATACAGATCATGGATCTTGCTCATAATGATCTTTCTGGGAACCTTCCGACATGCTTTACAAACTTCACGGCTATTTCTGGAAGTAAGACATCAAGTCCGTTTATTCTTTACGACACCCTTTTCCAGAATCAAGTTCTTGGCAGTGCATCCTTGGTGACGAAGGGTCGAGTTTCTACATATGATAATATTCTTAATCTGGTGACTACAATAGATCTTTCTAGTAACAGGATTTCAGGGTTCATTCCTGATGAACTTGTTTCACTTTTGGGCCTACGATACCTGAATTTATCAGAAAATAATTTAACAGGACGAATTCCCAACTTCTTCAGCAAAAATGGAGTACTTGAATCTTTAGATCTATCTATAAACCATCTTGATGGAAGAATTCCTTCAAGCTTATCAGCGTTGACAAGTTTGAATTTTTTGAACGTGTCGTACAACAATCTTTTAGGAAGAATCCCGACTGGCCCTCAGCTTCAAACCTTTAACGAGTCGAGTTTCATTGGAAATGCACTTTGTGGGGATCCTCTTCCCAAGTGTTCACAAGATACTGACAATCCCAAAGGAACTAATGAGGAACAAGATGAATCTAATGGCATTGATTGGATCCTTGTGATATCTACATTCACTGGATTGATTATTGGTTTTTGGGTCGTCATTGCCCCGTTGCTTGTTAGCAAACGATGGAGAGATGTGTATTATCGCTTTCTTGAAGAAACATGGATGAAGCTTCAAAATTTCATTCTCATGGTATTCCCATGTAAGTGTTCACCTCTATTTAGTTCTATGTTTATTCTTTGCTTACAAGTACGTTTTCTACTTTAAAAAAATCAAATTTGATGAAATCATTCAAGAACAAAAGGTTATATTCTAATAAGAGTAAAATGTCATTTTCGTTCCCGACGTTTTGTTGAATTTGTCATTTCAATCCAAAAACTTTTTTTTTATGTCAATCACTGTAGTTTACCTAATGTTGTCATTTTCATCCACTCCACTAACATCGTTAAAACTTAAAACCTCCGTTAATACGAGGGCATTTTAGTCTTTTTCAACACCCTAATTATCCAATATTTTTGGATTGAAACGACAAATTCAACGAAACGTCAGGGACGAAAATAACACTTTACTCTTCTAATAATTAATGTTCATAAATGTTCATATATATAAAGTATAGTGCAATTCAAAACCATATATGGAGTTCATAGTTTGATCTTGTGGATTGTGAGTTATAGGCTTTAGAAGGCGCGCGCCACGTCATGAATTTACCTTCAGCTCAATTGATCAAGATCAACAATTTGATTTATCACAATACATTTATGATAAACCCAAAGGTCAGCAGCCAAAATTAGGGACTTTGTTTCTCCTATAGTCCTACTCATCGATTGATTGATTCCTGTTGGTGATAACATAGCTTATATAGCCTTTTGTTTCTCATTGTAACTTGTAGGCTTTCAACAGGAATCGTCGTCTTCTAAAGCTAGCAGCTAGACTCATAATATTCAACAACCTACGAATGATCAACAAGAAGGTCACAACTTAACTTTTGCAATCAATATCATCATTTAAAAATAAAATGCAACATATTTACGCATTTTTTTCATGGAAAAAATATTCGCATTTATAAACGTGTAACCAGTAGTTATATTTAAACTAGAGCAATATAACAAAGTTTAAACCTTTGAAATTTATAATTATTAATTTGATCTAAAATAAATTCTGTCTATTTCAGATGTGTAGCGATCAATTAGTGATCATGATCTGTAAAGTCTTCATCACGATCGATTCCACATATTGTTGCACTTGATAATCAAATTAAGACGGATGTGTGCTTGTGTGATATCAACGAATATTAAACAAACTCAATCGAATATTATTAATCAAATGATTACAATACCAAAGGAGTATAAATCGTTTAAGCTCGATCCATCCGAGTTAAGCTCCCCTCGGGCGGCCTATCACACAACTCTCTGCTCTCTCACCTTCAGAGCACTTTTATAAAATGAACACACATTCTGAAATACAAAGAAAAAATATCTATATATACTGTCTAAATGTTCTCGCGCGAGAACATCAAGTTCTCGCGCGGCAACTCCAAGTTCTCGCGCGATAAGTTATTCATCAATCATCTTGGAGTTTCGCATCCTTGTACTTCTGGCATGAATTGAGTATTTACTTTTCACTTGATATTGTAATCCATAAAGACTAGGTCCTTACAATTTCTCCTTATGGATTATGATATCAACTTATGTTTGACTTCAGTCATTCATCTTCATGAATTATCTGATCCTTGGGTATTTTTCTTAGTCTTCCCTCTCAGCTGTAATCTCCTCCTAATGTATATCTTTATAAAGAATATCACGTTTGAATCAATCATGATTACTTACAACTTAAGATGTATTATGCATATGACAGAGAGGTCCAACTTTCATTTTAGATTCCCAAAGAACCCGATTCTTCAATCCGATGACAAGATTCTGTGATGACGAACTTGATCATTTAAAGTATTCTTCCCCCTATATAAGATGTAATAAGCTCATATTTTTAGAACAAGAATACCAAACAATCTTGATTATTCACTTAATTAGCCCGTTCGATCATTGTCCCCATCAGTAAGATAAGATAAGCCCACATTGTCAAGTTTCAGTTCACGAACGACGCGAATCAAATGTTATAAATATAGAATCTTAAACAACATCACAAAAACCCTTGTTTAAGTACCAAACTTCAAATCATCCGGCATCCTCTAGATTTGGGCAGAAACACTTGTTCTAAACCTTCACAAACTAACAAGTTTTCGCATCTAGACAACGTTTTTGCATTTTTGCAAAGTTTTCGCAAAAATCAAGTTGATAGTAAAAGTTTTCGTGCGAATGTTGAAGATTTTGCTTGATGAAGTTTTCGCATATGAACTAGGTAGATGTTCTCGCGTGGGAACTTAATGTTCTCGCGCGGCAACTACAAGTTTTCGCAAGAAGCGGTTACCATTGCGAAAACTGCCCAAGTTTTCGCAAAAATCGGTTATT
This sequence comes from Flaveria sonorensis, assembly GCA_025506505.1. NCBI lineage: Eukaryota > Viridiplantae > Streptophyta > Magnoliopsida > Asterales > Asteraceae > Flaveria > Flaveria sonorensis. Next base: position 11,053,399 of record CM046436.1, read on the forward strand.
CGTGCGAAAACTTCGTCAAAAATGACTTTTTGTGTTTGATTCACTGCTACAATTTCAATTCTTTAATTTTCATCATCATAACTTGAAGATACTGAGCGTATTGATGCAGATCATCATTTTAGCAAGTAACAAAGTTGATTTCATGTGTGTTCACCGTCGGTTTCACCTTCTTCTCCTTCGAAACCGGTCCAAACTTGATCTAAACCTTTTAGATCTTCAACCTTCATGTTTAACATCTTAATACGGATGATATTGGAATGAAAATTCATGTATCAAGAGCAACACCTCGCTCTGATACCAAATATAAAGTCCTCATCACGATCGATTCCACATATTGTTGCACTTGATAATCAAATTAAGACCTGATGTGTGTTTGTGTGATATCAACGAACATTAAACAAACTCAATCGAATATTATTAAACAAATGATTACAATACCAAAGGAGTATACATCGTTTAAGCTCGATCCACCCGAGGTGAGCTCCCCTCGGGCCGCCTATCACACAACTCTCTGCTCTCTCACCTTCAGAGCACTTTTACAAAATGAACACACATTCTGAAATACAAAGGAAAAACATCTATATATACTATCTAGATGTTCTCGCGCGGCGACATCAAGTTCTCGCGCGATAAGTTCTTCATCAATCATCTTGGAGTTTCGCATCCTTGTACTTCTCGCATGAATTGAGTTTTTGATTTCCATTTGATATTGTGATCCACAAAGATTAGGTTCTTACATGATCAGTTTAATCACACAGCAAAAGAAAATGAGAAAACTGAGATTAACAATATGGTAGCTACAATCTATATGTATTAGAATTATATATTTTTATATAGTTATAAACATCTTTTCTACTATTTAGAACATGGAAGTCCTAGTCTTATATTTTTAGATATGTATTGTGTTCAATGCTACTACCTTGATCGACTCGGGTAATAGGGTTTCTAATCACAATGCATGATACATTGACTTGCAGGTCTAGGTAAAGAGAAGATGGATATTGCAAATTTCAAATCAATCAAGGAAGAGAAAACATCACCAGGATTAGAATAAAGAGCTTGCAATATATGTTATATTTATGTTTGTAATAACTTAAATTAGAGCGGCTTATGTAATACGTTCACACTCTAGTAGTTTAATTATGTTGAAGTTGCTTAGCTGTATTAGTCTAATATGAACTACTCTTATTCTATTATAGAGTTGTAACTTAACCTCTATACTTATACAAGGATGGAAATTATACTAGTACTTAATTTTGAAGGTCGGTGGATGGATTCTTTTTTATTTTATTACTTATTTTTTCTTTTTTTCTTTTATACTTTCATTTGATAAATGTTAGCAAAAAGTAATTGTGGTTTAGTTGGTTAAAGTATTTGGTGGTGGTCGAACCCATCAGGGTTCAACCCATACCACAACGTTTCACTCTTTAATTTTTCTTTTCTTCTAACTTTTTTTTATAATTCGTTTTTTTCTTTTTTATTCGTAAAACTTTCGATTCTTTTTATCAGCGTTTAGACATTATCTTTTTAACGGTTTCGTTCTTTTATACAATATTCCAAATATAATCAATCAGCTGTCAGCAACACATGTCTTTTTGATTTGATGTTACTTTTTTACAGATTTTGTTCCTTTATATAACGTTTTTAATGGTAATTTATTTCTTTTTATAAAACTTTAATTTTATTTTTACTTTCTTACCAACACATTCTTACTTTTTGATATAGAGTTTTTAAGACGTTACCTTCCGTTCGCTTCTCTTTACCTATTTTATTATGTTGGTGTTGTTTCAAACTTTTATAAACATTCAAAAATATTATTTTTATTATTTTTTCCGTGATTTAATGCGCCGCAACACGGGCGGGAGTCTAATTAGTTTTGCATCAATAAAAAGATTATAAGATTACCTAAAAACTTTCCACTTCTTTAATTATATTTCTTTCATTTTTTTTGACCTAGTCTATAAATGAGTGGGTTTTGAGATTTTGACGCTTTATCTTCTATGGTTTCAAGAGTAACCTAGAAGGATACAAAAAGTTTATGTAGTTATTAAGTTTATTGATGGTCATAGAAGGAAAAACAGGATAGCATAAACAACCAGTTGAGATAGATAGGTGTGTATGGTTGTAAAGTAAGATTACGAAGAAGTTTACTAGAAAGAATATTTAATAATTTTGAGATTTATGAGAAAGGGGAAATGTTAATAAGAAATTTGTCTTATCATCCAATAATAAAATATAATAACGATGCATATTTGAACTAAAGGCACAAGATGTCCACAAGTGACTATGCACAATGTCAAAAGATAAATAAGTAAATGTGATGGAGCGAGATAAAGATGATTTAATATGTTTGCTAAAAACACACGAAGAACAAACAGATTTAGACTATCTATTATGAGATTTTTAATGTTATAAAACAATGCTTTAAAGGTTGCAAGATAGAATGCCCGGATGGTCGAGACGATGATGCTACAAATCTTTAAAAATTTAGGCAAAAGTTTGAGGATTGATGAGTTGTGAAGGTGACTGAAATGTGAGAGGGTAATGGTCCTTGGTGTTTTTGAATCTAAGGTTACGAGTTCTTGTCAGGGAGTCCTTTGCATCAAACTCGATGAAAACTTATTATTGGTTGTAAGTTTACAAACTAAAAAAAAATACGAGTAAATTACACGGATCGTCCATGAGATTCCTCAAATTTTACCTTTCATCCCTATGATTAAAAAATTACATGTTTAGTCTTAAGGTTTGAAAACACGTTACATGTTTTGTCCTTTGGTCAAACAGACGTTAATTTATTCTGTTACGTAGCTGTAAAATGATCATTTTACCCTTTTTCTTCCTGATCGGGTGAATTGGTTAGCCAGGCGGACGCGGTGGAAAACGGAGTGGCGTTTTCTCCGGCGGTCGTGGTGGTGGTTGATGATGATGGTTTTTGTTTGGGTTTTTGTGGAGGATGGTGATCGTTGGAGGTGTGTTTTGTCATCGATGTTCTTGAAGGAATGTCGATTGAAATTTGATTTTTGATTGGGGCTCGTGGGGGTTGTGTTGATTGAATTCTTGCGGGATAGTCACATTTCAGGTGAGATTCCGATGGAAATGGGGGAGGTTGGTGGTGGAATTGGGTTGGGGTTGATGATGTGGAAATGAAACGGTGGCGATGACGTCAGTTTTCCGGTTGAATTTGACGGGTGGGGTGGGTGTGATGGTTGAAAAGGGCGAAGGGATTAGTTTCAGATTAACGAGAGGTTGTTTTTGCTCTTCCTAATATTTTTTTAGTGGTCAATTTTGGGTGGCCAAAAACGGTGGTGGTGGGTGGTTTTGTGCCGGAGTGTGTGGCAGTGGAGTGGTGGCGAGAAATGGTGGTGGAGTGGTAGTGGTTGTTGAGATGGGGTTGAACGAGGAAGAAGAAGGATAAAATGGTCATTTTACAATTACTTAACGGAATAAATTAATGGCCGATTGACCTAGGGACGAAACGTGTAATGTTTTTCCAAACCTTAGTACTAAACATGTAATTTTTTCAGCCCCGGTGACGAAAGGTGAAATTTGAGCAAACGTCGGGGACAATCCGTGTAATTTACTCAAAGATTTTTGATAATATTACGAACATGGTTAAGATTTAAAGATGGTAAGGGTAGGAAAGTGTTTGATGCCCATTCCAAGTATTGGAATTTGATTATCATTTCCAACTATTATAGTCGAAAACGACAACAAGATGTCGCATGAATGATCATACGTGAAGGTTCTCCCGAACCATCTGGTGGAATTAGTGTCATCGTGTGTAGTGTTTGTTCAATGTCGGTCGGGTGTACTAGCCTTTGATGCATGATAAGCTTGTGGTCTCGACCAACTACCATGTATGCCCGGTTGCAGATAGGCTTGTGGATTTTGGTTCGGGTCATAGGCGTGTTTAGGTGGAGTCATTGGGTATGGGCATGGGCATGGGGATAAACACAAATGTTAAGTCAAAAAAGTTGTCGGGTTTGTATGCCAGATTTAATTATTATAATTATATTTGATTGTCGTGTGATTGAGCTAGAACTAAAAAAATACACTAATTAGTTAACAAACACATACGGATTACAGCTTGTACTTTTTGTAACCGGGATACTTATGTGCATGACAAACCATTTAGCAAACCCTTTCTTAAAGTGACAGAACTTTCTTCACGTTTACGGAGTGGGATGATGATTTTATAATTTTTATAAAGTAGATAGTTTAAAAAATTAGAAGTAATAGGTGAAAGAAATATAGAATATTTCATTTGAGTGGTATTTATAACGTTTAAAAATACTAAAAAAATAAAACAAAATGGTCACTAGACCATCGCTTAGCGATCGAAATTGGGGAGAGGATTACCGATGAATAATCACCAGGTCGGGATTAAAATTTTCACACTAGGTTCAAAGGGGTGGTGTTCCCACCTGGGGCCGGGTATTCCCCACTCATCCCCAGTTCCCACTCCGTCCCATCTTATTTTGTACTAGTAATACATTCTATTTTATCTTTGTTCTTTTGTATGCCACTTAAAAAAACATTGCTTTTGAGCCGTAGGTCTCTTGGATGCAATCTTATATCCTATAACATAGAGGTAACGTTTGTCATCATATTACTATCAAACCTTACTATACCGGTGTGATTTTTAGTATGTATGTTTGTTTGGTCACGTAATGCATGGTTATTGTTCTGGTCTTTTAGCTTATTAAACACGAACAATACTCGATGATGTAGATACACGTATATATATCATGAAAAAAAACAAAGATTGTCGTATTACATACGTACGAACATGCAGTAGTCACAATTTTGGGAATAAATGATATGTACTGGCGGGGTGCCCTTTCAACATCATCTTTATCAGAATACGATGCGTCAAAATTATTGATTTATAAAGGATATGTATATGTATGTTTCTATCAAGAGGAGATGAATTGTCAACTGCTTGGAAAAAGATTTTCACATGCATTTTCTTTTTTAACATTTCTCGTAATTAGTTTTAATCCAACTCTATGCTAGCACATGTAATTTTATCTAATTAATGATTGTATTTGGGTAGTACTAAAGACTTTCATTTGATATGAGGTGGTTTCGATAACTATTACTCATAAGATTATTAATAACATTTCAATTTTATTTAAATAAGAAATATGGATCAAACTAAAATATGAAACCACATATTATGTAGAGACCAATTCCACTTTTTCTTGTATGCCTTTTTTCAGCTGAGAAATATGTGATTTTGACGGGAAAAAAAATGACTACATGCATGTTCCAACTGTAGAAGATTTTTTTGAAGAGCAATGTGTGATTTGAAAGGAAACTTATTTGATGGAGAAATCTAATTATAATGACTTGAAGAGTGCTCTAAAAAACTATAGATACATTGGACTGAACGTAGTTGATGCTTGACTTAAAGTGTTTTATAATTTGATGTCAAGTTTTGATATTAAATTCACATAGTTAGATCACGAATTCCCTAATACCCATCCCATGAACCAAAAGACGTACTACAAATAATCCCATATCTGATCATGTAATTTGGTTGTTATTTAAATTATGTTGATAGAAATTTATTTATCAAAATGAGTGATTTAGAAAATATTTATCAAAGTAGGTGTTTTTAATAAATTTTCTTTTTCTCACTCTTTATTTTATTGGATTAAAGAAAAGTATATTTATAAATATATTCTTTACAAACTTAATGAAAATAATTTCTAATTAAATTAGAAAAAATGTTGTTAGGATTACAAGATATTTAAAAGCTGTATAACTCCTTTAATTAATAAGCAACTGTCTCTTAACAATTTTTTAGAAATAAATAAACTATTATTTTTTTCTACAAGAATATTAAATAAACTATATAAAAATATGTATTTTGATCGTAATATTATATAAAAGGTTTTAAAAAAGTGTATTTGTATTTTTTTGTTAGAAATACTAATTATTATTATTATGCTTTTCAAATTATTTAAAAAAACAATAGAAAATATCTTTCTAACTTCTTTTATAGCGGTTTTAGAATTGTTTGGTTTTGTAAACCGTTTAGTTTGTTAAACTTTATTTTAAAACCGTTTGATATTTTGAAATGTAAGTTTTAACACTGTTCGGTTTTCTTAAACTTCCTCTCTATAATCGATTATGTCCTTTTTAATATCATTTATTTTTTAAAGACGTTAAGAAAAAAAAAGTTTTAGAAAAGACCTTAAGGGACCTTTAATGGTTTCAAATAAGACGTGTAGAAAATACTAGCAGTTTTAAAAGGGACGTTTGCAAATGAATTATAGAGATTTTAATTTTTTTATGAAATCTAAAAATCCAACAAAAAGTTTTTTTGTTTAATTTTATTAGAAAAAAAAAATATTTTGTTTTTATTATTTTTTTTTTGAAGATACATATTTTTCTAAAAACATTCTTAAATAAATTAAAACACGTATTGAGATAAAAACGATTTATAGACAAAATATTTTTTAGTTAGTTTATTACAAAAATTGGTTTTAACTTCTTTCTAAAATGTGTTTTTAATACAAAAAAAATATTACGAAACTTTTAAAAACATTACTTAGGTATGTTTCACGTAGAGTTGTAACTTGTAAACATTACCAAACTCTTTTTGGTTAAATCTATATAAAATATTATTTTACTATTTCAGTAAAACAATAAAATAAAACTTTTTTCAATTCACCTATTTTGGTGAATATATTTTTCACCTATTCATTTTGGAAGAAGAGGAAGGAAAAAAAAAAAAAAAAAACTTGATGTTAAGAGACACCGATAGAGTAACAAACATATATAACTTGAAATTTGCAATTAGGTTTCAAACTGAACCGAGCCTTTAGCCCAAACCGTTTTGTGCACTTCTACTGTTCTACATAGCTATCAAGTTTAGATAAATAACTTGAAAACGGCCTAAATTGCAAGCATGAACTCGCATGCTATCAATAGGAAAGATGTACATCTGATAATCAAAACATATATTATTTTTATGGATGTAATTGTTACATGGAAAATAAACTAGAGAAGGCAAGGATAACATAAACTACATATAAACACAGAACACTCAACATTTTATTCTCAGGCTTGTGAGCATTGAGAATTAATTGTTCTTCATTGTCCTTGAGATTGAGATCCACATATATTATAGGTTTTCTTTCCGATCTTACACACGATATTATTGAATTTGCACGTAAACATACATCTCGTGGGTAATCCTCCAACATTCACACGTGTCTTCACTTCTTCTTCGACTACTCTCTTTAAAGATTGACTGATGTCCCCCACCGCCCAGGCTATGGATATATGAGGTCGTGGATACTGTTACACAACTGTTCTATTAACACATAAAGTTTGAAAGAACATATAAAGAATAGTCGCAGTTACCCTTTTTTCCAGAAAAAAAATGTCACAGCATTGACATTTCAGGTCAATATTATTCATGCTAAATGGGCAAATCACACCCAAAAAAAAATGAACTTTATGCTGGGTTTTCATCAACGAAGAAAAGTAACGAATTTTTAAAAAAATTGATGATAAGTTTGAAAACGTTAAGAATTTTGATTTACGACACAGTTACCCAGTCAAAATGATAACGTGGCAGCTGAAGTGTCCGTATTTTTTACCTTGTCGATTTATATTCTGGCTTGGTGCCACAAAACCAGTTAACAATAAAGATTACCTATATGATTGCATTTTAAAGGTTTGAGCCTTTTCATGTGTTCAAATAAGGTGTGTTACCCGAACTGGAGAAACCAGACCAAAATTGATGCAGAATTTTCATTTCTGAGTCATTCTGTCAACTCAGTTCACTCAAAACCTAAAGAGCTGAAATGTTAAGTGAAAAAAGGTATCCTATGTGCAATGTAGGGAGTAATAATAAGCTCAAAGAGGATTCGAATGGCGCTGAAGTCTGAACCATAAGACTGTAATCTCTGTGAGCACTAACCTTGTAAAATTCAGGAAGATTGTGCAACTTATAAACCTCATTAACTGCTTGAATCTGTTTTGTTATCTGATACAACAATAAAAACATATGTAACAGATTCTTAAAGCGGTAGTGAATTTTTAATGGTTGAGTAATTAACGAATGACAAAGAAAAACACAAACGAAAGAATTTAGGTAAACAGTATACCTCAGCTAAACCTCCAGCTGTATTTTCAACTGAAAGAAATGTACGGGTCTTGTCATCATTCACAAAAACCTCCCACTTATTAAAGTCAATCAAATACCTGTTTCCAACATAAACAAAACACAAACTAAAGATGAACTCATACCAACATGAAGAAAAGTTTTATAGTAGAGAACAGTTTTTAAGTGTATGTTCAGACCGTTTCTGAAACTGAAGCTTCTGACGAAGCATTGCCACCACTGAGCCTATTTGATGCACACGTATGGGAATGGTTCTTCCAAGACTTATGTGAAATTCTCTCCCTAATGCAGCCTGTACCAGCTTTTCTTCATCTTTTAGCAACGTAAGTAACGGAACATCAATATCCACAACATGAAGACCTGGTACGAGCGACGTGGCTTTCTTCAAAAACTGTGCCATCTCCTTCTTTCTTTCAGATGGTATGAAGACTATTGCATAAGAAGCACATGCCATCCAATGCAGTAAAAAATAGAAAACGAAACAGATCGTGGTGTTATAATACGGTTAATGAAGCAGTCAAGACTTTAAAGATTACAAGTATTAGATAAAAACAACACCATCATTCTTGGACCAACCAGCTTTTAACATCTCTCTATCATAATGTTCATATACATTTCAATACATTCAAAATGTAATATCTCAAAAGATTTCAAGTAGTTGGACTTACAAAAAATGATTAAACAAATTGACAAAAATCAAATTTTTCCATCAAAACTAAAGCAAAGAATGAGCAAAAATAACTAGTGGTTTTACAAGATCATCTTGTATTACAACAGAGCCCTGCCTTTAAATTAGCAAGATCCAACAAGATGTTGCCATTGTTACACATAAATTGATGTTATTAATTTTGAGTTTATGACCCACAAAATTCACATTCCTTTGTACAACAGTTCTGACTCTTTAGTTAAAGATATCCATAGATCAAACAATACAAACTTCACGACTTTAAAATGCAAAGTTAGTATCTTGAACGAGCATGTATAAACAGAGTAGTCAAAGGCTTGGTTTTAAAACAGCGCCTGTGGCGTGAGGCACTCAACGCAATCAGGAAAACTCCTCAGAGCTTGAGGCCATGCCTCATGCACATCTTGGTCAATACCGATCAAAATTAGGGTCTGTAGGTGATGATACGCAGAAACAACCAAAGGAACGAAGAGATTATAACAGTTTACACATTACAGGATAAAATGCCAATCTGCACTACTGCACTACTGCACATAAGTTTATTTGGTTGTACACTTAGCAACGCCTCACATACATAAGGCTCACGCCTTTTGTAGACCTAAACGCATCACGCTTTGTAAAACCAAGGACAAAAGTAGCAAAATGCTTAGCAAAATCAGTGAAAAACAAAATGAGAAATGAAACCTGGGATATAAACATGCAAAGCGTAATTGCCTTCAACATGAGGGAAGCTCCTAATTCTACCACCCGTATTACGCTCCAAGTAATCAAAAGTTCCTGAACAAAGCTAAAACATATCATAACCACAACGATACTTCAATTTTTGGTGTGTGAGTGCATTTTAGGGTTTATGTACGATAACAATAATAATGGTATCTGCAGAAGTTACCTAGTGTATTCGGAGGGTTGAGAAGGTCGATCGGCGGTGGAGGAGGAGCAGTCGCCGGCGGTGGTCGGTTGTTTGAGACGACAACCGGCGTTTGAGATGCTGATTCGGTGTCAGATGAATCGTCTCCATACGACGCAATTAGCGCCTCCATTGCAGTGGAGTTTGACCCTAACTCCTGTTATTGATCCACTGTTGTTCATACTTCAAATTGTATCAAGGATGTTTGGGATTGTTTATAAAATTATTGACTTATAATTTTTTTAATAAGTTAATAAATTAGTATGGATTGGCTTATTAATTTATTTTTTTTATAATTATTATATTGTCAAACATTATAAAATAACTTTTTAATTTTTTAAAAGTTAAAAAATTAAAAATTGATAAAAAAAAAGTATTCTCAAACACCCACTTAGGAAAAGCTGTTCATTTGACCTACAGAGAGACCATAGATTTGATTTTTCAATCGGAAACAGATTGAGTCGAGTGGCGGACGGTGGCGAACGAGTTGTGGTCCGTGACTCAGTGGTGAGTGGTCGACAAATGTGCGAGTTGAGATTTTCTTACATGGGCTAAACTAACATGGGCTGAAAACTGAATGACTGATTAGTTCGTTTGGGTCGAATATTTTTCCTTTTTTAACTACACTTCCGTTAGAGGTGTACAAACCGGTTTTTTTCACCAAACCGATTCGGTTTCAATCTGGTTTTCATCAAGAATTCCCAAACCGCTCAAATCGGTTTTTTATTAGATTGAAACAGGTTTACAAACTGGTTTTGGGTGCCGGGTTACAAACCGCCGGTTTGAGTCGGGCTAGGTAGAAATGGGCATAAAAACCGGGTCCGGGTAGTACCCGATGGGAGGTATACCGGGTTGGAACCGGTTTTAGATTTTGAGTTTTTTAACGAACCCGAACCAAACTCGGCCCGATTGAACCCGAGTTGAACCCGGTATTGGACACACACACACACAAGAAAAGAAAAGAAGATAAAAAAAGCTACACCCAGTACTGGGCCCAGTTCAAGTGAGTAAACCCGACCCGGGTTCATACCCGATTTTGCCTAACCCGGGTACAAAAACACCCGATTGGGCCGAACCCGATTTCGGGTACGGCCCAAAACCCGATTTGCTCACCTCTAGGGCTAGGAACCGGTTTGGGTTTTTTTTTTGGTTTTTTTTCTCAAACCGGTTTTTTGTACACCTCTACTTTCATATATACACTGTTGTGCGTGTTTAATTTATCTATATTATTTGTATCTTATAAAATTCAAATACATTGTTGCGACATAATTATTTATATGTATGTTTTCGAAACAAACCTGGATCAAATACTATATAATTTGAGTTAGTTACACGGTTGGTTGTTGTGACATGTCTATAGTACATGATTTGTCATATCTTTAACAAATAACATTTGTTGATCCCCAACTATATTTGCCAGCTTATGATATTTATGGTCCTTAAGGTGAATGGATGTTAGTTTTTTATGTTAATTTTTTTAAATGACCATGTTGCCCATGTTAAATAACAAGAATATTAATAAACTGAAGCCTAAGGTATAAACACGTTCAAGTGAAACTTAAAGGTTATATATGTCATTTGAATCAAGTTGAGAGGTAAATGTGAAAGTTTGGGGAAAAAAACTTAAACATGAAGAATTGTATATTTGTATATGGCGGCAATTAAAGCCGGCATCTTTGCCGCTTAAAATGATTATACACACACCAATGAGGTTAATTTTTGAACAAATGAAAACAATAAACAAAGTAAAATCTGTATGGGTGTGTGTGTAATGTTCGAGCAACGGTATCTAACATGTAAGGCTCCGTTTTCGGGACGTTTACAGTTGGTCAATCATCGCATAAAACATTTAAAACACATTAATCTTGCAGCGGAATTTAAACTTTTCATTAACAATAAAACATGTCAAATCATTATATCATTTATTTTACATTCCCAAAATGTATTAATATAAGAACATTCTCCAAGATATGGATGCCAGACTTGAACCTTCCCCAGTAGCTTATGCATCCATACCTGCAACTTCTCAGCATCAACAAATACCTGCCAACTATTATGCATACAAAAGTCAGCGACGCTGAGTGAGTTCTAGTTTATATAATAAAATACTTTACTCTTAATAAAACATTTTCTTTACTTTCGTTCGTGATCACACATCATACGTACATCTAGATAATAAATCATTTATTATCCTTTATCATCGTTCGTTTCGTACTTTATTATCTTTCACTTCTATCTAGATCCTGTCATGCCCCCTCCTCGATGCACAAAGCGACTAAAGTCTTGGGGGCAAGTGGCAAGGACCCCGTTTCGTACGTTTCCATCAGCCACAAAGACTTACCGTTAGGTGTGCACTTGACACACTATTGAGGTGGCAACCCATAAAGAGTTGTGACCCCCTTTTATATGCTTGCAAGACCTTTAATTCATTCATTACGTTCCACTTCTCATTATCTTTATCTTCTACTTTCATTACAATAATACTTTACGTACAAGAGACTCAACACACCAGGTAAAGTTACATACTAATACGTAATATAGAGCATCAACCACAGCCCACAAACATACATAACATCAACAGACATAAACCACCAAAACATTCCAGAACTTAACATAACATTCTACTTCCCAAGATTTCAGAAAATCCTAAGTCCCCAAAGAAATGCGGATGAACATAGGCCAACGCGGCTGAATGTTCAGCAAATGCGGACAAGCAAATGTGGATGATAGTCTTAGAAAATATTTTAAATGTCTAAAGATATACAGAGGAACAGTCCTCTCGTACTAGGGTTGGCTCATCGCAGTGCGGATGAACATGTCCAAATGCGGATGAACAAGTCCAAATGCGGATAAGCAATACTAAATGCGGATGAACAAGGCAAATACGGATGAACAAAGTAAATGCGGATGAACAAAGTAAATGCGGATGAACAAAGTCCAAAGCGCGCAACATGCAAAATTATCCACAGCGGACGGCTAATGGTCCATAGCGGATGGCCAAATCCACAGCGGACAGCTAAGAGTCCACAGCGTATGAATGAAACACTAAGTGTGTCCACAGCGCACAACTAAAACATTCAAGGGTCCACAGCGGACAACCAAGATTTTCTCAAGGGTCCACAACGGACAAGCAAAGTCTACAGCGGACATGCAAAGTCCACAGCGGACAGCTAAATGCCTAAGTGTCCACAGCGGAAACATTAATAATGTCCAAGTGTCCATAAAGGACGACCTGGACAACCTTCCTAAGTGTCCACAGCTGACATACGAGATCCACAGCGGACAGCTTATTGCACCTGCGATCCAACTTACTAAATTTCCAGTCTCCATACATCATTTTAAGCATATTCTTAGCTTAGATCTAACATGCTACACACTTAGAACATACTAAATATCATACACAACTTAGAAATCATCTAAAAACATACATCAACAGCACACAGTCGCACGTTATGATAAAATTCATAGTTTGGTTTAGAAACTTTCTGTCCAGTATGCATAACAGCCCCAAACACGTAGAAAACCAGTAAAAGAGGGGATCTAGAACTCACCTTGAACAGCTTTTGAGTAGAACACCTCAAACTCGAGAGCCCACTTGAAGTTCCAGCACCTTAAAATCTCACCTTCCAGCAGATCTTCCTCCTTCTCTCTCTAGAAACCGATGGCAGCTTCTTCTTCTCTTCTTGCAGCCGAAAGTAGATATGGGGAAATGGGGGTGTGGGCGGCCATCCCCTGCTTTTTGAACCCACTAGAGGCAAGTTTGCCACTTGCACACTTTAACCCCCTTTACTTTTGAAAAATATTATCTTTCCCTTTTTTTCTCTTCTTTTCTTTTCCTTTTTTATAAATTTCCGGGTGTTACAAGTCCACCCCCCTTAAATGGGTTTCGTCCCCGAAACCTGTCACTCCTTAAAGAGATCTGGGTAGTGTCATTCATTTCTTCCTCTGATTCCCCCAAGTGGCCTTCATTCCTTTAATGCAAAGACCATAGTCGCCACTTTAGAGAAGTTTTGGATAATTACCCTGTAGTACTCACCAAACCCAAGAAACTACGAATCTCGGATAGCGTCTTTGGAGACTTCCATTGCATCACCGCCTCAACCTTTGTCAGGTATACCATAATCCCTTCAGGATTAACCACATGACCCAAAAGCTGAACCTCGCATAACTAGAACGCACACTTGGAGAACTTGGCGTACAACTTCTCCCTTAGAAGTGTATCTAGCACTTCCCGGATGTGACCGACATGTTCTTCTTCGCTCTATGAAATAATGAGAACATCATCAATGAACACAGTCACTGACTTGTCTAACATAGGTCGGCACACCCGATTCATCAGATCCATAAAGCAGTTGGCGTGTTAGTTAAACCAAAGGACATCACGAGGAACTCGTAGTGTCCATAACACGTATGAAAAGCTGTTTTAGGAATATCCCGCTCCTCCACCTCAATTTATGGTAACCAGATCGGAGATATATCCTCAAGAACCAACTGACACCTTGAAGCTGATCAAACAAGTCATCAATCCTCGGTAATGGATACCGGTTCTTCACCGTCTACTTGTTCAACTTACGGTAGTCGATACACATCCTCATGCTATCGTCCTCCTTCTCAATAAATAAGACCGGAGCACCCCATGGAGAGATGTTCGGTCGACTGAACCCCTTATCTAACAACTCTTGCAGCTGAGTCATCAATTCCTTCATCTCGGAGGGAGCTAGACGATACGACGCCTTAGCAACAGGTTGGGCATCAGGCATCAGATCGATCTGGAACTTGATCTTGCGATCCGATGGCACTCCTAGTAGATCCTCCGGGAACATGTCTAGGAAGTCACACGTGACCGGTACGTCCGTCAATCGTGGTACTGACTCATCCACATCCTTCACGTAGGCTAGATAGGCACCACGTCCATGTCTAGTACACTTTTCTGCCACAACCGTCCAAATTACTTTCGAGATCGTACTAACTCTATCGCCATAAATCGTCACCTAACTCCCATCGGGAGCTATCAATCGAATCATCTTTTTACGACACACGATGTTTGCCTCATGGGCTGCTAGTCAATCCATCCCTAGGACTACATCAAATCCGCCTAAGGGCATCACGAACAACCTAACAGAGAATCTATGGCCTTTCAACTCTATGCCACAGTCTTCTACCGTAACAGAAATCCTGATTGACTTACCAATGGCAGTTTCTACATCGAAGGGTTCATCAATCTTCCTACTCCTAGCGGGTAACTTATCACAGAAGGCAGCAAAAATAAAACTCCTACTAGTACCAGAATAAAAAGTACAAAGGCACAAGTCTAGTTTACTAGAAATGTACCTGGCACCGCGTCGGAGTCCACCCTAGCCTCCTCCCAAGTCATAGTGAATTCTCTGGCCTTTGCTCTCTGCCCTCCTTCTTAGTCCCCTACTTTGCCCCGGAGTTCTCAGCCCTCGACTTCTTGCAGTCTCTGCTCATGTGCCCAGCCTCGCCACAGTTGTAACATTTCACCACACGACAATCCCTTGCTCTGTGGTCCTCCTTCCCACACTGAAAACAGTCGTTCGATCCCCACTTACACTCCCCCATATGGTTTCTCCCATACTTCTTGCATGCCTTTTCCCTCTCAGTTATCACCTTCCAATCATCCACTCTTGTCTTCTTACCTCCAGCCCCAAAACCACCATCGTTATACCGCTTCTCATTCCCACTCCTATCATTGCCACACTCCTACTTCTCATCTATCACTGCCACCGCTTCTCGCCCATCATACAGTCTCCCCGCCAGATCAACCACCGACCTGAACACACCTCGCCGAGCGGCGATCAAATGTCTACGGATATCCGCCGGCAAACCCTTGATGTATCTCCTTATTTTTTGTGACACGGGTGTTACATGCTCTGGCACCAGCCTCGGGATCTCATTAAACTTAGTTATGTACAGCTGGAGCGTCATAGTTCCTGCCTCCAACTATAGGAACTCTCTCTGATCTTGTTGAGCTCCCTGTGAGGACAAATCTCCTCGATCACCAGCTCTTTCAGTTCACCCCATCTCATCTTCCCGATCGCTCTGCTACCATCGACCTGGATGATGTTTTCCCACCAGCATAAGGTCGAATCCACAAACGAGTGGGTAGCGAACCTCATCTTCTGATCATCTCGGCACTCGCTGATATCAAGTACTGCCTCCATCTCCCTCACCCATCGGTGGGTAGCAGCAGCACTCCCATTCCCATCAAATATCAGGGGCTTGCATTTCTGCAATGCCCCATAGTCGCACCCCTTTGCAGTTTCCTGCACTGCTTCCTCCTCATCATCATCACTGGAGACAACCATCTCAGTATCCGGTTGCTCCATCTCCCCTGAACCTCCTCCTTCGCCCCCTCGCCTATCGGTCTTCCTCCTCTCCTCCTTCTCTTTCTTCTTATCCTCCATCACAGCTCTAATAACCTCGGTCACCACAGATGGCAGAGTCGTCTGCATGACCTGATGAACTTCCTCTGCTACCGCCTCCTTCATTGAGGCCCTCAGATTAGCACTCTCATCCTCACCATTATGGTGATGAAGCTCGGGCTCTTCAGGAGCCGTTTCGGCAGTCTTAGCCATGTTCCTTGTGGCACGTGGTCCAACACCACGTCCACATCGACCTCCACCTCGAAAAGCCTCCGAAGATCTACTACCAGCCATCTCTAAGCACTACAAGATTCAAACACCAATACGGTCATTCAAGGTAATAGCTCGGATTATGTCAAATATAGTAAGTCCTAATTACAGTGGCCAGTTGTGATTAGCCACTTACTTTACTCTTCATTCTCCAAGTATTTCCTATCCTGACTACATCAGTATCCAAATCTACAAGGAACACATAATCCACATAGCACACGCACATAATTCCTTTTTACATTAATTTACATAAAATGTTTACATGAAACATTTACCTGCATGCATGTAGCTACTATGACTGGCATCCCTTTTCCTTTTTGTCCCGTTTTCAGTTTAAGTTTAGGTTTTTAAAAATATTTTACCCAATTCTCTTAAACTTTGGCTCTGATACCAACTTGTAAGGCCCCGTTTCTGGGACCCTTACAGTTGGTCAATCATCACATAAAACATTTAAAACACATTAATCTTGTAGCGGAATTTAAACTTTTAGTAACAATTAAAAACATGTCAAATCATCATATCATTTCTTTTACATTCCCAAAATGTATTAATACAAGAACATTCTTCAAAATATGGATGCCAGACTTGAACCTTCCCCAGTAGCTTATGAATCCATGCCTGCACCTCCTCAGCATCAACAAACACCTTCCAACTATTATGCATACAAAAGTCAGCAACGCTGAGTGAGTTCTAGTTTATATAATAAAATACTTTACTCTTAATAAAACATTTCCTTCACTTTTGTTCGTGATCACACATCATACGTACATCTAGATAATAATCATTTATTATCATTTATCATCGTTCATAATCGTTCGTTTCGTACTTTTTTATCTTTCACTTCTATCTAGATCCTGCCATGCCCCCTCCTCGGTGCACAAAGCGACTAAGTCTTGGGGGCAAGTGGCAAGGACCCTGTTTCGTACGTTTCCATCAGTCACAAAGACTGACCGTTAGGTGTGCACTTGGCACACTATCGAGGTGGCAACCCATAAAGAGTTGTGACCCCCTTTTATATGCTTGTAAGATTTTAATTCATTCATTATGTTCCACTTCTCATTATCTTTATCTTCCACTTTCATTATAATAATACTTTACGTACAAGAGTATTAACACACCACGTAAAGTTACATACTAATACGTAATATAGAACAAGCAAATGTGGATGATAGTCTTAGAAAATATTCTAAGTGTCTAAAGATATGCGGAGGAACCAAATGTGGATGAACATGTCCAAATGCGGATGAACAAGTCCAAATGCGGATAAGAAATACTAAATGCGGATGAACAAGGCAAATGCGGATGAACAAAGTAAATGAGGATGAACAAAGTCCAAAGCGCGCAACACGTAAAATTATCCAAGTGTTCACGGCGGACGGCTAATGGTCCACAGCGGATGGCCAAATCCACAACGGACAGCTAAGAGTCCACAGGGCATGAATGAAACAATAAGTGTGTCCACAGCGCACAACTAAAACATTCAAGGGTCCATAGTGGACAGCCAAGTCGACAGCGGACAGCCAAGATTTTCTCAAGGGTCCACAGCGGACAAGCAAAATCTACAGCTGACATACAAAGTCCATAGCGGACAGCTAAATTCCTAAGTGTCCACAGCAGACACATTAATAATGTCCAAGTATCCATAGCGGACGACCTTGACAAGCTTCTAAAGTGTCCACAGTGGACGTACGAGATCCACAGCGGACAGCTTGTTACACCTGCGATCCAACTTACTAAATTTCTAGTCTCCATACATCATTTTAAGCATATTCTTAACTTAGATCTAATATTCTACACACTTGGAACATACTAAACATCATACACAACTTAGAAATCATCTAAAAACATACATCAACAGCACACAGTCTCACGTCATGATAAAATTCATAGTTTGGTTTAGAAACCTTCTGTCCAGTATGCATAACAGCCCCAAACATGTAGAAAACTAGTAAAAGAGGGGATCTATAACTCACCTTGAACAGCTTTTGAGTAGAACACCTCAAACCCGAGAGCCCACTTAAAGTTCCAGCACCTTAAAATCTCACCTTCCAGCAGATCTTCCTCCTTCTCTCTCTAGAAACCGATGGCAACTTCTTCTTCTCTTCTTGCAGCCGAAAGCAGATGTGGGGAAATGGGGGTGTGGGCGGCCATCCCCTGCTTTTTGAACCCACTAGAGGCAAGTTTGCCACTTGCACACTTTAACCCCATTTACTTTTGAAAAAATGTTATCGTTCCCCTTTTTCTCTTCTTTTCTTTTTCTTTTTTATAAATTTCCGGATGTTACACAATAGTCGATGGTTTAAGTGGTAACTCTTTGTCTTAAGTATTGGTTTAGGACTAGAGAAAGGATTGAGTGAGAAACCCAAGCAAAGGATTAGTATACCCATAGGGTATATAGGCTAGTTACATGTGAGATAGGGTTATAAACTCATGATTTATGTGGGTTAAATACTCACCGAGTTTGGGAGGTCACCTATAAGAACAAAGGTTTACGTATCTAGTTAGTGATGGATTGAGTATCTAGAGGTGGAGTATGGTGAAACCATGAAGTCGAGGGTCTAAGACTCAAAACTAACAAATATTAGTAACCAACTAAAATAAGTTATAATAACCTTGTATCTTTATAGATACGTGATCCTAGTCAAGGAAGAAATTAAGTGGACGCTTAAGTGAACATGTTTTAGGTGAGTGTTTCATACCTTTTGAAAGTATACATGCTTATGTTTTCTATGTAAATTACATGTTAAACTAATGTGTGAACTAAGTGGTAATATATATGATTGAATTTAATGGTGAAAACTAATATTGTCAACCTAGTTATGTGAACAATGTGTAAAATGTATGTTAAGTCAGATGGGAGTTTTCTGACTTAACATGGAATCACAAGAAGTTATTATCCGGATTAGATAGGAGTTTTTTGGTCCAACTTATAGAGTCATATTGGAGAATTATGATTCTAGATCACATGGAGTTTTGTGACTCTGTACCGTATGAGCAGTTTATGGTTTAAGTGAAATATGTTGATAAAATTACATGGGAGATTTGTGAGTCTGAACCATATAAGGGTTTTATGGTTATATTGGCATGTTAGTAGGGTTATGTGATATGCATAAAATAAATGTACGCTGACATAGTAAGCTAATCTGTGATGCATGTATTTTCAGGAAAAATGTTTAAAGCTAGAAGGCTAAGATGAATCAAGTCTTAAAGAAAGTGGATGAAATATATAGAAAAATATGAAATTATATATTTTGATTTTAAAAATATGACAATTTGTTTAAATATATTAAAGAAAAAGTTTTTCGATTATGGTTTTCAGCTCGTAACCTCTGGTAACCTATGATAAAAACTAGTGATAAAAAACATAGAGGTTTCACTAAAGGCACTACTAGTTTCCTTTAAGATGTGATCCAAGCAATGTTCTTAAAGAGTTTGAGGAGCACTCATACCGATGATAACTAATGATCTAGAAAGGGAAATTAAGGTTTACAAACAGTTTAAATTATATTCATTGAACATAATTTACATTTTTATGTGGGCATAACCCACCTTGAGTATGCACCCTTTGTAAGTTTCTTTTTGCTTACTTTTGGTTTTTAGTATCATTTACAATTTTATTTTTATTTTTTTATTTATGTACACTATCCTTATTTTTTCCACATTTAGCCTTAAATCTCGATCAAAACAACATTTTGAGATAAGGTTTAGCCTTAAATCTTATAATTATATTTTATTTTATTTATTTACATATATTTAGTTTTGAGTAAATTACATGAAAAGCCTTTAGGGTAGCCTTATATTTCACCTTTGTTCTTATTTTTTAAGAAAGCATAGGTCAAGACTTAGAATAGCACATGTTATGGTAAAATGATAGTCCCCACGTTAATAAAGGTTAAGTTTATAAATAATTAAATATAATAAAGAATAAAAAAGAAATAAACCCACACCCTCCCCCTCGTTTCCATCGTGTACATTGCCACCACCACTACCACCTCTATCATTATCATGAAACATCATTATCAAACATTATAATGATCATCCTTTTATGTTTGAAATCCTACATCCATAACTCATCATCATATTCTTACATCGCCAACATAATCCATGAAACCCTAGATTTGGAATCGAACAAATACAAAGGAAGCAACGAAAAGATTCAGTTAAGAGCATTCACATCCCACTTTTCATCTTCATTTCTATAATTATACTAAAATCACTATTTTTCTCTCTCTTTTTCAATTAAATAATATTTTTAATATCTTTATTATTATCTTTTCTCTAACCTCTACTCACAATCATTTTAAAAAAATATTTAAAAATTAATAGAGATGAATAGTATTTTATCAAATATAGAGATGAACAGTAATATGTTCTCTATCTTTCACCCACAACTTAAAACCTTTCTCTATAATATAGAGAAAACACTCATAAATATATAGAGGACGGGATGTGAATGCTCTAAATCGTAACCCTTGTTATATATTTCCTAATAAGCTCGTACTTAAATCCTAACCCTAATTTATAAGTTAGCTGAAGCTAGAGAAAGAGAATGAGAAACTCGATGTATTCTTAGTGATGGTGGTCCATAGAGAAACCTCTACCAACGAGAAGATCTAACATTATGGTGGTCCGGCAACGGTGGCCGCGACCCACGACGTTTCAAACGACATCGCGGTGATGATTGAGGGCGAGTAACGACCAATTATAAGAGCATTCAAACTAGCTTTCACATCCTCATCCTCATATTTACACTAAAAACATTAGTTTTTCTCTTTTTCTTTCAATTAAATAATATTTTTTTCATATCTTTATCATTATATTTTCTCTCTCCTTCACTTACATTCACTTTCAAAAATATTAAAAAATTTATAAGCGTGTATCATGTTTCTTTGAATATAGAGATAAACAATAATATTTTCTCTCTTATCCACTCACAACCACTCAAAATCATTCAGCATAATATATGACACACACTCACATACAAATTAAAAATCTACTGTGAATGCTCTAAAAGAACAAATGGTAACGACTCAAGTGGAAACAATTATGGTGGAACTTGGTTACTTAGGCCGTCACCAAGAAGGGATCATGCGGTAGTGGTAATGGTGGTGTTAGTTTTAGAGAGAGAAAGTGAAGATTTTGAGTGAGATAAAGAAAATTGAGCTAATTTTGTTTTATTATTTTTAACTGAATATAGTGTGTCTCTAGCTATTAATATCATTTTAAGTTCATTTTATTTTAAATATAAGAGAATTTCAATTATTTTATATGGACTTAAGTTTAACAAACATAAAATGCGTCTAAAATATGGACCATTAACATGCATACTGTGCAAACTACATATCATAATTTATTATTCTTATCTCAAGTAGTTAAGGTGAGTTATCTAAAGAATTTATAAAATTAGGAAGGTATTGGATTTAACTTTTACATATGATAAAAAAAAGGGTTTAGGGTTTAGGATTTAACCTAAGGTGAGTTTTTTCTTGAAAATAATCTCAAGTTAGTGACATACTGATGTACGAACTTTCATTATTAGTCGTACCAACCTAGTAACTTAAAGTTCTCTGCTCAAGAAATGAAGATGATCAAGTGGTCATTGAATTTTTAGTGATTCAATTGGCCGTCAAAATAAAATAAAAAAGTGAAATATGTACATACATCACCTATCACTAATTAACTCTAGTTTCTTATAAAAAGTTATAGAAACTCTTATAAAAAGTGACAAAGTTACAAATTCAGCAAATATCCAAAAACCATAATTTTGAAAACTAGAAACCCCACAACCTTCCACTTTCCCACTTCCCACCGTTTCTTCAAGAATTCTACAACCGTCATCTGGTGAAAAATCTAATTCGCCATTTTCAAGTAAGTTTTTCTCTTCATTTTAATGTCAATATCTATCTCTGTAACATCATTTTCTTCACAAATCTTCATCACTTTCTAGTTCAATCCTCATATTTCACACTGTTCATGTACGGACATCATCAATAATGTCATATCTGTAGTAAGATTTCGTTTGAAAGTTAAAATCGTCATCAACAATGTCATACAGTCAAGTGTTCGTCATGTTGATCTAATCGAAGCCTTACACACGCGGACTTGAAAATGAACTTGAATTTTGTTTAGTTTTGTGTACGGATCCGTCGTTTCTTGTTTGATTGAGGGTTCTAAGAGTATTTTACCGCGTAAATCGTGTCTATGATTGTAATTGCGACATGCAATCTGTAAGTTTTCTTATGTTGATTGAAACTTTAAATTCTTGTCTAATTTGAACTTTGTGATAATGTTCTTTGCATTTTGATATCGTTAGTTTGTTACAGACTTATAAATCTGCAATTGAACCTTTAGGATCAACACAGAAGATGAATAGTAAGCCTGTAGTTCCTCGAAAGCGACCATTAGACCGTTCGATCGTTCGTAGGATTGAGGAACTTAGAAAACGTAGAACATTGGTGCAAGCAGTTCGTGATTTCCCTCCTGGTTGTGGAACCAACAACGGAGATCGAAAGCCGTTGAATGTATCAAAGAATATGCACTCGGATCCTGTTAAAACTGGCCAGTTAAGTTGTTTTAACCCGAAAGAATTGGGGATGAACAAACCTTCTAAGGTTAAGGATAAGGTGATGAATACTCAATCTGTTGAGCATAGCAGGGTCAAAAGCTTTGAACCTAAAGAATTGGGGATAAACAAATCTTATCTTGGGTCAAGATCAACTCCTAAAGTTAAATATTGGGATCCAACTTGTGTAAAGGAAGATGAAGCTCAGAAATCAGAAGTCGCGACTGATGTTGAATCGCGAAAGGAACAAGTTAGGCGCGAAAAGATCAAAGAAGCAATGGCTATGTTTGATCAGGTTTATGGACCATTAAGCGAAAAGAACAAATTGAAACCAAAGGGTGAAAGGACTTCTTTTTGGAAGGTTTCTATAGAAGCTATGAAAATAGTTAAACAAAGGCTAAAATGGAAGGATCCTGAAAAGACTTTAGGCCCTGTGTGTGGTGTTAAAATCGGTGATAAGTTTAAGTACCGGTCACAACTTGCAATGATTGGTCTTCACTGCCAACATCAATCGGGTATTGATTATACCAGTATTGAAGGAACGAATGTGGCTATAAGCGTTGTGGATTCTCGTCGTTACTCGAATGATAGTACATCAAGTGATACGCTTGAATATTCTGGTCAAGGTGGTGGAGGGACTGACTTCATGGGGCGTGTATTGCCACTCGAAGATCAAAAGCTAAAAAATGGTAATCTGGCTCTGAAAAACAGTAGTGAGAAAAAAAACCCAGTTCGTGTGATTAAAAAACTTGAAGGGTTTGAGGACGATGTGTTTGTGTATGACGGTTTGTACATTGTAGAGAAATATACAGACAACAAAAATAAACAAGGAAACGTTGTGTTCAAGTTTCATATGAAGAGAGTACCTGGGCAACCTCCGCTTAACGAAGTGCTCAATGGTAGCAGGTGATGTCTCTTATGCAATTTATGCATTTTTGAAGTCTTATGTTGTTGATGAAGTATGTCTATATTTCTTGTTGTATGTAGTCAGTACATTAGAATCTCATTAGGGGTAGCTTTGATTCTAACATCTAATGTTTTTGCTTTGCATGTAACTACTTTAACGTATGGTTACATCTATCGAATCTATTAACTTTTTCATGTTCTTGATCCTCTTTCTCGCATTGTAAACAACTCGAAAATGCATTATTTTTGCGCGTTATTGAGTGACATAGAAACCATTACTGGTCATAGAATTGTTCCCTTTTTGGTGTCACCGTACACTTTGTTTTACTACAAGAACTTGTTGGGGAAATCTCATGAGCCTATTCATATCATGCTAACTAGCGGTTCTAGAGAAAACTCCAATGGTCTCACTAATATCATGTTAACGAGTGAGACTATGGTAGAGAATGTGTCCGAGTTTCTAGATTCCAATCATGTGTTTATCATCACGTCTCATGTCCTATATTGTTGCTAATCAAGCAAATTAAACTTTATATTATAGTTTTATACTATACGAGGGCTCAAGTTGGGTAGTACACGTGTTTTGGTGTCATGGATAGTAAACTTCCAAAGACAAACGGTAGTCGTCGGTTGATATTTGTATAATTTGTATGTATTCGTCTAAATATTATGGGGTTGTTTGGCAATCTTATACAAAGCTGTTATGATGTCTGATTGAATAAGGGATAGGGGTTAGTTTTTTAATGGCTTTGTATGTTTCTAAATATTTTATATTTAGAGGTTTTATGAACCATTAAGAGGTGTTTATTTAGTTAACTAAAACACTCTACATCTAATCAGTTAAGAGGTAACCTTTTAATGACTCAACATGTTCTAAAACTTAACTTACCCATTAAGACTTAAGAGGCTCTATATTTTAATAAACCAATCATACCCTACTTCTGACTTATTCAAATATTGCTCTCTGAATGAAATCATTTAAAGAATACTAAACAATCAATAAGTTTTTCGTTTTATACGCAAATATATATGTGACGTGGTATTATGTATATATGTGACGAGGTGTTATGTATCATATTAATTTAAGTCATTCTTGATTAGGAAAAATCTAATACACTAGCAACAATCGTGGTTAAATGAGTAATTTATATACTATATAAGTGTACACATCAAAAAAATGAAAGTTCGTTTTCGAATTTTTTTCAAAATTTGGTTCGCTTATAAATCTTATTATGTGCTGGTGGCCATTTTAGATATCAATTCACATTTGAAAATTTTGATTACAGAATGTACAACATTATGTACGATGCTTGGTAGTTAGATAACTTGAGATGTGATTGTCGTTAAGATCGGTTCAATCACGTGTTAATTATTGTGAAATTGTTGTCAACTTTAAATAACCACCGAGACTATGGTGAGAGTCTGCAAACGAACCGAACGAACGCGAACAAGGCTTTGTTCGTGTTCGTTCGTTAAAAAAAATATACTTGTTCATGAACTGTTCATGAGCACTTACCGAACGAGATTTTTTTTTCGTGTTCGTTCATTAAGAAAATGAACATGTTCATGAACTGTTCACGAACACTTGCCGGACACAAATTAATACAATCAAAAGCAAACAAACGCATATAACTGTTCATGAACATGACGAACACCAAGAAACTCATAAACACAAACGAATACAAATGATTATAGATTTATTTTAGAATAAAATTTATATTTTTATTACAAACATTACACAAAATCAATCAAAAATAAATAAGTACTTAACATAAATATCAAAAAATACTTGATATAATAGTCATAAAAATAACTGACACAAAAATAAGAATACAAACGAACACATTAACGGACACATTATCGAACGTTCACGAACGGACATTAACGAACATAAATGAACACATTATCGAACGTTCACGAACATAAATGAACGAACGCGGCTTGTGTTCATGTTTGTTCGTTTAACTAAACGAACGGAATTTTCTTGTTCGTGTTCGTTCATTTACTAAACGAACGAACATAAACGAACTTCCCGCCGAACGGTTCACAAACTGTTCGCTGAACGTTCAGTTCGTTTGCATCCCTAGACGAGACTATGGTAGAGAATGTAGCCGAGTTTCTAGATTCCAATCATGTGTTTATCATCGCCTCTTGCATCCTATATTGTTGCTAATCAAGCAAATTAAACCTAAATTTGTACTATACGAGGGCACGAGTTCGGTTGTACACATGTTTGGTGAAATGAACAGTGAACTTCCAAAGACAAACGGTTTTTAACAATTCTTATTTATATAAGTTGCATGTACTCGTCTAAGCATTAAGCATATTCATTCCACATGCAAATATATATGTGACATGGTGTTACGTATGATATTAATATATGTCATTCTTGATCTGGAAAAATCTATCACACATTAACAATCGTAGCTAAATGAGTAATTTATTTACTAGATAAGTGTAACTTAACCAAAAAATGAAAGTTTGTTTTCGTAATTGTTTTCTAAATTTGATCAGCTCATGTAATCTTATTACGGCATTTCAGATATCAATTCACATTTGAAAATTTTGATATCAAAAAGTACACTATTATTCCTTAATGAAGAAAAAATTATTTACAAAACGTCCATAACTCTTTCTCTAAATACATGCAGGGTACTAATGATTCCCTACCAAAACAATATAGTAAAGAGTAAACTACAAGAAAAAACCTTTTCCTTAAACTAATTTTAGTTTTTAACTTTATTAATTATATTAGACAACCTTTATATATATGGTTTGTTTCATCTTTGATCCTTTAATCTAACCGTCATTAATTTGCATCGTTAAATTAGACCATATAGTTATCGCATGAGGATTTATGCGTAAAAAACATCTAGGCGCATAACTCAAAAAACGAAACGACGTATTAGAGAAATATGATAAGTAAAACTTTGAGACTGACTTGTAAAATCTACAAACTAATTCTATATATTTTTATCATCACTTTTTTAAATCTAGTTTAATAAATATTTACTGTTTTATATTATTTAAATATCAATAATAAACTTGATACGCAAAATTTAGAATGCAAGCCACGTGAATTTATTTAAGAAAAAAATGATCTGGAAAACATCTAGACTGATGAGTGAACCTCAAAGAAAATTTTATAGTTTTTATCATCACTTTTTTCAAAGTGATTTATATAAAGTTTATTGTATCATATGATTTAAGTATCTGTTCTTGTTCAAATCAAAATGCTAGTTCTATATAAATTTATTATATCATATGATTTTCATAATCATATGATTGTGGAAAGCATTTAACTTACTTCATGTGTCATCCATTCTAATTTTTATGTATTAAGTTTATTGGTTTTTTATCAGCAAATTAAGTTTATTAATGACATATAAATCATACGATACAATTATTTTTTGTTTGATGTGTTATTCGTCAGTCTCAACTTTTTACCGATAATATTTTCCTAATACATCGATTCGTTTTTTGAATTATGCCACATGTATGTTTTTTTACACATCAACCCTTATATGATAATCACGTGACCTAATTTAGCGACGTAAATTAACGACCGTTAGACTAAAGTACCAAAGATGAAAACAAACTATAAACATAAAGGCTGTTTAATGTAATTAGTAAAGATAAAAGTTGAAAAGTGAATTAGTTATATAAATAAAGGTTTTTTTTATATATAACTTACTCTATGTTGCATTTTCATGTATTTTTCAATCATATTTTTTTTCATAAATGTTTTGGGCTATTTTACTGAAGGTTTTGAAAACAAGGCCGGTCCGACTAGGAACCCAACCTTCAGCCAGTTTGGTTCGGTGGTTTTAATCGGATAGAGGTTGAACCGGCCGGTTCAAGCGGTTTCGGCTGGTGAACCGGTAACCAAAGTGACGGGTCGGACCCTTTTTTTTACGGTATTAGTTTTCAAGTTCAAGATATTTATAAAGTGTTTACAAAACCAACTTTTCGTTTATGGAGCGATAAGTGACAATCACAAATTGAATATTTAAATTCATGAGTTAAAATCAAAATCTAGAAAATGTTTGCTAGGGGTAAGAATTTAACTCGTGAGCTCATTTTGAAAATTCTTTTACCCACTTGAGCTAGCACTTCATTGTTGTTAAAGTTATATTTTACTCCGATACATATAAAGTTATATTTTAAAGGTTTAAATAGAAAATGTATTTTTGTTACAAAGTGTGAGAAGACACAATGAGTCAAAAAAAAGTCACAAAAAAATTATATCTCACAATCTAAATCGAATTCAAAAAAGTAATTCCGAGATTTTGTTCCCCTAGCCGTCCTCACTAAGAAAAAAATAAACGAAAAATAAAAAAAAATTAACGTCTTTTTATTGTGTCATTTATGAAAGACACAATGACGTCATTGTGTCATTTATGACATAACAAAATTTTTTTTATTTTTTTTTTATTTTTTTTTTCTGAAAGAGGACGACGAGAGGAACAGAGACTCTGAAATACTTTTTTGAAATTCGATTTAGATTGTGAGATATAATTTTTTTGTGACTTTTTTTGGCTCATTGTGTCTTCCACACTTTGTAGCAAAAATACATTTTGTAGAATAACCTCATTCTTTATATGATACTCATATTTTGTTTTTAGTTATATTTATATAATTTTATATTTATATTATTTATAAGGTCGTTAGGTTCTTAAATCCGGTTCGACCGGTCCGACCAATAAACCAGTAAGACAACCGATTTGCTATCTAGTTCGGTTCTGGAAAGATTCATTAATTTTACTTCTATCTCAAACCTGCACATTAATTATGTGATGTTTAATCATCAAACAAGGTTTCAGCCATAGTTTTGGGTTCAGGATCGGGTGGGGTTTGGTGCCACTATGTAAATGTTAAGAAATTGTTCTTTTGGTTGCTCGGGTTGTTGGGTTAGAGTTGAGGCCTATAGCAATTTGCAAAGGTATTCAAATAAGAGTTATTTGGATTCCATGGAGTAGAGTGGTTTTGTATGTATTTGGTTATTTTTGAGTGTGTAAGTTTGTTTTTGAATGTTTATATATTTATTGGGATGGAAGAAAAGTTTTAAAATAGTGTAACATTATATTAGAGTTTTCAAAGGATCAAATTCCTTGAGAAAACAAGTTGTGTCTTCATAGTCCACGGTTGCTTTGGGCGCATGATGCCCGATCATGCTGGGGCGTCATGGGAGGGGCATGACCAGCTTCGGTCAAGCGCCAATCATGCGTCATAATGCATGGCCTTAAGAGGATTGTTTTATAAATATATAGCTAACTAAAAATATTATATACAAACAAATCCTCTCTCCTCACACTCTTAAGAACTTCTAAATAATAGAATGAGTTTTGTTCCACCATCATTTAGTTCCAACTCATTCAATTTTAATGGTGGTCATTTTCTTGTCAAGCAGGCCATTGGCGGAGCATCTAGGGGGGGGGGGGGTGCCCCCCGTATTTTTTTCGTCGGTAGTGTTAAATTTTAGTCCGATAGTGTAAATTTTAGTCCCGGTAGTGTAAATTTTTGTATAAATATCGAGTTCGCCCCCCCTAAAAAAATTTAATTTTATTCCCGTCCCTTCTAAGGAAGAGTTCGAGCTCCGTCACTGAAGCAGGTAGCCACAACACCCGAAGTTGAAGATACAACATAATAAAAAAGAATGTATCACGCTATCATGAAACAACTCATGAAGTTCTAATGAATGATTATTTTGTTGGAAGGACAAAATACGATGAATCGACGTTAAGAGCAAAGTTTCGTTTTTTAAAATAATCATTTTTAAAAAATTGTCTGGATATGAACGCTAATTTGAATGATTTCAATAAAGTTACGAAGGGAGGTTCAAAAGGAGTTTCACTGATTACAAAAATGCACGTTAACAATTCGTCAACTTGCAACCGGTAATATTCCTAATGAATTCGATAAATATATAGCTATGTCTGATAAGAACCTATGTCGATTTTTGAAATGCGATCATTAATTTTTGAAGTGAGATGTTTTTACGTACACCTAGCTAGCCACAATATTGCACTTTTCTACGATGCATACGAACATAGTAATGACATTAGAAAGAAACCTGGTAGCATCGACTGGAAAATGTGCCCAATAAGTTTGCGAGGCCAATATATGAAAAGCGATTACCAATACCCAAAGATCAATCTTGAACTTGAAGTGGTGGCATCACATGTTTTTATGGATTTTGCATGCATACTTTGTGTTGTCGGTTCAAACGATAACATTAAGGTTTCTCAATCAGACCTGGTTAGCCAGCCATCTCCACCAATTATCATCATCATCGCATGTCACCTCTACCGATCATCAGCATCATCAGTGGCAAGTGGCAACCTCCAGCGCTCATCATCATCTTGATCACTTGCTACCACCTCGACCATCGATTAGCTTCCGTCTCTAGATTTGAGAATAAGGAGAATCAAAGGTGGCTCCTCACATGAAATCATGCAAAGGATCCGAGCCCATCACATCAAAATGATGTTCAGCGGTCTCTACCCAAGTATTTCATCAAATGGTGGAGCGCTTTGGGCACCAGATTCTGTACTTTCAATAGCTGTTCCCGAATTTAGGGAGACCCCTACGTTCGGATCGGTGCTCCAGGAGATCATAAACCATTTTTCACTATGGGTTGGTTGCCCATATAAAATGAGATTTGGATTCGGTGGGTTCATAATTATGGACTTTAGTTGTTGACTTCTTTTACTTACTACTTTCTTTATAGTAATAGTAAGCGCTAGGGATAGGGACCATGGATCAAGATTTCTGGTTCCCCTTCGATTTTCAACTTCGCAGTCTGCACCGCCATCTCACGAATTGGGTATTACCGGCCGATGGAGAATAAGTCCTCACAACAAAGGTTAGGTGCTTGAGATCAGAACTGATTACAGCAGCGCTCTTGCCGATCCATCCATGAATATACTTTTTTCTCTAAGAAAGCCTCTACTGGGCGGGCTACTCCAATAATTACTTTTTTCTGGGTTGTTTCATAACATAAAGTCATCTAAACAACAGCCCCCCAATGACCGCCTTCCTTTATTCGAAATTCATTCGTCTCAAAAGAAAGAGCTTCTGATTGATTACCTACCACAACGTCTATAGGTTGGCAATCTACAACCATCGATTAGCTAATTCCGTCTCTAGATATGAGAAACGACAAAAACCTCGTGAGCTAAATCGAGCAATGATCTAGGTGGGTTTTGTTGCGGTGGTGGGTGATGGTTAGATGATGATGGTGAGACTTGAGAGGATGATAAAAGAGGAATGGAAGAAGATTATCATAAAGTTCTTAGAGATACTTGACTGGTAGCCAGTCATATAAATTCAAATGGTTACGTACTAAAAACATTATGAATGCAAATAATTAAAAGGACAAATATCATAAAAAACCAACATACTTTTAGTTTTTTCTCATAAAAGTCTTGTACAACTTTTTGCACGTAAAATACCAACATATGTTCTGTTTTGTTTCATAAAAATCACTTAACAGTTTTTTCACATAAAAACTAACATACTTTCTATTTTTTTCACATAAAAACCCTTTAATAATCATTTACACATTTAAGTCACTTCACTTTTTAGATTCGAGCAAATTCTAAACAGAAACTAAAACAACTTATGCACCGGTTGTTTTGTATGTGTGTATTCTCCACCCCTGCGTGGCTCGTTTAAGTTATAGGACCCCTAGTTCGGATTGTTTTAGTCGTGGGAGCTCAAGCACGATTCGTTTAAGTTATAACAAATGAATTGAGTTTAATGTGTAAATAATTGTTGAATGGTTTTTATGTGAAAAAACAAAAAACATGTTGGTTTTTTATGTGCAAAAACTATTGAGTAACTTTTATGAGACAAAACATAAAATATGTTAATATTTTATGTTAAAAATATTGTACAGAAATTTTTGTGAGAAAAAATTAAGAATACGTTAGTTTTTTTTATGATATTTGCTCTGATTAAATATAAAAACTCCTAGTATGCAAAACAAGAATTTAGAATCATTATATGTTAGTAGTTAAATTTGATAATCCTCAAATTAATTTACACTTTCAAAAACTAGAAACCCACCACTCTTTTCTTCCTGCAACTGTCCCCTAGTCAAAAATTCTCATCGCCATTTTCAAGTAAGTTTTTCTCTTCGTATTGTTGCTTAATGCCTATATATATCTCTGTAACATCACTTTCTTCACAAATCATCATGCATTCTTTATCTAGTCTTAGTTTTCACACTGTTCATGTACGGATGTCATCATCTGTAGTAAGATTTCGTTTCAATGTTGAAATCGTCATCCACAATGTCATACAGTCAAGTATTCGTCACTGTTGTTCTAATCAAAGCCTTACACTACACGGACGTGAAAATGAACTTGAATTGCCTTTAGTTCTGTGTACGGATCCGCCGTTTCTTGTTTGATTGAGTGTTTTAACTTTTAAGTGTAGTTATGAAGATTTTACTGCGTAAACTGCCTCCAAGAGTCATAATTAATGCATCATCATATCATAAACCGTTACGAGGATGATTACTTTTGCTGTATTGATTGTTGTTTTATTGTGACATGCAAATCTCTAGGTTTTCATATGTTGATTGAAACTTGAAATTTTTGTTTAATTTGAGAATATTCTTTACTTCTTTGCATTTTGATTTTGTTGCAAACTTATTAATCTACCTTCAGGATCAACAATGGTGTTACAGAAGATGAAATGTGAGCCTGTTAATCCTCGAAAGCGACCCTTAGACCGCGCTATTGTTCGTAAGCTTGAGGAACTCAGTAAACGTAGAACATTGGTGCAAGCAGTTCGTGATTTCCCTCCTGGTTGTGGTCCTTGTGGAACAAATGAAGGAGATCGAAAGCCGTTGAATATATCAAAGAACATGCATTCGGATCCTGTTGAAACTGATAAGTTCAATGACTCTAAACTGAAAGATTTGGGGATGAACAGACCTTGTAAGGTTAAGTATTGGGATCCCAATTGTATGAAGGCTGATGATGACCAAAAACCGAAACTTGACTCGAATATGAGCAAGATGGCTTCGAATGGTGCGGATAAGTTGATGAACTCTCAATGTGTAGAGGATAGCAGGACCAAAAGTTTTGAACCTAAAGAATTGGGGAGAAACAAATCTTATCTTGGGTCAAGATCAACTCCTAAAGTTAAATATTGGGACCCATTGAAGGAAGATGAAGCTCAGAAATCAGAAGTCGAGACTGCTGTTGAATCGCGAAAGGAGCAAGTTAGGCGCAAAAAGATCAAAGAAGCAATGACTGTTTTTGATCAGGTTTATGGACCATTAAGCCAAAAGAACAGATTAAACGCAAAGGGTGAAAAGACTACATTTTTAAGGGTTTCAATAGAAGCTATGAAAATAGTTAAACAGAAGTTGAAATGGGTGGATCCTGAAAAGACTTTAGGCCATGTGTGTGGTGTTCAGATCGGTGATAAGTTTAAGTACAGGTCACAACTTGTGATGATTGGTCTTCACTGTCAACATCGATCGGGTATTGATTATACCAGCATTGAAGGAACGAATGTGGCCATAAGCATTGTGGATTCTCATCGTTACTCGAATGAAAGTATATCTAGAGATACGCTTGTTTATTCTGGTCATGGTGGTGGTGGGCTTGTCTTCATGGGGTGTAAATCGCCTCTCGAAGATCAAAAACTTGAAAAAGGTAATCTGGCTTTGAAAAACAGTATCAAGAAAAAAACACCAGTTCGTGTGATTAGAAAAGTTGGAGGTTTTGAGAACAACTATGTGTTTGTATACGATGGTTTGTACATTGTAGACCATTATACAAAAAACAAAAATGCACAAGGAAACGTTGTGTTCAAATTTCATCTGAAGAGAGTAGCTGGGCAACCTTCGCTTCACGGAATGTTGAATAGTAGCGGGTGATTTCACTTATACAATTTATGCATTTTTGAAGTCTTATGTTGTTGATGAAGTAGGTCTATATTTCTTGTTTTAGGTAAGTTAGTACATTACAATCTCGTTAGGGGTAGCTTTGATTTCTAACATCTAATGTATTTACCTTTGCATGCAACTATTTTAACGTGTGGTTACATCTATCGAATCTATAAACTTTTTCATGTTTCCTGATCGTCTCTCTCACAGTAACAACTCGAAAATGCATTATTTTTGCGCGTTACTGTGTGACATAGAAACCATTACTTGTCATAGATTTGGTGTCTTTTTTAAGGGGTCACCCTGCACTTCCTTTTTTTTACCACAAAAACTCTTAATATGATACATATATCTGTTATACTACAAGATGTTTTTGCATGTTATATTTTATTTCTAAACCCCAAGGGGTTTTGGCTGCGAGTATGTTCTATGGAAAAATGTAGTTCTTAAAGCTCTAGGCATTTATGTAAAGACAATTGCCAAGGGACATTTAAGTTGCTCGTTGTTATTGTAATAAATGGGTTAAACAAGTTGTATTCTCGTCCCGTCAACCCAAAAGATCATATAGTTAAACAAGCAGGTCAATTGCGAAAAATGCTTGTTTTATTGTCCGCCCCTATACGAAACACGTTGTTTAATTGTCCACCCCTATACGAAACACATTTAGTAACCATCAATAGTTCCCTAGCTTGGAATGGGACGGTGATGGGACTAACCAATGGTTACCAATCCCGGAAAGTGTCAATACTCAATAATGGAGAACAGTTCATGACAAAGTTATCTTAGCTTGGAATCAGACTTATAGGATTACTCTTATAAAGATAGCCGGCATACCATGGTCGGTCTCAAATCGTTATGACATGTGTAAAGACCAGTCGTAGTACCGAACAGACACAAACCATTATGAAAAAGCATCCACATGTTTATTTTACGTCCGTCACAATAATATGCACCAAATCATTCAAACTATTAACAACCATTATACAATAAAAAGATAGACATGCGTTATTAGCCATAGCAGCGAATGGGGTCATTGCAACCTTTCTCAGTAGATTGCTTGAACCCAAACCGACCGCCCTTTGCAAGATACTGCTGATGGTACTCTTCCGCCCTGTAGAACTTCTTGGCTGGCAGGATCTCTGTCACAATCTTTCGGTTCAGTTTCTTCTGGTGTTTCTCCATTGACTCTAATGCTGCTTTCTCTTGCTCTGGTGTGTAGAAGTATATCCCAGATCGATATTGTGTTCCAACGTCATTCCCCTACCCAAATCAACAATCAAGATTTCAGAATGAGCAAATTTATCTAGAATTTCTACTGATAATCGATATAATCAGGTTACAATTTTCCAATTTGTTGACGTTGATGATAGTAAGAAAATGGTTGAGTTCAATTTCATTCCATTTAACAGTAAACCAATGTCAAACAGTAAGATGGATATTGTGTTTCATCATTCCCCTACCCATATCAGCAATCAAGATTTCCAAATGAACAAATTTTGCTAAAATTTCTAATGATAATCGATACGATTAGGGTATAACTACTATTTTTTACATGTTGATGATAGTAAGAAAAATGGTTTTAATAAAAGTAAGACAACATTAACAGTAAGATCAATATTTTGTTCCAACATCATTCCCTTACCCAAATCAACAATCAAGATTTCCAAAATAACAATCTTTTCTAAAATTCTTAAACAATAATCGATATGATTAGGGTATAACTTTCCACTTGTTATGATGATAGTAAGAAAATGGTTTAATAACAGTAAGATCAATAATGTGGTCCAAATTCCAAAATCATTCCCCGCCCAGATCAACAATCAAGATTTCAGAATCAACAAGTTCATGAAAAACTTCTACTTCAAATCAATCCACTTTGTAATTGTTTGTAATAGTTACAAAATGGTTTAGCTCAATTTCAATCCAATTTAACAGCAGGTGAACATTAACAGTAAGATATTGTGTTCCAACATCAATTCCCTACCCAGATCAACAATCAAGACTCCCAAATTAACAAATTAGCTCAAACTTCTACTGATAATATTTTGGTATTGCCTTCCAATTTCTCAATGTTGATGATAGTAACAAACTGGCTTTAGCAAAATTTCATTCCAGTAAGTCAAAATTAAGACTGTAACAGCTCTTAAACTGAAAACTAACAGACTGCATGCATCAACTAAGAACAATCTAACACCGATTGATCAAAACCCTAAATCCCAACATCAAAAACCCTAAATCCATCAACAATTCAACCCAATTACCCAAATCACTCAACCTAATTCATCTCAATTTCAACCACAACAACTAACCTGACGATTAAGAGTGGTGGGATCATGCCTCTCCCAGAAGCAATCAAGCAGAGTCTCATAACTACACTCCTTCGGGTCATACTGGACCCGAACGACCTCCGAGTGGTTCGTAGTACCCGAACAGATATCATTATACGTCGGATTATGCAAAAACCCTTGGGTATAACCAACCTCCGTCTTCGTGATACCAGGGACCCTCTGGAACGCTAACTCAACGCCCCAAAAACACCCCGCACCGAATTGGGCGAACTGTTGACCGGGGGCCGGGATGTCGTCGTCGGGGCCCTGAGCGATGGATGATGACTGGTCCATGGAGGCGTCGGTGGGGGTGCGTGTACCGAACCCTAGCTTACCCAACCAGCTCATGATTTTGGGGGTGGTGGTGTGGCGGAGGGTGTAGGGTCTGTTGGAGGTGGTTGTTAGGGGAAGGGGGTGGGTTTTTGGTGGCGGAGGTGGGAGGTGATGGTGAGGAGGGGGGTGGTGACGGTGGAGATAACGGTGGTGACGGTGGTGGTGGTGGTGGTGGTGGTGGTTTTGAGGATGAACATTGTTGAAGGAGAGTGATGTGGTGGGGTTTATAAGCTTATCTTTGTGACGAGAAGTTTCGGAATTGTAGTGTCCAACAAGGAAACTACAACTGCATTTAACTCTTTTCGGAGTATTTTGTTTTATTTTTATTCTTTTTGGGTTGATTGAAATGAATGGGTCTATAGTATCGCAAGAGATAACTTTTATTGGTGTGAATGAGCTAATCTATTTGTGAGGTGTTTGAGATTTACTAACAAGAAGCTGAGTCAAGTTGAGTTTAAATGAATAGGAGTATGAGCTCGAGTCTAAACAATAAACGAACTTGAATTTTACTTACTGAACTTGAGTTGGTTTGTAAGGTTAAACGTGTCTATTATTATGTGTTAAACGTTAGATTTAAATATATGCTTATATAATAATATAGTAATTACTTTCATATATAGGGTCATAAAAGAAATAACTAAATAATGTGTTGTGTACTTATGTTATGTGTAGAAATACTAATTGAAAATATAAAAAATGTTTATGCAACTAAATCAACTAATTAATAGCTATAATAATGATTAATCCTAAGTGGAGCTTAAGTTTGAAAAACCTATTAGTGGTCTACTTCTTTTTAAAAATATAGCTCGAAACGAGACGAGCTCGAGCTTGGCTCAGCTCCACTCGTTTATGGCTCTAATATTAACATTTAGTATCATGTCTAATAAAATTAATGACGAGGTGTGGTAATTTATAATTATTTCGTTTCTAATTTTGATTTATTCAGGAAAATATAATTTATTATGAAAATCTTGAACTTAATCCAATTCTGCTCAGTGTCATTTAGGAAAATCAAAATTGTTTTTGCAGAAATAGTATTTTTATAATTAATATTCGAATTATTTTTAGACGTTCACATCTTAAGTAACAATTGATTATAAAAGTTATGACATTAAAATAATAATCTAAATTATCATATACAAGAATTATAACGAATCCCAGTACACGTTGGATGAAATTTACTGAAACGCAACTTGTTAGAAGTAATTTTGATTTACTGTGTTTTACTGATCTAATCTGCAAAAATCTAGAATAAACTGAAATTCGAATCTATTTAAAATTAATATGTAGGGCATGAAGAATGGGTGAACAAAAAGAGTAATACGTGTACACTCGATAGGGATAATGATGGGGTGATAGAAATATATTTTTAGGGACGTGGTGCTCGTAATTTCCGCGTATTCGTTGGATTTTGACCCCATTCTTCCTTTCTTGGCTAACAAGCAACGTAATTTCATAGACAGTTTCTTGTTAATAATGTCATTAAGGGAGTTTTTAAACTAATATAACATTTTTTTAACTGTCAACTCAAATGTCATTGATATAATTCTAAACTATATCATATGTTCATAGTAGGTTGAACTGTCATCATTTATGGTCAATGACGAAGCTTTTAAGGGTCGGGACCCCTTGTTTTTCCGCTAAAAAATGAAAGTTTATGCTTATTTCATCGAAAATTTTATACGTATCGAGTCTGTCTCCTTTTTATTTCGTCGAAAATTTTCATGGATTTGTATAAATTTTCTTAAGGTTAAAAGTGGGTAGGGGTTGGATCATGTCCACACAAGCCCTTTATGGACATTTTTTTTCTTACAATACCAAGATAAACAAATTTACAATGTTACATCATTCATGCGAGGATACGGGTTGGAATAACATTCGTACGGCCACAAGGGTTTACCAACGTCATAATTTAAGTCATTTGGGTGTTGCAAAAACTATGGTAAAACATTTGAGTTCACTTTTGGTTTATAAGATACAAATGAACATATATATAGGTTCAAAAAGAAGCAAATGTATTATTATTTACATTAAAGGAGTGTGTATGAGAAAAGAGATAGGTATGGCCATATGGGAGGCCACCCGTTAACCTCTTGTCCTTGGACCATTTAGATCTCGAACAAAGAGTCGTCACGTGTTAAGAGGGTCATGCTGAACAATAACACAAATATGATTAATAAGCAACTTACATGACATGTAACATGTACGTTTAAATAAAACAAATTTTACTGCATAAATAACATGACGTGTTTAACACCAATATCACAACAACTCAACAAGCAAGGTTAAGGAACAACAAGACACAAGTAAGGCTAGTGATATTAGTGTTTT
Source organism: Flaveria sonorensis (assembly GCA_025506505.1). Classification (NCBI taxonomy): domain Eukaryota; kingdom Viridiplantae; phylum Streptophyta; class Magnoliopsida; order Asterales; family Asteraceae; genus Flaveria; species Flaveria sonorensis. The sequence continues at coordinate 11,092,153 of CM046436.1, forward strand.
AAGTAATAATAATCAATTTGAAGAATTTACTTAATAGCAAAGCAACATTTGGTTAAATATCGATATGAGTTAGCATTGTAAATAATTTTAGTCAATTTGAAGAAGTTGCTTAATGGTAGAAGAACATTTGATTAAATATCAATACGAGTTAGTTGTTATGGAGTATTTTGTCATCTGAGGCTAATCAGATTTGCGACCCCTAGATTTCAAAAAGAAGCCTCCCTTGGGTGCGGTTTCCATGGGGCAGCTCTCCCATGGCGATGTTCGTGGCGATTGTGAATATCATATAAACACATATAAATATTCTTTCATCTATCATACCCAAGGTGTTTATGTAACCAAATATGCTGCTCCCTTTCAATCTCCGGCTATAGCTTGTCAGCATTATGCATGTACACCTTTTTATATAGTTTTCACGATTTTATACTTAAAGATTGATTTTATATTTACGCACTGTAGGTTATTAGTTTTATCGCTTTGAAAATTTGTCTAAAGACTTATTGTTGAGATTAACATGTTATTTATTTAGCATAGAGTATGTTAATATCATGGAAGAAAGCGAAGTTGGTATTAGCGCATTCATAATAGTCAAGTGAATGTGATTAAAAACGAGTGCATGCATGCGCCACCTAGGTAGTGGCTGTGATCACAAAGATATGTAATGAGTTAGTGAGTATGACTCATTTTTTTATAAAATTAAATAAAAAAAATTTAATGATGTGGATTGTCGTGACTAGCAGCCTTAAATTACCATATGCATGTTTAAGATTTGTTACATGTAAAACTAATCTAGGTCGTCTTATTTTTAATATGAAGTGGGTTTGTTGTTTGTTCAATTTATTTAAAGACCCATAATTCTTATCTTCTTTTAAATAATGTTTTTATAAATTGACAACCGTTCAATATTTATAATTTCTTAAAAAATAACAATATATTAAATCTAATCATATTTTAATGTTTCACAATATCTCTGATTTCTTCTCGGTTTGATGATTATTGTTTTTTTGTTGTTGTTGCAGCCAGTGTTGTTGTAGATGCCGGTTAATAATATTTATCCAGTGGGTCAAATAAATCCACCTGAATCATGATGACCCATGCTCAATCAAATATGTCCAAGTAGCTTTAAAATAGGAGGGAAGCTGAAGCAGTGAGGTAGAATGTCAGTTGCTAGTAACTGCTAAATTTTCGTTTAAATATTCCATATCATGTTCTAGTATAAGGGAGTCTTATTTATTTTATTTTATGGTGTTCTTGTATTGGAGATTTGCCCTCTAGAATGTGAATGTTCTTGTAATATGTTTTAGTGAATCAAAGTTTGCCAATCTCAGTATCCAACAATGGTTCCATTGTTGGGAAACATGGCGCCTATCACAAGAGTAGGAGACAGAAAGATGGGGCTCGAGTCCAGATCAATTTGTCGTCCAGTTGGCAGTGATTGCATCAAATAGGAATCAATGGAAAGCTTTAAAGATGAAGTAGTTGCTCTTCAAACCCATGTCGTTCCACATGGGAAAATCAGCAGTAGACCAGAGAAACTTGTTTCCGATGAGTACTTATGTAGCATCAAACAAGCGGGTATGATCTAGGAATATCGACATGAATTTGCTAGAATGTTTAACAAGAACATTAAATTGGCTAGATAATTGCTTATTGAGAGTTTTTTCTAATTAGCTTAAAAAAGAATTGAAGGACGACATATGGATTCACGAACAGAACAATTTCTGACACCATGCGTCTTGCATTGGAATCTAAGTCGAAAATTGGCTATTTTCATCACGAAAAAGGGGCGGTGCAATCTAACATCACCAAACCATCTTTCCCTGTTATCTTGTCTCCCATTATTTCATAGAAAAATCTACCAGATCAAACCTCTAATATAAAGAAACAAGTTAGGTTTTTGCATGGAGAGTGTTTTGATATGGAGATTCATATGGTTTAGGCCATCGCTGCAAAGTTTGTATGTTTAGGTTGCTGCAAAATATCAAGAAGTTCAAGAACTACACTAGCCTGGTAACAACGGTTGAGAAATCGAAACCCGAGCCAAGTGATGTTGCAAAAATCAGCGTCCACGATATCATTAGCAAGTCTCATACTAATACCGTGAAACGTATGAGGCCAGTTCATAAACCCTTATAGGGTGCGAACATGGAATAAGGACATCATTTAGTGCAATCAATTATGTCATGATGTTTATCTACAACTCATTGAATTATAATCATCTAGGATTATACCCTTTTTTTCATTGGTTAGGAACAACTTAACTGGATCAAGTCAATCCAATTGAATACCTGAAGCAGCCCAACTTTCAGTCTAATGGACTTGGAACAACTCTATCATCAAAAGCATCTAGCCAAGATACATTATGAGAAGGTATCTCTCCGTTATTTTGGGACTTATCATATCATTCACACAGTTAATCGTGACACCAATGGCCCCTCCCCGGTTATTAAAAGTTAAGAAATCAACCTGCAATCACAATTCGTTTTGCCTCACCGATGGGTCTATGAAGCAAATCAACCTACAATTGAATGACTTATTGTGTGGTGCATCTATCAGTTGAAACAAACCACCTGGGAGAATCCTAACTTGTTTGCACATCAATTCCTTTTCTTTCGACTTGTGATTAAGTTGTTTATTTAGTTGGACCCACGACCCAGTCAAATACGACCCAGTTACATAACTTCTAAATAAGGGGGGAAAACTGAAGTAGCGGAGGGCAGAATGACGTGACCAATAATTGTTGGATTTACATTTAAATATTCCATTTCCTGTACTAGTTTAGGGTAGTCTTGTTTATTTTGTTTACTCGTGTTGTCGTATTGGAGATTTCCATCTAAATTGTGGTTGTTCTTGTCATCTGTTTCAGTGAATCAAAGCTTGTTGATTTCAGTTTCTAAACATTATGAAATCACATATTCAACACATAGTTTCACAATAATTACATAGTTACCACTGATACAAAACAAGTGACATTATGTTTATGTACATATTACAGCTTTGTTTAGTGGTTTTTATGTACTTAAATCTAGATTAACGTCAATTATCAGTTGCATCACGTGAGGAAGAGTTCCTAGTCTTTGATTATTCTTGTCACAATTATCAAATAAAAATTCATTTGTTATACTCAAATTTTCTTTTGGAAAAAAGCACAGCCAGTCGGTGTCGAAATAAATAAATAAAATATATCTTTTCTTGAAGAATCTAAAAATGTTCGTTTTAAACAATGAGAAATCACAAGTCGTTAGTCTCACACACACCTTGCGTTATTCAGGTTCACTCACTTTGATACTCACGCTGTAATCACCACACATTCTCCCTCACCCCTGAAGAACACTGCAACAGCAACTCATTTCTTCATCGTTGCAAATTAAGGTGATTCCCATCAATTTCTAACAATCTCCTTTTTATCTTCGCCGTTGATCATTAGTCTAACACTTTGTTTGATTCGTGTGATGTTAATTTCAACCTAGTTGATTGATTGATTGATTAAATGATTGTTTGGTTGTTGTAAGCTGTAACGCTTCGGTATATTGTGAATTTGTGATCATAAGTTACAATACAGTTAATGTGTTTCCGATCGCGTTATACTGGTGATGATGATGAATTGATAATCTATTGTTTTTCCGTCGTAGAATTGAAATCGGAGCAGGATAGTTTAACCGGTGAATTAGGTTTTGGTTTTGTTCTAGCTGACGTATAAATTACTGTAATATTTTGAAATTAATTGGAGATTTAACGTTTAATGTTGTTTTTTTCGTCTACTGATAATAGTTTGAATATAAGTAAGTATATAGCTACGGTTTCATTTGTAATTGATAGTCAATTTATTATTCCTCATTTGTCCCTTTCGAATTTTAGGGTAGGTGATCTGCAAGAAACCAGAAGCACTTGTTCAACAATATTATTGTTTGGTAATATTATAAGAGAGTTTATGGTTGAATGATGCTATTTTTAGCAAGCAAAGAAAGCTAGATGATGACTACAACTGCTGTAATTGGACTAAGGGCAGGGGAAAGGCTGTTGGGTTCATCTTCTTACTACTCTGATGTGAGTGAGAAGCTATCAAGCAGTAACGACCTTGGGTTTGTTTCTGTTCCAACTAAGAATGTAATAACTGCAAAAAAGTCATCCAGTTATGGCCCTGGTTTCATATCCAAACGACGTAATCAAGACACGCGTTACATCAGAGCTCTAAAGGAACATGTTGTTGCTGCTTCTGATTCTTTAACTATAGAGAAATGGATTAAAGGAATTGAACACTTGGAACAGGAAGGCTCTGATCAAGAGTTTTCTGTTGAAGCTTTACTGTTGTTACAGAAATCTTTATTAGAAAAACAGTGGAACCTTTCATCTGAGAGCACGTTGACTGAAGTCAACCCAACAGAGAAATGCAACAAAAAGGTTTATGTCAGCGGTTCTGTGAAATCTGCACGTAGGCGTAGATTAGATGCTCAGAAGAAAACACCAAATAGAAGATGTCCTTCTAATGAAGTTGGTGGTAATAGACAGTTAAGATTTGTTATCAGTCCAGAGTTGCTCCAAAATCGTGTAAGTGATACGTTGCTAACTCATTCTGAGGTGGTGGTTTTATCCAAAAAGATTAGAATTGGTCAGCGGTTAGAAGAGCAGAAATCAAGGTAACTGAATATCATACAGTTCTTTATTTTATACAATCATAAATGCATATGTTTGTAAACATAAACTGCAATTTAGGAAGTTTATCCTATGGTTTTGGTGATTAATTGTATAAGTATTCTCAGACTGAAGGAAAGATTGGGATCTGAACCATCTGAGGTGCAACTTGCAGCGTCCCTGAAGATTTCACGAGCTGAGTTGCAAATAAAACAGATCGAGTGCAAGTTGGCAAGAGAGAAGCTGGCCATGAGCAACATCCGTTTAGTAATGTCAGTTGCACAAAAATATGCCAACATGGGAGCTGAAATTGGTGACCTGATTCAGGTGTTTGTTAGCTTTAGTTAATGTTTAATTAGTGAAGGGCTACATCTTTTAGTTAATAAGATAGTGGTATCACTTATCTACAGGCCTGCAATTCCTTAATTCATAACTCTGGCATTTTTCTGTAGGGAGGTCTAATTGGATTATTGCGTGGGATAGAGAAATATGATTCATCAAGGGGGTTTAAGATTTCTACTTATGTTTATTGGTGGATAAGACAGGTGATGACAATAAACCTATCTTTAACGTAGTTACTTCAGTCATGATGTTACTATTGCATAATGGGATATGGTTTTTACGCGGAAGAAATTGTTTCGTACACATAAAATGCATGCTTTACTAACTTATACTATTGATGTGAGATGTGTGTACGTTATATGTAAGTGTTAATTTCTTCCTTGTAAGAATCAACTCCCTAAATAATAAAAGTCACTAGTTAATTTCAGAGCCACAGGTCAAATGAGCACCAACTTTTTATACTTAACATTTATCTTGTCATGAGATCATTGCACTTACTTTTTCTACTTGCTGGTTTATAGTTCTGATCATTGTTGAAAGTTGGTTAAAATGTTGCAATAAGCTACCGCCAAAATAAACCTCACAGGCTTGAATATAGTAGAACTAAGTAGTTTCTATATAGTGTGTTCTTTAACAAACAATGCAAAATTAGGAATGAGTTTTTATATAGAAATGTCCTTTTAACCTCTATGCACTTAATTTCAGGGTGTTTCAAAAGCATTAATTGAGAACTCTAGAACCCTAAGGCTACCTATCCATATGCATGAAAGATTAAGCGCAATACGACATGCCAAGGCTAAGCTCGAGGAAAAAGGGATAACCCCATCAACTGAAGTAAGTTAAACAATACATTTACTTAAAAAATAGATTCACTGTTTTTATATTTCCCTCGGCATGCCTTTAAACTTGAGCTAATGAGCTATATCTTTCTGGTGATATAGAAAATTGCAGAAAGCCTGAACATATCAACAAAGAAAGTATTGAATGCCACTGGGGTACTTGAATTTCTTATGAAAACGTGTGTATGCTTTTAATGTGTTCAGTTTTCATCATCTTAATATCAAGGCTCTTTCTTGTAGGCAAAATGCAAAGTGTTCTCACTTGATAGGCCAGTATCCCCTTCTTTAAATGGTCTTCCAGGTGATACCTTTCACAGTGTAAGTTTAAATGTGTCTACTTTTTACTTGAAACTCACACACACACACATGCATAGACACGGTTGGTACCATTTAGAGGTGGTAAGGCAGGCCGTGCAGGTTGGATCACAGGTCAAAACGTGGATGGTCTAGCCTAGTTTACATGAAACACTTTTTCTAATTACTTTTTAACTTGTCAGATATGATTACTAATCTATTTCATTTTTCAAAATTGTTGGTAAAATTATTTTAAGAGGTTTAATGTACCCTTTAAGCTACTATTTAACCAGTTCCTTATTGCCTATCCTTTTTTTAACCCATTAAACGACCCACTCTTAAGTGAATGGGTTGAATTCTCACCCTCCAGTGCCTTTAAAGTCATAGACTTATAGCTACTTAATGTTGAAACTTATGTATATTGTTGCAGTACATGGCAGATGATCACCTGGAGAACAACCCCTGGCATGGAGTAGATCACTGGGCCCTCAAGGTACCTCACATGTTCTACAACAGTCATCCTGTCAACTCTTTTTTAGTTCTCTAGTAATGATCTACCAAGTTTATCCTTTTAAACAGCCCTTGTGGCTGTGGCTGCAAGAACCATATATTGAGAAGTGATTATCATATTTCATTTTCAACCCTCCAGTAGAAACTAGAAAGCATCAAAATTTTGTATTGTTTAATTGTCATTTTGCAGGATGAAGTGAACAAGTTGATGACCACAACTTTAAAGGAGCGTGAGACAGAGATCATCCGTTTATACTATGGTCTCGATAATGAGTTCCTTACCTGGGAAGATATTAGTCGAAGGTACCAAATCAGTTCCTTTTATCCTGATTCGGTTTACTTTTAATAAAGGTGTTGAAATGAGCTTGGTCGGGTTGGGTTGTCCAGTAAAAATATTTCTTTTGAATTATTTTTGAACTTTTACAAATAAATAATCCGTTAATCACGGATTACAGATACACTATTGTTACAATAGTAATCTTGATCTTCGAAAAAATGCTTTAAAACGTTTCGTGTATTGTAAATAGATCTTGGACGACTTTTAACTTTGAGCCCATTTCCTTTCTACCACCTTTCTGATTTGACTTGTTTGAGATATAAAATAATCCAAATTGATCTATTAACCAGTAAATTAGTAAAAAATGTCACCTCTACTTTTTAGTATTTATACTCGTATCCAGTTATTTATCTAGGAGTTATTTGACTTTTCAAACAATCATGTTTATCTTTTTGTTGCAAACAAACCATTGCTCTTGCAAACCTGAATAAAAAGGATAGAAAATGTAAACTGACTATCTTATCACATTGCAGGATGGGGTTGTCGAGAGAACGAGTTAGGCAAGTCGGCCTTGTTGCACTTGAGAAGCTAAAACACGCTGCCCGAAAGACAAATCTCGAGGCTATGCTGGTGGATCATTGATTGGTTTGCTATATCGGACTACTAGGCAAATTGCCTGTATATATACACACGATAGATACATATGTATGCATATATACTTTGTATGTTAAGGCTTGATAATTTACAGCATTCGCTGTGCAGAAAACATTTATACCATGTGAAGATGATAGTTTTCTAATAAAACGATGCCCTTTTGTTACACAACTAAAATGTTTTCAGGTTTGGTTTGGTAAGATTTACCTTTGATGTGCCTATGTTTATCGCTTTTCTTGTGATTTTTTAGAACCCTTACATTCTCTAAACCTACTCTTGATTCTACACCGAGGAATCAGAACCCTCAACCGTGGAACACCTTTCTTGAAATGGAATGATTATCTTCCAAGAAAATAAAATGAGTCTGGCAAGTATTAGACAATATTATTAGGGTTATTAGTATGAGCCCACGAGCCTAGTTAGGTTTTAGGGTTTGCGTTATATTCTCTATATATATTGTAACCAAACCTATCAATAATATTCAATTCAGTCTGTTACCATCTGATATGGTATCAGAGCCTTAGGGTTCTGGTTACCTTCTTCTCCGCTGCACCACCACAAAAACATACAAACCATAGCCGTCACCATCGAGTTCAAACCCTAGACAGGGCGGTGTGCCGCCACCGCCGCCGCCCTGTCCCACCTTCGTCTTCTGTTTCGTTCTTGTCTATTTTCTAGTTTATGTTTAATAAAGCTTCGTTATCGGTTGATGATTCAAACCTATTACCCATATACATTCTCTTGGTTCGTTCACATTCATTCTCTTGGTTTGTTTCTAGATTATGGCTCCCAATATGCAGCGGTTACTATATTTTCTTTGTTCTTTTTATTTTTTCGTTTATCGGTGTTTTAGCCGCATCAAGGACCACGGTCCACGGCCGCCGATCTCAAACTACGGTTTGATTAAATATTTCTATTATTATTAAATCTACGGATCCAAGATACCGCCACCTGACCACGGTCACTTTTCTTGCTTTCTTTTATTTTTTGTTATATCTACTTATGTCATCTCTTAATAGATGGATCCAAGAGAGTGCCGCTTGCTAGCCTTGAGACATCGCCAACGACTACGGTCTCCGGGTCTCAATTTATTATTCCAAGAATCAAGAACCATGAAGTATCAAACAAACTATGAATAGCACAATCAACTAAAATATGGATGACAACATCAAGCACAATATTGTTTGTTGGCAATAGTTTGGATAGTCAAGTCTATCGAAGTATGTTTATCTTATTATTATTGTTTTATGTTTTTTTTTGTTTCCCAGTCATAGCATCAGGTTACTTTCGCTACGACTGCGGGGGAGTATTAGACAATATTATTAGGGTTATTAGTATGAGCCCACGGGCCCAGTTAGGTTTTAAGGTTTGTATTATATTCTTTATATATATTGTAACCAAACTTATTAATAATATTCAATTCAGTCTGTTACCGTCTGACAGCAAGTTCAGCTTTCATAATGTCAAAATAGGCAAATAGCCAGTACGTGTTCCTTTTTATATGAAAGCTCAAATATTAATTGCGATATTATTTATTAATTTTTATATGAAACCGGGTTTCAAGTTTTGAGTGTCGTGTTACTAGGAAATGTATTTGTGTTAATATACGGTTGTGCTTTTGCTTTGTGTCTTTATATGCATTTATCTATGTGATTGTGTTGTATAATAGTCGTACGTTCCACAATTACATTACATCTACAGGCACGTCGGCGTCACATCATTCTCCACTTTCTCATCACTCCTTTATGAAATGGTTTCCACTATCAACACACACATATTGGGAGATGATTAAATGTTAGCTCACTATTATTGCGATAATTTGCCACCCCACTTCCAAATTAATCATCGTGATTTATTTTGTTGGAATAATATTATTACACGTATACAACATTAAGTTTATTTATTGTGACAACCCCGGTTTTTGGGCCTAGAAAATTTTTTAGAAACTTTATTGGGTCACGCAATGACACCAAACCCTTGCCCAGGAAGCTCACGGATAGGGCCGAGCAGCTTTGGACTTAGGCCCACACTAATACACACACCTAAATGGGCTTTGGCCCATCAAACTCTAATTAGGCTATTGGGTCACAAACCTTAATGGGCTTTGGCCTGCATAGCCAATATAGGCCAGTAGGTCAGCATACGATTACGGGACATGCTGAACCGACCAAATGGGTCTTGGGCCCGATACCATAGAAGACAACAGTTGCAAAATAAACTGTGATTAATAAATTGATTATGTGGAGTCTTATTGAATATTAGAACTTTAAAACCATTAACATCAACTCATCCAAATAAAAACAACTAAACGAGCACATAACGTTTAATAACAACTTAAGTATATCAACAAAACATAATAAACGCAACCTTGGAAATTATAAAAATATTAGATAATAAATGATGAACCCGTAAATTTTAAGAGCACTTAAAAATACATATAAGAGTTTAAAATACTCAAAATTTATATAAAAACATAAATACATCTTTCACCAAGTAATTGCTAAATAATATGTTATTACTTTTTGATACATAAAACAAATAGATAAAACATAATTAAGTAAAATATATGATAAGTCACATCACATCTAGATGAATAATCCAATATCATTCTACTAAATCTCCTAATAAGACAAAATTTATAATAATACTTATGTAATTTTTATTAAACCCCAAAATAAGAAATCAACACACTCATACACCTATATATATGTATATATATCGCACGACACACACACACATAACCTAAACATACATACATACATACTTATATATATACACCTTCAATGCACACATATACGCATACATACATGCATACGCACACCTGCATGCACACATACACTATACATATATGCATACGACACACACATACACATTTATACCACATTTGTCTTTTGTGAAACATCGTTAAAAATAAAATAAAAACCTAAGGACCTAACCACTAAACCACCACCCACCCTACTCACCAATCCTTGCAATTACATGGATTAGAAGACCCAAAATCTTGCCAAGATCCATGTTTGATCACTCCACTCAACCATCAAGTCAAATCTTGAGGAATCTAAGACCTCTCTCCCCCTCTTTCTGTCCATTTACGGCCACAAGCATCACTCCCCTACCACCCCACTTTAAATTTTCATTATCTTCAACCTTCTAAACTCTCTCTAACTCTTACCACTTGATCACACTATCAAAAGCTCCTTGCACATCCAAGAATACAAGAGTTCCAGCCATTTGAAGCCTTAGTCGTCCCAAGCATAAGCACCATCATCTTCATCAAACCAAGGTAATCACACAACTCACACACTTGTTCATTTTCTAGTCTCTATCTTCCATTTCCTTCCATGATAAGACATGGCCTAATCTCTTCTTTTGAACAACTTTCCCTTGTCATTTCAAGTCCTCACTACAGCCTTGAAACCCCCACGATCCACCGTTGCATCAAGGTAATTCGTTAACACCCGAAAAAACGTGAAACATCGCGTATCGTCACGATAGTGACTCGATAAACCCCATGACACCCCAACTTCTTATTAACCCTCAAAACACTTTATTTTACAGTAACTAAATAATACAAAAGTTTTCTTACAACCCACCTTGGTCACAAACCTAGTTTTGATAAAACTATATATAATTTTAAGTGTATAAAGAAGGATCTAAATATTTTTGGAAGTTAAACTTACTTGCTTAAACCTAAGAATAAAAGTTTATAATTTATAGAATGGTCATTTGTATATTATAAATAAGGTAAAGTGTGAAAATACACAAATTCTTGTAATAATTATAGAAATTTAGTTGGGGTTCTAAACTACTGAAATATAGGGTTAGATACATATTATATATCTTGTAAGACTGTTTGGAAATGGAAAAACCGAGCTAATGGGCTTAATGTAGAGAAACCGGAACATAACGGACATTTAACGGGACTAACCGAACCAGGTAACGAAAATGGTTAAGATATGAAATTTTGTTAATATAAAAATTCCAGTAGACTCATAATATTAATAAAAGCCTAGAAATTAAATTTCAAAATTTTTAGAATTTATTTTATTGGTAAACAAAAATACAAAAGATATCCGCTTTAAAATAAAGAAAATTGTTAAAAACGAGCTTAAGAGAAATATTAGTGAAAACTCTAGAACATAACAGTATTAATAAGTATTTAAATACTTATATGACAAAAAGTTGATCAAAGATAACCCAAACCCGAAAACTCGTTAAAAACCCGAACCGTTAACGTTTAAACTCCGAAACCGACAAAACAACTCAAGACCCAAAAATAAAGTGGCTAATGGTTTATTATTGGCTAAATGAAGTTAAAAACTAAATATTTACAATTATAGAGTATTCTAGAGGATTTTACAGTATATATTATTTATATGAAATAATTACCGGTTTAATAAGTAGAAAAATCATAAAATGCATAATTAATCCCCAATTTCATGAAATTGATGATTTTCCAATAGAATATTACTTACAACCTAAGCACAAATAAAATTTTAATAAAATCTATGGATTTAATCATAAATCACAAACATACCCGACAAACAATACGATACACATTTAAAAACACAATAAGAAACTTATAAATCCTATAGCCATAACTTTAATGCTCCAGAAGTTAATTAATACCAAAAATAAGTTATAATTAAACTATAACCACCATTTGGACCATTCAACGACCTCAAATAAGAAAGTCTCTAAATATAACGTCATACAACACTTAAACCGAAAACAAGCCCTTGAAATCGTTAAGAACGATTAAATAACATAAAAACTAACTTATTTTAGTAGCCTAATTCACTTAAAACCATAAAAGTCATCATAAGTAACTATAGTGCAAAAATCCCAAACTTTAGGGTCAAAAATGTCAATCTAGCAGAGTTGAGGGTCTAAACTTGCCAACTATTGAAACCTTACTGTTTGGATCATATCACACTTATAAGAACAATAATGACCTGAACTTACAAGATAATGACCTAACCTTAATCGAAACTAAGGATACTAACTCAAAACTTAAGGGCCTAAAATAAGATTGCACATGTGTAACATAAAATATCAAACCAAGTAAGACAGATACAAAACACGAGGGGTGGGCTTAATTGATCACTTAATAAGTACTGATTCATTTGAAATAAACATAGGAACCCTCCCGGTCGGTAGCATCCAAACTTTGCAAGTAACCACGTGATCAACCCGCAGGTGAGTTTCATGAACCCTCTTTTACTTTAAACTTTTGGGGTAAAATACATACTCGTTGGTTATTATATTATTGTGGTGCAATATTACCTGCTTTTGTCTCCGAACAAAGCACACTCATTAACTCCATTAGGAGGCGCGTGCTTTGTGGATAGTACTATTTGAGAAATCTCCCGCATACAATGGGCCTTTTATACAGGGAAACCACCCATTGAGATTCAATAATCGCCGTGTCATAAATTAATGCCTTTTAACCGTCCAGGGCACATTAAAACCCAACAATCTAGTAGTAACCGGTTAGGAGATATTTTAGCACTCGGGCGGGAAAGTCCGGGTCAGGTTTGATTGTGATACATTCTATAGTGCACCGTGGATATTATATTATTGTTATGGTCACTAACAAATTTATTGAATATTATATTTGTCACGATGGCAATGTGTCTTAAACTCATGAGCTCACCAACATTATGTTGACGTATTTTGGGTGTGTATTTCAGGAGAAGATTGAATAACAGGTTTTAAAAGGATATGTGCCGCCTTAGATGGACCCTTAGAGATTTAGCCACCGCCCAATCCATTTTACTCTTTTTGAACAATTAAACTAATATGTTTTATTTGAATATTCAAGCAATTTGAACATTGGATATTGGTGGATGATGTAATGATTAAGTTTGAATTTATTGATTTCCGCTGCATTGTGATGATATCAGTTAGTCACTACCAGACCCGGTCAACGGGGTGTGACATTTATATACGTGCAAATTCGTAAGCATAAGGTGAGTTAACTGAAAAGGCTAACATCTGTTAACCAGATAAAATCCGTAAAGACTTTTTAAAAAGTTATAATTTAGTGGGTGTTTGGGAGTGCTTATTTTTACCAACTTTTAACTTTTTAACTTTTAAAAAGTTAAAAAGTCATTTTATAGAGTTTGACAATATGATGGTTGTGAGGGAAATAAATTAATAAGTCAGTCTATACTAACTTATCAACTTATTGAAAAAGTTAATAAATCAATAAATTGTTTTTATAAGCAATCCCAAACACCTTACTCATAAAACTAACTCGGTTTCAACCAAACTGGTTTTAAAACATGTCTTCCGATTATGATTTATCAGATAAAAGAACACAGGCCTAATCTGGTCCAATTAACATACAAACAACCGCTATAGTCCGGCCCAAAATCATTCAAAACACAATCAAAATAATATTTTCCCGCCTTCGTACAAACACCTTTTCATCTCAATGTGTTCTCTAAGATTCTTGATATCCATAGTCACACACGCTCTCAAACCATAGGGTTTTCGATCGAAAACCCCGTAATCCCTCCTCAACATCCCCTTACATCTTCACTCACTTCAATTCATCTCCTAATCGCACTCAAATTAGCCCCATTTCTAAGGCTTTTAACCCATCACAATGTACATCAAAGAGGTGTGTTTGGAGGGGTTCAAGTCGTACGCAACAAGAACAGTTGTTCCAGGATTCGACCCCTTTTTCAATGCTATTACGGGATTAAACGGATCTGGCAAATCGAACATCCTCGATTCGATCTGCTTCGTGTTGGGTATCACGAATTTGCAGCAGGTTCGAGCTTCGAATCTGCAAGAGCTGGTGTATAAGCAAGGGCAAGCTGGTATCACGAAGGCTACGGTGTCGGTTGTGTTTGATAACTCTGATAGGAGTAGAAGCCCTCTTGGGTATGAAGATTGTTCGGAGATTACTGTCACGCGCCAGGTATGTAGCTTGATGTTTGATGTTATTTGTTGGTTTGTTGTTGGAATTGGTTGTTTGTAGGATGTGTTTGTATGAAATTAGAGGGATTGGCTATATTTTCATTGAAGTATTTGTTAGGATCTGTACTTGAATTAGTCATGAACGAAAACCCTAATTGTAAACTGACTTAAGATGTGAACCATATCATTTGTCCTTCGAAATTTGAATGCTTGACAACTTTTAGTTAAACTATATGTTACCAATCACTAAAAGATGAGTGCTACTCATTAACCAGCCCGTGGCATCCACGTCCTATCAATTTACAATAGTCAATGGGGCTCACGGGGGCACACAGAGTCAAAGGATGTGGTTCAAACTACTATCTCTACCCAAAAGTCAAATTACGCTATAATTTTGGCCACGGCTCCCAATCAACATAGTGGGCTAGCTACCCAAGAAGTGAACCCAACGGGGATCAAACCAGGGTCTCCACTGGAGAACCCAGGTCACCTACCGCTAGGCCACCTTTAGAAAGTTAATAATTACAAACGTTTGAATATTTTTTTACTACAATATGTGTTACAAACATAATCATGCTTATTTTAATTAGGTGAAAATTCATATTAAAAGATTTTTTTAGTAGTATCTATGAACATGAAAAAGATAGGTATTGGTTTCAAACTATCCAATTTATAGGTTTAATGACACTTTAGCTTATGTGGGTTGATGGTTTCATTATCTCATGTCACAGATTGTGGTTGGTGGGAGGAACAAGTACTTGATCAATGGACATCTTGCACAACCAAGTAGAGTACAAAATCTTTTTCACTCAGTGCAACTAAATGTCAACAATCCGCATTTTCTGATCATGCAAGGGCGCATTACCAAAGTATTAAACATGAAACCTCCTGAAATATTGTCAATGCTTGAGGAAGCTGCTGGAACAAGAATGTACGAGACAAAAAAAGATGCTGCTTTAAAAACTCTTGAGAAAAAACAGGGTAAGGTTGATGAGATCAACAAGCTTCTTGATCAGGAAATTCTTCCTGCACTAGAGAAACTGAGGAAAGAACGAATGCAATACATGCAATGGTCCAATGGTAATGCAGAATTGGATAGACTAAAAAGGTTTTGCATTGCGTATGAATATGTACAAGCAGAGAAAATCAGAGATAACGCTGTACATGGTGTTGATGAGATAAAAACCAAGATATCTGAGATTGATAATGGTATGGAGACTATGAATGCGGAGGTGAAAGAGATGGATGCACTCGTGGCAAAGTTAACAGGTGAAAAAGATGCAACCATGGGTGGGGAGGTTAAAGGTTTGTCAGATAAAGTTGATACTATTTCCCGTGATCTTGTTAAGGAGGTGTCTGTACTGAAAAATCGAGAGGATGATCTCACAACTGAGAGAAAGAATGCAGAAAAGGTACACTTTTTATATATTTGACACCATTTTTTGGCAAGTTACGTTCTTTAATCTTTATAATGTAATAAATTTTTTGTTCTGATGTTGTTAGATCGAAAAGAATATTGAAGAATCGAAGCAGTCTGAGAAAGATAGAATTGCTGCTGTAAAGAGTGCAGAAGATGGAGCTGCTGATCTGAAGAAGAGAGTGGAGGAGCTAACTAAGAGTTTAGAAGAGCTTGAGAAAGAACAACAGGTAATGTGGGGCTTATGCAGATTGCATTGTAGTACGGATTTAAAAATTTGATGTTAGTCAACTGTTAAAGTGCGACTGTGATGATTTTTGAACAGGGTGTAGTTGCTGGTAAGAGTAGTGGGAATGAAGAAAAGTGCCTTGAAGATCAGCTTGGTGATGCTAAAGTGGCTGTTGGAAAAACTGAAACAGAGATTGAGCAATTGAAAACAAAGATAAAACATAGTGAAAAGGAGCTAAAAGAGAACAAAACTAAGTTATCATCAAAACACAATGAAGCTGTTGATGCAGAAAAGAATCTGAAAATCAGACAAAAAGACGTAGAAAATGTTGAACTGGCTTTGAAATCCCTCTCATATGAGGAAGGACAGATGGAAAGTCTTGAAAAGGTGTGTTTTATATTTATAGTTAGTTAAATTTTCAACACACGTAATTGCATGTCTAATGATTTTTGTGTTTGAAATTGAATATTTTCAGGAGCGAATGGTGGAGTCAGATGCAGTACTTAAACTAAAAGAGGAAATCCGAAATATATCTTCACGTTTGGGGAACACTGAATTTTCTTACCGTGATCCTGTGAAGAACTTTGACCGGTCGAAAGTCAAAGGTGTGGTTGCAAAGCTCATTAAAGTGAAAGACAGATCAACAATGACTGCTTTGGAGGTACACATTCATCATATAGCCTCTATTTGCTGGTAGCATTTATTAATTCTACACTGCAATACTGCCCAGGTTTGTGCAGGTGGAAAGTTGTATAATGTTGTTCTAGACACTGAGAACACAGGAAAACAACTTCTTGAGAAAGGTGAACTTAGAAGAAGAATGACATTTATTCCTTTAAACAAAATCCAAAGCCACCCTGTTCCGCCTAAAGTTCAAAAAGATGCTGTTAATTTGGTAACTTTTGTATCTTATTTTCTTTTCACTTATATGGCTTTTAGGAAACATACTTATATCATCTACTGTATATTTACACAATGCACATAACTTTTAATGTTTTTAGGTAGGTAAAGGCAATGCTGAAGTTGCACTTTCACTTGTTGACTATGATCATGAACTTCAGGTTTGCTTTCTCGTTTTTCTTTGAAACTTATGGCCCTGCTTTTGATTTGATTAATAGAACTTTTGTATTGTTTCATATTGTTCCTATTTGTTTATGTTAGCAAAATGTTTAAAAATAATGTTGTGTTGTTCATTGTCATCTGTTCATTGTTTCTTTTTCTATATTATGAGATACAACAGATTTTATGCTTTTTTATTACTTGGTTACCCACTTTTCTGATTGTTATTTATGTTGTAGAGTGCAATGGAATATGTGTTTGGTTCAACATTTGTATGCAAGACTATTGATGCTGCCAAAAAGGTACTCTAATAGAAACATACAAATTCTATCTCCAATGTGTCACTTGCCATTTATTCTTTGTTGTAGCTTCTCAGACATGTAAATTGTGTTAACTGATGGTTGTTATTTGCCAGTTGCAGTGTCTTTTAGTATTAACGATATAAAATGTGATATATCTTATTTTTGTTTAACTAATGGTACACGCAGGTTGCTTTCAGTCAGCAAGTTAAAACCACAAGTGTGACTTTAGAAGGTGATATATATCAACCAAGTGGACTCCTCACTGGTGGTTCTCGCAAGTAAAGCACATTTTTATAAATTCCTGTTAATCTTCACATGTATCATCATAAAATTATTTTAAATGTGCACTCAAGAATTCACAATAGCAAAAAAGTTTCTAAAATATAATTTGTTAATTACTCAGGGGTGGTGGTGATTTATTAAGGCAACTACATGCTTTGGCAGAAGCTGAATCAGAATTATCTATACATCAAAAGCGGCTATCAGAAATTGAAGCCAAGGTTATACTTCAAAGCTATTTGCATATGTCTAAAGTCTAAACTCTAATATAATGTTTACATACATTAATACTTTTTTACAAGTGTGTGACATGTTATTGTATGTCCAGATCAGCGAGCTCCTTCCACTTCAGAAAAAGTATAATGACCTAAAGAAACAGTTGGCATTAAAGTCAAATGAGCTCTCACTATTCCAGAGTAGGGTTGAGCAGAATGAGCATCACAAGGTTCCACCATATACCTTGTTCTTCAGTAATTTTTCTTGTTTTTCTTTTTCAAATGTTTCAAAATTTTGTCTTGTGTTTATGTGTGACGTAGCTTAGTGAATTAGTAAAAAAGATAGAGCAGGAGCTTGAAGAAGCAAAATCTGCTCTCAATGAAAAACAAGCACTTTATAAAGAGCGTGTGACTGAAGTTGCAACTCTCGAAAAATCAATTCATGACCATGCCAATAATCGGGACCGTATTCTTAAAGATTTAGAGAAAAAGATCAAGGCCGTCAAGACAAAAATGCAGTCAGCTTCAAAAGAACTTAAGGTATGTTTTTTAATGTTATTTTTTCTTTGATATTTCTGGGTTCTGACATGAGTCTTCATGTAGGGGCATGAGAATAATAGAGAGAAACTTATAATGGAAGCGGAAGCCTTCAAACAGGAACAAACATCTTTGGAAAGTCAACTAGTTTCCTTTCAGAAACAGATTGGTGTGTTGACTTCTGAAGTTGATGCACTCAAGACCAAGGTTGATTTGCTGACTTATTTTTTAATTTGGTCTCTTTTGTTTCAAATGAAAGACATTGTTTGCAATCATGTAGGTTACTTCACTGAAAGATGAACACAGTCAAGCTCAATCTGAGCTTAATGCAGCTCGTACAAAAGTCAAAGAGTGTGATTCACAAATTAGTAACATTCTTAAAGATCAACAAAAACTTAGAAACATTATCGGTGAAAAAAATCTTGAAAGGAAAAAGCTCGACAATGAGGTAATTTTATATTCAGTAATGCTTCTTTACAATGTTGAGCTGACATTTTCTAGTAAAAAGTTTATGCTAAATTTTTGTTGTTTTATAGGTGAAACGCATGGAAACCGAACAAAAGGACTGTTCACTGAAAGTGGATAAATTAATTGAAAAACACAGTTGGATTTCTTCAGAGAAACAACTTTTTGGAAGGCCTGGAAGTGACTATGATTTCACATCCCGTGATCCACACAAGGCAAGAGAAGAATTTGAAAAACTCCAGGCTGACCAAGCAGGGTATTTTTTTATATTTAAATCAGTTTTTTTTTATAGCAGGAAAATAAAAACACGTACTTACCTTTTAAAAATTTGATTGTTAAAGCCTTGAGAAGAGGGTGAACAAGAAAGTTATGGCTATGTTTGAGAAAGCAGAAGATGAGTACAATGACTTGATATCCAAGAAGAACATCATTGAGGTTGGTAAACCTAGATTCTTAACTGATGTTTGCCACTAAAATATGTTTTATATTTTTATTTATTTGGAACCTTTTATACAGAATGACAAGTCAAAGATTAAGCTAGTGATTGAAGAACTTGATGAAAAGAAAAAGGAGACACTGAAAGTCACATGGGTGAAAGTAAATAGGTGAGTTTCTTAAAAATATGAAACTATTTTAAATATTAATTCTATGTTTTTTTTTGAATTATGTATATTTGATTCATTACTTCAACTACAATACTTGGTATCTATATTTCAGTGATTTTGGATCAATATTTTCAACACTGTTACCGGGGACAATGGCAAAGCTAGAACCCCCAGAAGGAGGTAGTTTCTTGGACGGGTTAGAAGTCCGCGTGGCATTTGGGGGTGTTTGGAAACAATCATTATCCGAGCTTAGCGGAGGACAAAGATCCCTCCTTGCACTTTCACTGATTTTGGCTTTGCTTCTTTTTAAACCAGCTCCACTTTATATTCTGGATGAGGTATTTTTTCAGTTTTTGTATGCTTGAAAATATTCCCCATAAATCTGTTTTTAACATTAAACTACTTGAACTATGTGAACAGGTTGATGCAGCTCTTGATCTAAGTCACACACAGAACATTGGGAGAATGATCAAAGCTCACTTTCCACATTCACAGGTATATCATATATGTGTTCATTCCATTCCCATCCACACCACTTTTCTGCAAAAAAATTTAATAAACTTTAAAATTGTCTATTAAACTCAAATTTTATCTAACAATCTTCATTTATCTTTACAGTTTATCGTGGTGTCCCTGAAAGAAGGCATGTTCAACAACGCCAATGTTCTTTTCCGTACAAAATTTGTGGACGGCGTGTCCACTGTTCAAAGAACAGTTGCGTCAAAGCAAAGTAAATGATTGTGTTTTCCAACCTGTAAGTTGCATACCAGAAGAAAAAAACCTTTGACAGTAGAAAATGTATTATCTTGTGAGGTCTTGTTCAACTATGCTAAGATGACTTGTATGATTTGGAATTAAAATTCAAACCCGAATGAAATCCCAAAAAAACATAAAATTGGTGTTCTAAAGAAATGCAGGGTCAGGCTGCTTTGACAACCAATCACATTACAAATTCTTAAAAACAAGATCATAAGTTTATTTGACGTTGATCTTCTCGAATGGTTTCTTCCTATCTTGTTCCACATGCATTTTTGGAAAAGTGAAGCTCAAAAGTCCATTTACCAGCTCAGCTATGATGTTATTGATATCAATGTTGTCTGGTAAATCAATGTTGCAGCTGTAGTATCTGTTTCTAACGACGACATCCTTGTCCTCTTGGTGGCCTTTAACACATAGAGACTTGCGTTCAAACTGTTCGACTGATAAAGATGCTTTCACCCCCTTCTATCCACATCCAGGCATGTCTACAGATACATAGATATTTTCATCTGTCTCAATTATATGATTGTGTGCAACTGTGTCTTCCATAACACCTGATAATATAAATAGAAACATTTTTTTTTACAAAGGTCGTCCTGCATCTGCCTTTGTGACATAAAATTAGGAGCATTAATTGTGTATTGATGAACTGAAAACACTTAGTACTGTGCAACTTGAATATGGCTCATGTAACCTACTTACCTAAATGGGTTGTTGGGTTGCAATTAGGTTGTAAACAGATTCTATGGACACTATCAACTTTAGCATTTGAAAACTGAAAGAACCAAAAGCAGATATGAGTGATAACTTTTGACACGAATCAAATACGACGTGAAAAAAATGCATGTATTGGGTAGGTAGTGTTGGGTTGACTTGGTTAAATAGGGCTGACCTGTTAACCTCTTTAACTTTTTTTTTTTCTAATATCATTTTAATAGAAATCTTAGGAATGTTAATTTGATTTCATTAATATTATTTATGTAAATCTAATATCTAAATCTTAACACAATAAATTCAAATATAAAGTCATAATCCACAAACTAAAAAGGCATAGTCACTTATTAAACATGCTATGTGTTAACATGTTTTTAACCTATGAAGTCGCTTACAACAATACAACCCATCAGTTTGTTTGGTTTGTATATATAAATAGGTTAAACATGTCGTGTTTGGTTTACACGATTTTATGTGTTTAGATTAGGCTTGAAATCATTGACAGAAAAAAATATTGGTTGTGTTTGGGTTGCACATTTCAATCTATCAAACTGAAACCCATCAACCCACTAACATGACATAACTTGTATTATAAACATGTTACTACTATATTTTTTAATACAAACAAGTTGCACGTATGCTTGTGTGTGTCGACTAGTGGGGAGTAGAGATGGGCAAACCGGGTTTGGGCCGTACCCGGGCCCGGGTACAAACCAGGTTTGGGCTCAACCGGGTTTTTTGTACCCGGGTACGAACCCGGGTCGGGTTCAGCTGGATACAAACCCTACCCGGTATACCCGGGTAGGGTCGGGTCGGGTTCGGTTCGGGTATGAAACCCGGGTTCAACCGGGTTTTTCCTTTTTTTCTTTTTTTCTTTTTTTCTTTTCTTGTGTGTGTGTCGAACACCGGGTCGTATGTTTTTTTTTCTTATATTTTCTTTCCTTTTTTTTCTTTTTATTTTTCTTTTTCTAACCGGGTTCACTTGAATGACAAAAATTTAAACAATTTAATATATAAATATATACAAATCTTGAGCAGAAAAGGTTACACTTATAATATACAAATATTAAATACTTTTTATATAAAACATTTGAATGACAAAAAAATTTAAAAAGAACATGAAAGACGTATAATATTAAAACAACTTAAAAATAACAATATCGTCTAATTTTATCTACTAAGAGATGCTTGATCAAATGCTAATTCTTCATCGGATATGCCAGAAGATACTCCGTCTTCTACCTCTTCATCATGTACTTTAGCTTCGAGTGTAATATCGTCTTCGAGGCTTGTTTGGTCTTGTATACGATCCATTGCGTCTAAGTGATCCTTTAAACAAATGCACATCTCCACTGCTTCCGGAGTTAGTCTTGTTCTTCGTAATGATATTACCCTGCCACTAAGAGAAAAAGCAGATTCCGAAGCTACTGTAGAAGCTTGGACGCTTAGTAAATCACGGGCCATAGCAGAAAGAATCGGAAATTGAGATTCTTTTCCTTTCCACCAAGCCAAAATATCGAATGCACGATAATCTTCGGTAGTCATAGTGGAAATAAAATCCGTTCCACTATATCTACCGAGCTCCCTTGTTGGGGTGTTACCCATTTGACGTTTAGCCGTCACATCCCGAACAACATTCAACATAGTCAAAACAGGGTCTTTAACCGAGGTACTAGCACTTGAGGTTGATCCGCTTGGCATGGTTATGTTTACGTTAGGCCCATATCTATTTAAATAAAAATTATAAATTGTTTTCGAACTATGATTAAAATTTTCTTTTGCCTCGTTTGAAAAATCAGGGTTTTCGTCATGCATATCCAAATTGTCATTTATCTCATCTATCAAACATTCAACCCCCGCAACATTTAGAAACAGATTTAAAGCGGCGGCACACGTAAAAACGGGTGGTAAGTCCTTACAATATTTTTTAAACTTTTCTTTCATTGGTTCTATCATTTGATTAAACATATTATTTTTATTTTGAAAATTTTTAAAATTCAAAGACATAAAATATAATTCTTGAAGCACCGAATAACTAGTGGAATAATAAACTCCCGATAATTTTGTTGTTGAGTTTTTAAAAACCTCAAGAAACTCGGATAGACGTTGAAGATTCTCCCAACCCGCATCCGGAAATGGGTCGGCTTCACCATTATCCGAAAGACTATTATGAAAAGCTTTCAAAGTGCCCTTTTGTTTTAAAGCACATTCAAACATGTGACAAGTCGAATTCCACCGAGTAGGTACATCCCAATTAGGACCTAAAAATCTAGAGTGCGTATCCTTACAAAGTTGTTTATAATCTTGATATCTTCTTCTACTTTTTTTAAAAACGTCATGTAACATAAATCGAAAAGATGTAACAAAGTTATTAACATATTGCCCGGATAGTCCGTCTTGCACTACTAAATTAATAATATGTGCAACATAACGAGTATGGAAAAAATCACCGTTTGCAATCGGAATATATTTTAATTTTAATTTTTCAACCGCGGTTGTGTTGTTAGAGGCGTTATCAAAGTTTATTTTGTAATTTAAAAGTACTTATTACATTATCTAAAAAGTAAAACAAAAATTCTCCGGTGTGTGGATGTGGAAAAAGATCAAATGCAATCGTACGTTTCATCAATTGCCATGAATTGGGATCCACCCAATGAGCGGTGACGCAAAGGTACGATTCGGGTAAACCGTGTGGAGCCGACCAAACGTCACTAGTTAAGTTTACACCGGTATTTAAATTTTCAAATAATACAATTAAATCATTTTTTACTTATTTCCATAATTTTAAACAATAACGTCTAAGTGTAGTTCGACTTACGTGAGTGTAACGAGGTTGAAGCGTCTCTCGAATTAAGTTGGTCAACCGAGGATTCTCGAAGTGACTAAAAGGCAAAGCTTCTTGAATCACGAACTTCGCCATTCGATCTCGAACCGTATTAACATCGTAATTAAAGATTCCACCGTCTCCACCCAATTGTGTTTGTTGCGAATCCGGATTACTTTTCAACGACTTACAAAACTTCTTGCTAATGTGTTTGTTTAAAGTCGTGTTAGAATCTTTAGCAAGCAAAACTCCACAAAACTTGCAACGAGCATTTACAGACCCGTCACTCAACTCAACCATATCCCAATTGCACCAAACATCCATGTTACGATTGTGTGCAAGAACACGAACGACGGTTGGAGTGTTGGACGAACCTTGACCAACGGAAGATTGTGAGTGAGCCATATCAAGATTGAAGAGAGTGAAAGTGTAAAACGAGAGAGTGAACGTGTAAAACGAGAGTAAATGAGAGTATTTTTTTTGCGTTTTTTGCGTATGTTTTTGCGTTTGAGACTTGGGTACTAAACCATATTAACCCACACCTATTTATACTAACTTATAAGCCTAAAAGTGACAAAAAAACGGCCAAAAATCGATCCCAACGGCTATATAGCCGTTAAAAAACGGCTACTTTAAAAAAAAAAAAACGGTCAAAACCGGGTCCAACCGGTTCTGGGTCGGGTCGGGTCGGGTTCGGGTCGGGTTCTAAAAAATTCTAGAAAATCATACCCGGTTCCAACCCTACGGGTTTTTTTCGGGTCCAAACCGGGTATACATATCCCGTACCCGCTTCCGGGTAGGGTCCACCGGGTCGGGTCCGAACCCGGTTTTTATGCCCACCTCTAGTGGGGAGTGGGTTAGGTCTCTCACTGATGATGGCACCGATGGGGTTGGAAAGTACTGATGAAGGGGTGTGGTGCTCTAACTAAAGGCTAGACCATGGATCTCCTACGGGTTGCGGTATTCGCTTAGGGTGGGACTGTCCTTCCTCATCTTCCTATCTTAATTTAGGCATATAAACAAATCAAACAAACACAAACATTGACATGTTTTTGTTCGTTCATTTAACTCTATTGAACCCAAATACATAATCGGATATGATTTTTTGTTTATGTTCGTTCAATAAGAAAACGTAATTGCTTGTGTTCGTTCATGTTTGTTCGTTAAAAAGTTAAACGAACAGTTTACAAACATAAATAAACACAAACAAACAAAATTAAATAAACATAAATGAAAACAACCAAACATGAATAACATTAATGAATACATAATAACAAGTCTAATACATCATAATTTATCCAAAAACATATGTAAATATTCAAATTATGTTATTCATCTATATATATGATTCTACCAATGAATCTATAATGATTCATTAAAAATATTCATCTATAGTGATTCATTTAGAAAATCAACAAAAATATGTATATGAAATTCAGATTAACACATAAAAGAACAACCGTAAACAAACGAACATAAACAAGCAAACATAAACGAGTTATTCATAAACAAATGTTCACGAACATAAATAAAGAAACATATATAACTACCATACACGAACGTAAATGAACAATAAAATCATGTGTTCATGTTGATATTCATTCATTTATTAAATGAATAAATGAATGAAAATAAAAAAATTTCACACGAACAATACATGAACTTTTGATTAACTTGCAAGCCTACCTATCTTCTTTCACTCTTTTCCGAGCTTGGCGTAGGGCTCGTGGTCCAGACAAGAAGAACATAGCATCTAGACCTTCAAGCCGAATTGCTTGCTATTCAATGGTTTGAAGATAATCGGACTAGGATTTGCAAAACATTTTTAAAGTTAAAGAGGTTAGGAAATAGATTGATCTTTTCCTCCTATCGGATGTCAATGGATCGAGTTGATGAAATTCGTATGTGCCTAAAAAGTTTATATAATGGTGTGACGTTTTCTTTTGAATCGCCTTTCAACAAGAATTAATCTTAGTAACAAAGTTTTGGATATCCAAAATATCGTGTACGTTTTAGTTCTAACTCGATGGAGTTAGACGCTCGACCATGCATTTGAGGAGAGTCACATAGCGACAAAACCTTGGAAGGAAGTCTGATGAAGGTTGATTTCCTGATGTATTTTAAATCAAATCAAATGTGTATATGGTTGGTTTTGATTTTGTCCAAAAAGAAAAAAAAAAGTGTTATTGAAGCTATCTTAAAGACGCGATGATGGGTCTCATGGAGGTTCCGAAATGTGGCTATTTTTAAGCTATTTATTTGAAGGCCGAACGTATTTTTTATTTGTTTTTCATTATTCATTTTCTTTGATACGTTAATAGGACTCAGAAAGATGAACATTGGTTGGATCAAGTGGCTTAAAAACTCTCTATGGATCATGTAACGTGTTTAAGCGAACTTATATTTCTTTTTCAACTAAGGCATCTAGTTTCATTTACTTTATGTTTTCAAACAACTAGTTTTGTATTTTCAATTTCAATTTGACATAGAACAATTATTCTACTAATGAACTAACTTTAATTTTATTAAGTCGGCGACATCAAAACAAGGATTTCTAAAAACAATCGTACGTTTTTATCCGAAAAGAAAAATCTAAATCGTTTGGCACGACTATACATATAACTTATTTTTTAAATTGGGTGCCTCAACTATTTGAAGACCCTATACTGAAGCCTAATTTTTGTTGTCAATAAAGCTGCCAATGTCATATACACACACACCTTCTGCCATTATGAGTTTGTGTTGTTGTAAAGGTTGGCTATGTGGTAATCTATTTTACTTACTTTTTTTTAACAGCAAATGTGCGATACTGTTTCGAAGGATATGTGTTATTTTAATCGGGTCTGTCTATCCGTTTCGCAGCAGAGACCGCACCCCCAACCCCCACAGGAGGAAACCCATTGCTAAGAAAACCCCCTGACAGACTTAAACCCATCACTTTTTTATATTACATGTCATAGGTATCTCAACTTAACCTATTGGGCTAATGATCATTGGTATCTATGTTAATTACTTAATTATACATCCATTAGCATTATGTGTTATTTTAATATTTTAATATTAAGATTAGTGAATCTTTATGAAATTCAATGTAGATATGATCAGAGGGTTGTGCTACTAAGGTGGATCTCTACATTTTCCTTGGATGGTTATACGGTTCCCAAAACCGGGTACCATAAGCCTATGATGATTCGCGTATCTTCTTTGTATTCACTTAGCATTGCTGATTGCGCGTGATGTATAATCCTAAGTCAGTCAAAGTTAAAAACTAACATTGAGACGTACATTTTTATGATGTATTACCCGGTTGTTTACATAATTAAATCACTAACTTCACAAATTAGTCTACGCTAGAGGTGGGCAAAAAAACTGGGTTCGGACCCGACCTGGAACCGGGTACGGGTACGACCCGGTATAGTTGAACCCGGTTTGGACCCGGAAAAAACCCGTAGGGTTGGAACCGGGTATTAGTTTCTAGGTTTTCTTAGAACCCGACCCGACCCGGAACCGGTTGAACCCGGGTTGGACCCGGTTTTGCCCTTTTTAAAAAAAAAAAAAAAAGTAGCCGTTTTTTAACGGCTATATAGCCGTTGGGATCGATTTTTGGCCCTTTTTTGTCATTTTTAGGCTTATAAGTTAGTATAAATAGGTGTAGGTTGATATGGTTTAGTACCCAAGTCTCAAACGCAAAAACATACGCAAAAAACGCAAAAAATACTCTCGTTTACTCTCGTTTTACACTTTCACTCTCTTCAATCTTGATATGGCTCACTCACAATCTTTCGTTGGTCAAGGTTCGTCCAACGCTCCAACCGTCGTTTGTGTCATTCAAGAAAAGAAAAAAAAATTAAAAAAAAAGAAAAAACCCGGTTGGACCCGGTTTCATACCCGACCCGGACCCGACCCGACCATACCCGGGTATACCGGGTAGGGTTTTTATGCTGCTGAACCCGACCCGGGTTCGTACCCGGGTTCACCAATACCCGGGTACCAAAAAACCCGGTTGGGCCAAACCCGGGTTGTACCCGGTTTTCGGGTCCGGCCCAAACCCGAAATGCCCATCTCTAGTCTACGCCATGCTAACGATAGTAATTGTAAATCACTTGGAAAAAATTGACAGTTTTAGTTTTGAAACCTCTAGGGTAAAATGAAGAGTTCAATTGCACTAATTCAACAAAATACAAATATGGTGGTTAAAAAGAGTAGATGGTTAATATAGTACAAATAAGGACGGGATAGGTGAACATTAATACAATTCACAATTCACAATTTGTAGAATATAATATTATTTTAGGGTCAATTCGATAAAAAAATTAACACGCAAAAAGTAATTACTATTTAACTAGAAAAACAAACATATTGTTACTAAAAACTAGTCTATATAAAGTAAACTGGATAATTTACAAAGGAAAAGTGACGTCATTTCAATTTGATCTCAACTTCACTGGATGTTTCTCCATTAGGAAAAGTTAGTTTACAAACTCCATCTTTCATCTCAACCGCAAAATCACTATGCTTGTAACTATATTTCATGTTCTTCATGACATGTAACAAATTAAACCCGCGAACACTCTTCATCATATCGTCTCCCTTCTGCAGTTCACCATTGAGACCCACACTCAAACATAACTTACACTCTGGAGGATCCGTCATATACCCATAAAATCAATGATAGCAAACAAATAAGCTTTTATACAATTAGTTAAAACTGTAAATTTATGAAAACACTGTGAGTTATTGTGTTTTATTGATAACTATTTGTAAGAGTACAATAAAAATAGTTACAAATAAATTCTAATCATAACTCTTAACTATAATGAAAATAATTATTATAAGTTTATAATAAATAACAAACTCTATCTAATATATTTTAGCTAATTACAACTAACATATAACATCTGATATCTATCACTAACAAATACAAACAAAGAATCATCATAATCTTCCTACTCTAATAAAAGATTATCTTGGGATGACACGTGGCAACATCATAATCATCCTTATCAAAATTTTTTCCGCCTCTTTCTCCTATTAAATAATTATCTTAATTACTAATAATATTACTAATAATATTATTTAACACTTTTTTAGATTTAATAAATTAAGAAAGAGATCTATTTATTAATGTTATTTCTAAATAAATAATTTTTTTATAAAATAATGAATTTTTCTACAGCATAAAACTTTTTAAAAAATACAAAATATTTTAAAATTGGTATTCTTATAAAGTCAATTTTTTAAAATCAAAAATAATTAAATTTCGGAGTTATAATAAGGAAATTTTTAAAAATAATATTTTTATACGGTTTGTTTTAGAACAAAATGTTTATTTTTTTCTAAAAAAAATTAATTTTTTTTAAAAAAGTTGATATCACTGTTTTATTACTTATAGTCATTTCTCATACGTAATTTCAGTCATATCATATCTGATAATATCATTTTATAATTAATAAATTTTATTATATTAATATTTTATTTTATTCAATCCGTGTATACACTGGTTTAGTAAAGCTAGTACGAAATACATTGGTTCAATTTAACGTTTAAAACTGAACTAGTAGATACATACATCACCAATGATCCTTAGCCCAATTGGTTAAGGTGAGCTAACCATGATATGTAAATAAATGGGAGGTCATGGGTTCAAGTCTTACTATGAGCAAAAAATGCTTAGAGTTGAGCCAGAGGGTTTTCTTAGTAATGGGTTTCCTCCCGAGGGGGTTGGGAGTGCGGTCTCGGCTGGGAAACAGAGAGGTGGACCCGATTAAAATAACACAATCCTCTGAAGCAGAGTCGTACATTTGTCGTTAAAAAAAAAGTAGATACATACATCAAATGATAGGTTTAGAGAACCGGAATAATAGACGTCCTTTTCGCCATTGGTGCCTTCGGGGTGACTTTTGGTGTTATTGGAGTCTGCAATGGTATTAAAAAAATGAGAGGCTATCGTCGCGATTCGTGGGAACATGATCATGGATCTGGTGAGGAGGTTGGAAGCAAAGAGGTGCTTCACAACAAAGGAAGAGTCCATGATCTCCGATCAATAATTAAACTTAGGGGACGTTTGGTTCGCGGAGTTTGTTGGAATTGAAATTGGAGTTGGAATTTGATGGAATTAGAAGAAATTATATTTGGAATTCAATATTTTTCAAAGGATTTGAAATTCAAGGGAATTGGAATCTATAAAGAGAATTTAAATTCTAAATACATTTCTAGTGACAAAACACTTATAAATGAATTGGAATTTACCACCCGTTGCAAACCGCCACCAGCTCAATGACCATCGATCATCGCCGCTACATACCACCGACCATCGCCACTGTCACCTCCGACAATCGACAGCGACCACCAACCGCGCCCGTTGTCGAAAACCGACCGTGTAATCCTCGTCAAGTAGTTCATTGTGTTTAATGCTGATCATCGAGTCTAGTACTGGTCATTGTGTTATCCAACGTGTCTAATGCTGATCATTGTGTCTAATGTTGATTATTATGTTATGCATTGTGTTTTTTTAAAATGATCATTTTCGAATAGCACAATATTGAAAAATATAAACTTTTTACGTTTCCGGTCCATAGTGTAATCCATATCAGGTAATTGTGTAATTCTTGTCAATTCAAAAGATTACATAATGATCTGATTAAACTACACAATGAGCTTAAAAATATGATTTTTTAAATATAAGATTTTATAGTTTTATCTAGGATTCAATATAAGTTTATAAAAAAATATTATGTCTTCATTCTCTAAATATAACTAAAAAACATGCTCATGCTATTAATAGTTTGCTAAAAAAAAGTCTTGGTGTCATACAAGTCAAAGACGCCGTTGCTTTTTAAACTCTTGCATCTTCCCCAAACTTCTATCCTCCTTCATCCAACGAAATTAGGGTTCTTAACGTATAAGGTAACAATCTCAAATTACTCCATCATTTGTTTATTTCGATTCTATACATCAATTGCAGCTCAATGCATTTGTTATTTGCTATTCGATCTAATTCAAAGATTTATATGCTCGATGATTGCGGCGTTTATCGTTGAGATGATAGAGATTATGGTCAAATTATATCTGATTGATTGAATTTCGATTACGGAATTGGTTATTTTGTGATTGATTCGTATAAATATCCGTTTAATGTACTTGATTGAACAATAATTTGGTAGAGGTACGTGAATGTAGTTATCGGGAGTAATTAAGGTTGTAATTTGAAGAGGATTATGATTTGTTTTAGCTTATACGGTAAATTGATTGCTTCTTTGGTTAAACGAGTCTCGAATTGGAAACTTTAAGCATCATTATCTATATAAAATCGTGTTAGCTCCTGTGAATGTAATTTATGTTGATATTTAAACCTTTAGTAATTTGTTAGAACTGAATTTTTGCTAGGCACACGTTTCTGTATTTTGTTCTTAAGAAACAACATTTACATTAATATAACTAGATTGTACACATTTTCTGAGAGGCTAGCTTGGAAAGATAATTTTTTGGACAAGAAAGTTACAGTTTGATGTATGAAGAGAAAGTGGAGATAGAATGTGCAAATATGAGTTACACTACAATGTAGGCATTTATATCGTAGGCCTTCAGGTTCTACAATTAAAAAGAGTGATTTACAGAAATAATCTCATTAAAACGGAGGAACCAAGGAAACCATTGCAAAATTTGGTGATTATGCTATGATAAATTCTCGCTTCATGGGAAGTATCTACTATAAAGAGGACTGATTCATTAGGTTATTAAATCCAGGTTTGCAGGGGACTAAGCTGACTTTCCCCAAGTAGGTGCGGATAATTATGAAGTTGCAATCTGGCATTCTCTAACAAGTATGCCCGGCATATTTATAGCTGCTCGTGAGACCAAGTACTGTCCCTTGCATTTCAAGCTACTTCATGTACTCTATCTGTATAATTAAGAGTTCTTTAGATTGTCTATTAGATTCTTATAGCGGTTTTATTTTCTCTTTCATGCATGTAATTATTTTCTTATTCTTTTATAGGCAATTATGGAATAGACTCTTTACGTTATAAACTTATATGCCTTTATTTGTCTGTCCTTTTGAGTACCTCGTGCCTTGCCAAGCTTACAATGTATTACTGGGTCACTGGGTGCATGAACATAAACATAATATTTATGCAAATTCATTGAAAAAGAAATCTGTTTGTTCTTGCAGTTATTCTAGAAACTCAGATCAGATGTGCCGCCATGAAGCTCGTGTTCATTTGACTCAGGAGGAACAAGCTGCAGCTGAAGAGAGCCTTTCAGTTTATTGCAAGCCTGTAGAATTATACAACATTCTTCAACGGCGTGCTGCTAAAAATGTGACCCTCTTGATCTGTTCTCTCTCCTCTTTATCTTTTGCTTACATAATTGTTTATCTTTTAATGTACGATTGATATATTACACGGAAGCATACATGGATACATCTGCACGTATTACATATCATACGTTTTTCTGTCACATGCATTATATTACATGACCTTTTAGTGTTGATGCCAAAATATATAATCTTAACTATTAAATTTTAAAGTCATCAGGACAAGGACACCTATAAAAAGGGTCTAGTTTTTCTGACCGGTGTATGGGTTTTTGCAGCCATTATTTCTTCAAAGATGTTTGCATTACAAATTACAAGCGAAGCAGAAAAAAAGGCAAGAATCGCAACATTCAACTCACAACTATTTGTACCAATGACTCAATTTTGCTTTTATTATGAATATATACCGTCTCAACTTATGGTCCTAGTGCTTTTGATACAAAATAAGGGTTGCTTTTCCATGATTACGTTATTGTCTGGTCTCACATTAATACTCTTGGTTAATTAGTGGCCCATACAGTTTTAAAAGATATCAGTCTTGCATCTGTGTTTTGTAGGATACAAATATCAGTATCTATATCTGGTGCTTCTAATGATGGACTGCAAACTCAGACCCTTTTTCCTTTGTACGTGTTATTGGCACGACCAGTCTCAACTACAAATGTGGAGGTGTTTACAAATTTTACGTTTAGGCTAGCACTTCTATTATTTACTTTTCATGCTTTATTTTCTTACTCTTTAGTCTTACCTGCTTCTTTTGATGCCAAATAACTAGTTTTCTTTCTTTGTAATTTGTAGACACAGAGTAAATCTGTTTATCGCTTTAAACGAGCACGTAAATTGACGGTTTCTGGTGGGGCCGAGACATCATGTTCAGCTCGAGCAAAATTTATTCTCCCTGAGATGAATAAACTATCAAAAGAGATCAAATGTGGCTCTCTTGATGTGTTGTTGGTTAGCTGTGGTATGCTGTTGTTTCCAGTTTTTGTTACATTTGGTGACTTATTGTGTTAAGTTTGTGGGCATTTTGAATTTTTATCTACTGCTGCAGCCGACTCCACAAATTCTCAAAAGATTGACTTGACGGAGGATCATATGTTTTCTACCTCATGTAAGATACGCTCTAGATGCGGAATCTTCTTACCACTTGACTTTAAGGCATAAACGATAAGCAAAGTTTAAGTTTGCACACACATCATACGTGCAAAACATGGATTCATGTCTTTAAGCTCTATTATCTGTATACTGTGTATTCTGATCTATATTTTGTGTGTCAGTGAATTGTGTGGGTTACTGTTTGTTTGGGAAGATTCCAATGGATTTACTTCATTCTTCATGGGAGAAATCCCCAACATTAAGCTTAGGGGGGAGAGCTGAAATGATGTCAACTGTTATTATGCAGTCCTGTTATATGAAGGTATGCTTGCTCTGGTGTATAAACATCGTAGATTAAGTAAAATTGGTAAAATTTGATAGAGGAGAAAATCTATGAACATTTTATATGTAAATCAATTATCTTGCACAAGATATCACAATTACAAACACTGCGTATAAGTATTGCTGTACGGCTAAAATGTAGTTAACTGATTAGGAAAATTTTGTATTTGAAGCTTAACACATCTTTTTTCCTTCTTATGGCACAATTAGGTGTTTTAATGTAAATATATTTTCTACTTATTATTATCTTTCTTCTATATTCCTATTTCTCACTCTTGCCATGGGGTTTAATGTTGCAGTTGAGTTCTTTAGATGCGGAAAAATGTGTATCTTTTCACTTCCCATATAATTCTGAAGCTGTGGTATGTATGCTCTAAACACTTTACTTTATGTCATATACCTTTTTTTAGTTTAATTAGTAACTATGTTCCAACTGCTTAATTATATTCTATGGTTGTCAAAGAGCATATTGCAGCAAGTACCAGTCGTCATTTCGGCTGAAGAATTTGGGGCAAAAAATATGTTGCCCTATGACGTGTATTCATACAACGATACTCCTAGACCTGGTATTATGAGGTAGTTAAAATTTTTGTAACACTTGTCTTTTTAAGTAATACCTTTTCACTGTTCAGATTTTTATCAAAGTCATTGTTAAGCATGCCTTAAGTTAATAATGAATTTATTAGTTCCTTTAATTTCCTACTGACAAAGTGACAGTAGTTCCTATAGTGAATCTTGTGACTAGATGATATTTATTTGACATGTAATGTTTATTGCTAATGCATGTTGGGCTGGTTTTACTTTCAGGTTGAGGTCAGGAAATGTGATTTTTAATTACAAGTACTACAACAATTTGTTGCAGAGGACTGAAGGTATCATTTGAATATAATAATACAACAATTACGTGCCTGCTTAGCCAAAGTAATAAAAGGTTGTCATACGGTGTTATTCAGGCGGGTTACGTGGGTTTCTGGTTATTTGGTTTGGGTTAATCAGGTTTAGTCGGTCCATCTATCTACACCCATCTGCTAGACTGCTAGCTCTTTCCAATATGAAAAATCATTTCCATTTCAATTGCTTACTGCATGTTATGACAAATATGATTCCATCGATTAATAATACACTCACCTGCTAGTCTGCTACCTTTTTGTTAATTTAAAAATTCATTTCCATTCCAGTTGTTACTCACATTATGATTAATATGATCCATCAATTAAGGATACAAAATCTTACAAACAAGAAAATATGTAATTTTATCACACAAATAACTCCAAGCTTTTTTTTTTTTATTATGAGCAAGCCATTTTTACTACACAAAATAATACTGAAGAACCCCACGACCAGTAATTGACTGGGTGGTTTGCAGGTGGTAAATAGAAGCTTCTGAGTCATCCTTAAGTTGAAACTCTAAAACAGTGAACACCAAGACACTGACAGACTGTTTTATAAGTTGTTAGATAAACTGTCAATAAGTTTCCAATATTAACATTCAAAAAGCTGAAAACTATTAAAAACTATTTTAAACACCAACATATACTCTACACAAACACTTTCCATTTCCAATAATGTCAGAATACTGAAAGAGTTAAATAGTAGGCTACAATTGTACAAAAAATATCATTTACAGATAAATAGGTTAAAAACTATCATATTTGGGTTATTTGGGTTACCTTAATATAAATAGTAACCCACAGTCTGATGTGTGTATCCCACATAAGAAACCTGAAAATCAAATAAGAAACCCAAAACCCGCTTAACCTGACCTGTTAAACACGACTCTTATTCAAGTCAATGACACCCCTTGGTTATGATATATTGTTGAAGCTTCCCCATTTTTAATTTTTTATACTATATAAATGTCATATCTGATGCTTTTACTTCCGTAAAATCCATGCTAAATCTCCAGTTACGGAGGATTTTTCGTGCCCATTCTGTTTGGTGAAATGTGCAAGTTACAAGGTAGATATGTGTTTGTCTTCATTTTATACCTTTTACTCTAAATTCACTTTCAATATTTGCATAGCATGTGATTGTTCTTTGAATGTCTCTGATGTTTTTCAGGGCCTGAGATTTCACTTGACTTCCTCACATGACCTCTTCCATTATGAGTTTTGGGTTAGTAATTCATCAAAGTTCTTATTTTGTTGACTGAAAATAATCACAGTCATAATACTATTAATGTTATGCAGGTTACTGAAGATTATCAGGTCGTGATTGTATCTATGAGAACTGATATAGGCAGCTCTGAGGTTAGCATATGACTTCCTTGTGGATATAGTCTTTTGACAGGATATTATTTGTTGGTATGTGAAACGCATACAAGACATTCATTTGAAGGTTTTTAACTGACATTTTTTAGTGTCACTTGCATTGTTAGATGTGCAAATTCTGAAAAGCTCCTGTTAAAAGGATGTTTAACTCGAAACTAATTATGTGATATTAAATTATCAGATAACATAATCAGCTGTGATTAACGGGCTTACATGAGATAGTG
Source organism: Flaveria sonorensis (assembly GCA_025506505.1). Lineage (NCBI taxonomy): Eukaryota > Viridiplantae > Streptophyta > Magnoliopsida > Asterales > Asteraceae > Flaveria > Flaveria sonorensis. The sequence continues at coordinate 11,128,281 of CM046436.1, forward strand.
TTTGCATGTACTTTTGTTCTTAGAGTTGCAATAAGAAATTAATCAGTTGTTTGAATGTTTGGCAAATTTGATTATACAGGTTGGTAATATATAAACCGAGTACCTTTTTCTTTAAATTAAATATGCACTTTTTCTATAAATTTATTTATAAAAAAATCATCTTGTTATCTTCTTTGATTATATAAACTCAGCAATGTGGAAGAAAAGTAATTATAGAATAAGAAAAGAGGGGGTAAGTTAATAATACTGGTTTTCCCTTCAGTTTGCAGTTTTGTTGCTGCCATATGGAATTAATTATCTAGAACTAATTTTTTGATTACTGATAATCTGAATCACATCATCCAAACAGTATAACTTGATTACTAACTTCAACTTGCAATAGTTAGTTTTTAAGATAGGCACCATACTACCAACAAGTCCATTTACAAAATCATTCTGCACAAAAACTACTATACTACTATCAAATTGACATCATACTAGTATTCTACCAGCAAAAACATGATAAACGCTGCACAAAAGATCAATGTTTACACTTAACAATACATAAAATTATTCTGCACAAACATACCCACAAACTAACAGTAAAACTCAACAAGTCCGCCTCACTCCCGCCTCATCGCCTCACGAACCGCCTCGCCCTAAGAGACGTACGTCTCATCCGAACCCTATGAGGCGCCGCCTCAAGTACGATTTCTTACCGCCTCGCCTCGAACGTTTTTTAAAACCATGAAGATAGCACCTTGCTTGATAATACTTTCGATGTGAGGCTGACTAAAACACTGTGTTTATTTTGTGTTGACACTTTTTTTTTCCTGGTTAATACATTTTTTTCAGGTAATTCCTGATAATGTTGATCCTAAACAGCAAATGTTTTTTTATTGGTAAGCTTCAATCTTCTACACTTCAGACATAAACATTTCCACATTTTTCTGGCTTATATGGAAACCTCTTTCTACAGCCATAAATCCACAAGACGCAGGAAACAAAAGAGCCAAACCCAAAATGTAAATCACGTGCATCCGCTTGTGCTGGATTCAACTATGTCGACAGCTCTCAGTAGGCTTATAGACAATACCAATGGTATGGCTTTCCTTTACATCTTTAGTATTTAACACTGTTATGGTGTTATTAACTTTTTTCTCAGAACATGCAAACTACAAGTACACATCATTGCATCAAAGTTTGTAATTGGTTTGGTTTAAGTAGAGGTGGTATAAACCAGCAAAAAATGGTAATTTGAAGTGTGGGTCTAATTGTCTAAAGCGATAACTGATATCGACCAGTTTACTAGTAAATGGGCTGAACTGCTGCCTCCAGTTTTAGTTTTTAAAGCTAAGAAAATGTGATTGCTATATACCCAGGCTTATGGTTGATGTCTTGTTGGTATTATTTGTCAAGAATTAATATGCTTTCTTCTATGGATTTTTGCTAATCATGGAAATTCATTTACCTTCTTGGCTTCTTTACATACAAATTAAGAATGTCTTGATCTTATAGTATTCTTCTCCAGACATCATAAGTTCTTCCAATCATATAATGCATGAACTGTTTTTGGTGCTCTACAGACGTGGATAATTGACTACTTGTTCAAATACTATCTTCTAGATAAAAAGGGCATCTATATTCTTGTGTTTGCTTGTTTCTAGGTGTACGCGAGTGCATGGAGCTTGATGCGTGTAGTCCTGATGCAAGTGCCACTTGTCACTCAGTTGCTGAACCAGAGCCTGTACGATCTGTGCCTGAAAGCAACCTGGCACCTACAGCTATGCTTCAATTTGCAAAGACAAGAAAGTTATCAGTTGAACGATCTGACCCTAGAAAGTATTTTCTTTTCTTTCTCCACCTCTTATTCCGGTCAGCCGGGTTGGGTAATGGGTCAGGTTAAAAGTGGTAATTATTAGTGAAGGTTAAAATGGGAAGGGTCTGGTTTATCAACCTGATCACACCTTTTTGTCCATTGTAAATTATTCTATTGAAAGTAATTAATAGTGGTACTTATCATTGCAAAAACAATATTATTCAGTAATAATCAAAATATTTGAAATATGATTTTAGGAAGTCGTATTTGTATGCATTAAAAGTAGACTTTAGGCAACTTTCAACCCTTGCACAGCTCCTCTTTTTTGCTAAATTTACTGGGTTGAGCCATTTGATCCAGTTGAGATGGAACATACCCAAAATCGACCTGTTTATGATTATTACACCATGCCTGATTCCGAACAGGAAGATTGTTAAGCAGAAGCTGCATATGTAAACTTTTATTATAGTGATTGAATCACTTCACTAAATTATTACCATTTTGGTGACCATTAAATGTAAAATGACAGTGATGCATGAAGAATGGTTCATTTCAAATTCATAGCCATTTTACCCATTCTTTTTTTTTTTTTTGTAAATTTACTTACTGCAGCCGAGCCCTGTTGCAGAAGCGGCAGTTCTTTCACTCTCACAGAGCTCAGGTTACCAGTTACTACTAAAAACTTTTGTTTTAATTTTTTTTATTTTATCAGATGTTGTCTTGTCCTGTCATCTGCATTGTGTTTTTTTTCCTGTTACTAAAATTAATTTTGCATTTACCGTCAACTACGTAGTTATTGCTTTTTATTTGTGTTCTATAAAAGCCAATGGCATTGGAGCAAGTTTTTGCTGAGCGGGACAGCGAAGATGAAGTTGATGATGATGTCGCTGATCTTGAAGACAGACGGGTATGTCCTGTTCTTCTCTGACCTTACATTTATGACATTTACAATCACAAATGGATGATAATATTTAGAATGCTAATCACCTTTATTAAAGATCATATCTGCGCTCTAGTTAAATTTGAAACTAAATTGCTAACATAAATTTTCATGTTTATCAGATGCTTGACGACTTTGTTGATGTTTCCAAAGACGAGAAGCAAATGATGCATCTATGGAACTCGTTTGTTAGAAAGCAACGGTAATTTAGTCTCCCTTTATCTCCCCGACTCCCGAATACATAATTAAATAAATAATTCATTAATTATAACAAAACACAGTCCTTTAAAATTGTTTGTTTATGCTAATGTCAGGGTGCTGGCAGATGGCCATATTCCATGGGCATGTGAAGCATTTTCAAAACTACATGGACAAGAGCTTGTGCAAGCCCCATCATTGCTGTGGTATGGTGGTGCCTTTTATTTTCAATATGTTACAATTTATTTTTATTTCTGCTTCTTTTGGGAGCATAACTTCATTTTTTTGTATAAAATGATTCATGCGCTTTTCCATACAAATGCACCCTAGGAGACTTTCAAAGCTTTAACTCATTCGTCCCACCCATTAGAAATGAAACATAACCCCAGTTGACCCATTAAATGAACAGGTTTAAGTTTCCATGATATTTAGTTGCAATCTGTTGACAACCAGTCAAAAAACTTTTTTTTTTTTTTGGCGTTTTCTTAACTGGGACATCTTTTTGATGTTATGGCAGGTGCTGGAGATTGTTCATGATTAAGATATGGAATCATGGTCTTCTAGACTCGCGCACCTTGAATAACTGTAACGTGATCCTAGAACAATACCAAAATCAGAGCCAAAACAAAAGCCAAGACGTAGATCCTATGAAAATTGATAGGTAACCTGCATTTCCATAATGCGGTCTTCTGATCTCAATAACATTCTTTTTTCTATAATATTGGGTAGTATTTGTAGTCTCTAATGTAAGCAAACGTGTCATGATGTTCACCCCCATGTGGAGGAGATATGTGCTTGATTTATTGCATCTTTAATGTTGTGGGTTTTGCTGGTATCATCACATGTAAGTGTTTTGTAGGATAATACTAGCCATTTACCGTCGAAGTAGTAAATAATTATGAGATATTAGCATCGAACACCAAATCATTCAATAGGTACAAATGAGATTATCTATTATTTGTCAATTTTTTTCTGAACAGTAAATTTACGTTACTTCAAACTATTCTACCATTGTCTAGATTTGAAGTTGCCCATAGATTTGAACCCATCGCTTTTCTAAGAGGCAAAAGCCTCTCATAAGTGGGCTGGTCTCAATGCATTAGTCAGTTTTTTAATGAAATGAGATTACACAAACATTGGTCAAAAGAAACATTGATCAAAAGGTTTTTGAGGGGATATTTTATGGTAAACTTTATCCTAATTAAAAGATTATACGTTTAAATTTTGTAAAGTGTAGATGTGATGATTATACGAGTAGAATAGATGTAGAATGGAGAGCATGAATGTAAATGGGTAAAAAATTAGCTTTTTAAGAAGTTATGATAAGTGTGGTAAAATCTCTTTGAAAATTAGTTTTTTACAAGTTGATTCAAACAATCATCTTTCTACTTTAACAAATGAGTAAATGAGTAAATGGAGGTGTCACGTGTTAGTATCACATTCATTATCATCAAACTTTTTCCGTTTCTCTCTTCTATTAAATAACTACATTAATTACTAATAATTAGTTTTTTAATAAATTAAGAAAGAGATCTTTTTATTAATGTTATTTCTATAGAAATAGTTTTATATAAAAGATTTTTTTTCTAAAAAATGAAACTAATTTAACGTAATATTTTAAAATTGGTTTTTTAAAGTAATTTTTTCATAAAAAATAATTAAAATAGGAAGTTATAGTAAGGTAATGTTTAAAAATTAAAAATTTTTAAAACGTTATTTTGAAACAAAATGTTTACTTTATCTTTGAACAAAACAAAAAAATTTAAAAAGTTTATATTATTGTTTTATTACTTATAGTTATTATTCATACGTAATTTGAATCATATCATGTTTTAGTATATTGTTTTATAATTAATAATGTTTATTCTATTTAATATTTTATTTATTTAACCCGTGTAATACACGGGTTTACTGAAGCTAGTTAGGTTAATGTTTTGGTTCGGTCTATTTTTTTTAATTCGAAACTGCGAAGGCACGTTTAATATACAACTCTTGAACGGCCAACCATTCAAATCATTCATGATAAATGCAAGGAGAGTTTGGAGTTCTAACTGTATTATATGTCTATATGATTCCTATATGGTTTTAAATTTAACTATACAAATCTAAAGTTTTGAGATTTAATGAATTTGTTCTTATTTTCGAAAAATTACTGATTTGATCTCTAACTTCTTCCGTTTTGTCGGTTCATTCTGAGTGCACCGATTGACCAAATAAACATGTTAACACCACCCGAGACAGGGTGTTTGTGGCTCTACAGACTGGCATTGTGGCATTATATACGGACATCACCCACGAACACTAAGTTTTTGCGGCCTCGTCTGTGAGTCGTTTTTGGTTGATGTGTTCGTAGGGACGGACACACACGGTGACACGGATGATGCGTTTGAGTCCGCACGGTGCAATAATTTTTTTTTTAATTATTTAGATTATAAATGTATAATTATATGTATATTAAACTATTATAAAATGAATGCAATAAAAGAACATATAAACACATATATTTTGTAAAACTTATTAAACCTTTTATAAAATAGGTCTAATTTACTAATATATAAACTTATTATACTTTTTGCAAGTGTTTATGTACCATCGATGGTGGCACTACAGATGAGTGAGATGTGATGTGGCCACCTGGTCATGCACACGAGAGTAGTGGCGGAGCTTGAATCACGGTTTACAGGGGGCGGGGGCGGGGGCGAAAGTAAACTATTTTATGGGGGACGAACACTATATTTATTAAAAAATTTCCACTACCGGACCGAAAATTTACACTGCCAAACCGAAAATTAACACTACTGACGGAAAAAAGAGAGGGGACGGGCGCCCCCGGCCGCTATGAAGCTTCGCCGGTGCATGAGAGGGGGAGCTGAATTTAGGTTTCACACGAGTGACTCAAAAAATAATTGTTAGTTGACCAAAATAGGCGTCCAATGAGTTTAAATTAAATATATTTAATTTAATTTAATTAATTTTCACCTATCAATCTATAAAAAAATTATAAACTTTTTCACGCTAGCCAACTTCTTATCATACGCTCTCATCTTACGTACTTCTAAAATATAATTCATACTTTGAACATATAATTTACATTTTACTTGTATCTTTCGTTGGATTCAATTCATCATCATTTCTAAGCCTCAACAAAGTGTTTCAATGGTTCGTGTGAAAAACGTAACAATACTATTGGCTCAAGTTGCGGTTATAAGAACTTTGAGTAACAACAAAATATAGAAATCGTGTAATCACTCATCTCATCAAAATCGTATAAACCCTAATGAACAACACATTTATTAAGAGCTCGATCATGAACATATCTTACATGATTACTTTCAAAAAAGAAACACAAATGGATATAATAATACTCTATTCAATATTTTTTTTTTCAAATTTAAGAAAAGTTGAATATTACCTTTACCCATAGAGAATTATAGCAATCTTGTTTAATAAAAAATTCATGAATATCTAATATAGTGTATATATTGTTTCACCTTATTTAGATCACATCTTTTTTTTTTTTTCTTTTTTTAAATCTTTCCTAAAACTATACTGTGAATGATGTTCGTAATAAACTAGCATTAATCCTGTGTGCGTTGTTACGCACTAAACCGTAAAAAATGAACGTGCTCGAGACTTCATAAAAGAATCAAAATCAAAACCTTTACGTAAACCCACCCACCGGCCCTTAAATCTATAGATATTTTTAAAAAGTCTTGTATATTAATATTAATATATTATATACCTAGGTGCTAAACTTTTGTATTTAATTAACTCATTCTACAAGTGGTACACGTTTAGAGTATTTTTATAGTATTGTCTTTGTAAACTTTAAAATTTCAAACATATATAGTGGGTCTACATTGCACCAATGGAAACAAACACAAAGTTTATTTGTCATGAAATGTTAGACATGCTTTGAATGAAAATGCTGCCACGTGGTTTTTCCTCACTTCTGTGGTTCTTACGTGTTCTTTGGTTTATGTTGACCGTTCGATTGGGTAAAGCGGTGTTTGCATGCTTTTGTAGCCGTAGATCAGAGAGTGGTTAGGAAACTGATACATACCGTGTGATTAGGGCCTTTTATCCGTTTTCATCGGGTCGCGGGTCCGCTCCAACTCAACTCATATCATTCGGCTGGGCCACGGGTCCGCTCCAACTCAACTCATTTAGTTGACAAAAAAACCGGTCAGTTTGGACCGGCGGTCGCACCGAGAATTTAATTGGTTTAACGGATTGGTCGGACTATGAATTTAAGTGTTAGATGTTTGTTAAATTTTGTATATAAAATTATAAAATACAGAATACTTAATTGAATTATATATATAAATATATATCTTCTTTGAATTATATATATAAATATATATCTTCTTAAATATAGTCTGATCAGTCAAAACTAAAATGAAATGACTGGTCCTATTCGGTTATCGGAATATTGTATCGGAATATTGTATATAATTCTTAAATTATATTCTTAGATGGGCTTGTTTAGAAATCGATTTAAAATGAATGTGTTTTAAAGTTATTGGACTCGTCTTGTTTAGAAATCGATTAAAAATGAATGTGTTTTAAAGTTATTTATTTAAATATGTTTTAAAGTTAGTTATTCTAAGAAACAACTCTTAGAGGTTACCGTTTATCGTGTAGAACTTGGATCTCAACTGAATTCAATCCAGCTGGGATATGCATTAAGAATATGAAGACACAATAATTTTATAAGATGTATTATATTAAAATTCAGAAGATAATAAATCAAATTATATTATAATATATATTAAAAAACAATTTATTTTATAATATATATTATAATAAACCAAATTATATTATAATATATATTAAAAAACAACTTCATTGTTGCAGTGAAGTATGATTTTTAATATATATTCGCCACATAGTTAAAATGTAATTAAAACCCAAATTCTAATAAGGATTAACAATAAAATTTTATATTTTTGTTTTTTTCCACAAAAGTTTATTTTTTGTTTATCGGAACCGGTATCGGTATACGCTTTTATGGTTTCCGATGAACAGACTCGACAATGAAGAAAATCACAAGACGAAAACAACTAAACTCCCGCGCGCGCGTAACGCGAGAGAAAACACTAGTTTAGATCAAAGCCATAAATTAAAAGGTACGTACAAGTTTTATATCAGAGTTTAAAGATATAAAAATATCAGCAATTGTGTTTTCTAGTATATTTTTTATAGTAGAATGCAAACACTGTATTAATATTAATATATTATTATAGAAGCACAAAATTTAAGCATGCACGAATAATGAAATCACATATATATTATATATTTATTATTACATTAACATATATCACATAACCATAAAGCAAACAAAACCATTGAAAAACCAACTGCATGTAACAACCACAAGCCACCTACATATCAGCTCTCGTGTGGTGCCCCATCCCGATCCCCTGCTCCGCCCTACCCTTCAAATCCCTAGCCCTGTATCCCATCTTGTCCCTAGCCTGGTCCAACGAGTCCGCGCCCGGAGGGTGTCCTCCGGTCGCGTACCTGTAAATCCAGGATAACACCGTCACGGCCGCCACCCCGAACCCTCCCGAGGTCAAAAACCCTGTTGCCAGTAGGAACAGGGTTATCACAGCAGGGACCAGCACCGGGCTGAAAATCACCAACAACGGTGTGGCGATTGTCAGTGCGATGACGGTCCCTGCTAATGTGAGACCCGAGAGGACGAGGAGTGAGCCACCAGCAGTGATGGCTGTTACGGCCTTCACTGCTTGGTGTACTCTTGGTGAGTCATGTTGCTCGTACTGGCGGTGGTGGGTTATTTCGCCACCGCCGTACTGCTGGTGTTGTTGGTTGTAGGCTTGGTGAATCTCAGTCATTTTTTGTGAAGGATGATGTTGTTGATGGTGGTGGAGGGGGTTTATAAAGGAGGAGGGTGACGGTGGTGGAGTGGCACGTGGTGGAAGGAGAGTGTCACGTGTTATGAGAGCTGCTTGTCATGCAGTTGTAACATGTTGAGAGAGGGACACGTGGGTGTTTCGTGGCGAATGTTGGTTTAACTTTGCATGTATAGGAAACGTGAGAGTTTTGTTATTGTGTTGATGTTTATATCACATAACACCGATATGGCGATATCTTTGTTTGTTCTACCGGTATATTTCGATTATAAACGGTAGCGGAGTTTGAGAAAATTTATAGAGGGGGTCGAAAGTCACGAGACCCAAATTAGAAGAGACGGATTTAATACGGATAAAATTTTCTGTCGAAATACATATAATAGTGGAATAGAAACTGACCGGGAAAAACAGGGGAGCCCTTGATTATAAGTGATAAGTACTTTCTAATTAAACAGTTTTCAGTTAAAATCTTTGATTTTAATAGTGGAATAGAAACTGACCGGGAAAAACATATCAATATTTTTATTACGTGATTATATTTGGGGATTGGCATTAACGTTTATAAATGTCATTATTTATTCTTATTATATTATACTATAACTTATTTACTAAGGTAGGTGGTCTTGACAAAATTTTTCATCTTTACCTCTTAAATTATTAAAGTTTTAAGTTTACCATTTATAGTATATTTAATATTTAATATAAGCTTTTATCCAATTTCTTTTACTAATTTAATTTCAAGTTTATAAATGGAAAATTTTAATAAACTTGCTAAGTCTAATAAGCTAAAATAAATGAAAATAAATTGGGCTACAAAGATAATGGAAACATGGATTTCACTAGAAAGCGGATTCCAGTCCACTTACAATGAACTGGGCTGCGGGTATGTTGGGCTTAAGAGTCTGGATCCTGGGATAGAGTCCACTGAGCAAAATGAAATAAAACATGCCATGGAGAGGTTGGGCCTTGGGGTTCACTCAAATCCGCGAACTCCTCATGCGTACGTCACGGCTTGGTCTGATAAAGTGCAAAAGCCACGCATGAAACACGAGGCCGTATGGCCATGCATCATGTCTAATAACTTGTGTTTGTTCATTTCTTTTTAAATCTGAATACATATTGTTGTTTAATTTTATATATGAACACTTTGATATAAATTTCATTAAAACCGAGTTGGTTTCAAAATAGAATAGTAGTAATCATGAACCAAACCTTGGTTTGTATAGAAAGAAAAAAATAAAAAAAATCGAATATATGCTTGTAAATGTATTAGGAGGATTTTTTTTATGAACGACAATGAGGCTTAAATCAAAAGGGCTCCTAGCAAGATGATAGAAAGGTGACAAAACATACAAGAGAGGAAGCAAAAATAGTTACAAGAAATCAAAATTTAAACCTCTTCTATCCCACAAAGACCAATCTAGAATGTTCAAACCCGATCTATTTTTGATTCAAAAATATCTATTGACCTTGATTTCTTTCACAATAGTGTTAATATTGGATTTCTTTTCATTGAATAATCTTTGGTTCATTGTTTTCCAAAAAGACCGCGTTGATGAGATGATGATAGTTTTATACAAACTTTTAACCGGTTAGCAACCTTTAGATCGTTTGGCAAATGGGGAAGGTCCAAGACCAAGGACAACTTTAATGAGAGTCATTTCCCCCGTGAAAAACAGGGTAGAACAATTCCAAGCTGATGGTTTTAATTGCAACTTATCGATGATGGGCTTCCAACTCTTTGAGAGGCTCATATTGGCCCCCACCAGCAAACCGATGTAGTAAAAAGGGAAAGAACCTGGTAGATACTAATTCGCGATGAGTAATCTTTCAATAAATAAACCAGTTTAAAGATTTGATAGTAATTCAATTAGCCGTGTAAATAAATTATCCCAAATATTTTTAATATTAAAATATATTAAACTTAACCATGTACACAAAAAACTAAAAGTGTCATTATCACTCTATCTGTTTTGTTATATGTAAAACGCAAATAATTATGTAAGTTAATTGTAGAGGTGACATAACAATTTAAATTAGCTCTCAAATATAAATGATGTCGGAAGCTAGAAAATTCAAGGTACAACTTGACAACGAAAGAGGACAAAAGAATATTAGTTATTATATCTATCAGTTGTTGTTTGTCGCTATATTCGTCAGTTTTCTTTTTACCTTTTGGAGATATTTTATACGAGACTAAGTGGTTTTTACATATCATCAATTATGCTTAAAATATCCTGCTCAATTTATAAATTATTTAAACTACGCTTATAAATCATAAAAATTTAATTTGAGTATTTATGGTCAAAAAACTATTTGAATTTTGATTTTACTATTAAGATAAGGGTGTTTCGTGTGCTATACTATTTTACGTATTTATTTAACAAACTATGAAAAATTACATATTTGATTCTTCCCATTCACTCGTAAATAATATAATTGGTCCTAGGTACTAACTAATGCTAAAATCAGTAAAGTTGTCTAAAATTATCATTATGCTTGTAAAGCCCTTCTAGCTTAAGTCCCTTATAACTATCATGATATTTTTAAAGCCCTCTTTCTCAAGAACTTTCATTTGTAGTTACTGTCATAGATCCTTAGTTATTTAACATCGTCTAATCCCTTGATATTGGATCATGCTTTCTATTTAATCCCTAAAACCCTAAATCAAGTACCACCTCTAGAAGACCTTCGATCCCAATTGATTTTCTTAGGAGCGTGTCCAGCTATATCAATTAAAATTTTAGTACTATACGATTTATATAAAGGTTGACCCTACCCTAAAATTTACATTTATAAATGATCATAAATTTCAATATGGCCAATGAAAAGAAAAAGACTTTGATCAAAAAACCTTTTAATACCATATGATTTGAATAAATTAAATATCACCGCAGACTCTACTTTGTTGCGCCCTTGAACGCATCTCAAACTAATCAACTAGTGTATTAGTTGTTTAAAACTTCACTGAATTTAGTTTGTAGCAAGTAACACTTGATTTGATTTGACTCGTATCAAGCATTTGGTCCTCAATACCAGCTCAAGTTAGCTCCCAAGCTCTTTTAAATCAAACGTCAACTCTAAGTATGTCAACAGATAAACAACCCATACGTATCTAACTTCAAATAAATATTAAAATAATACTAATAATTCATTTCGTTCCGACTTTCGTTACAACAATATTCCCTACGATATCCGCTGGATCCGTTTATTAAATTGTCAATTGTCATGTATTATTATTATTATTATTATGTATATATCCATATATCCTTTCCCCCTTCTCCATCCTTACCATAACTCTCTATCTCGTTCACTCACACACACAAACACACACACACACAGTGAGTTCATCAATGGCGTCACCTGATGAATCTTCAGCTTTAGACCTCATACGCCAACACCTTCTCATCGACGATTCAACTTTCCTTCAAACGTACACCGTTCTCTCCGATCACTCCGCCGGAGTATTCCCTCCGGTTTCATCATCATCAGCTTCCTTCTCTTCTTCTACGATTGTACAGACGAAACAAACTGTATCCGATCACCGATTTGAATTCGGAGTTGAATCAGAACCGATGATTCAACCGATTTCACGTGAAACGAACGGAAAAATCAGCAGCAACGATAACTGTAGTAATCAAAATCATCCGGTGATTGTATCGATCAATCCGTTTCAACCACGTGTAATCGATAGTTTCGCTGAGAGGAAGCATTACAGAGGCGTGAGGCAACGGCCGTGGGGGAAGTTCGCGGCGGAGATCCGTGATCCGAGTAAGAAAGGCGCTAGGGTTTGGCTTGGGACGTACGACACCGCCGTGGAGGCGGCGAAGGCGTACGATTCGGCGGCGTTTAAGCTACGTGGAAGTAAGGCCATTTTGAATTTCCCGCTCGAAATTGGAAACGACGCGGCGGAGAGGGAGACGGTGACGGTGGTGGAGACGACCGTCGTGAGGAGTAATGGCCGGAAGAGAGGTGTACGGCAGGCGGAGGGTGACGCCGGAGGTAGTCGGAAAGAGGTGAAAGTTGAACCGGACGCGGCGGCGATGGGCGGAGATAAGAGGAGGTGGCCGGAGGTTGACGACGACGGTGAGAGTAACGGTAAGGTTAAAGGTATATTCGAGGTACAACCAGTGGCATATGAGTATCATAGCATGGAGTTAACATCAGGGTGTATGGTAACTTAACGACGATGAGACGGTGTTTACTGTGATTGGAAATATCAAACGGTCGTTACTCGTTAGTAGTTGGCTACTTTGTGTAATTTTAAAACATGTAAATTGTGAGTAATTAATATACACGGTTTAATGGTATCAGCGTATCTGTGAGTCGGTATTACTTTACCCGTTGCACACACTCCGACCATTCCATCACACGTGGTGAAACTTCATCATGCTTGGTTTAATTGTGTGACGCTAGGTGGCCGTGTTGTTACGCCCCTTTCATTTCATGTCATCAATATCAGTGGTTAAGTGCATAGACCTCTAGATTCAAAAATGAAAGTGTGATCGTTCCGGATGTGAAGAGTAAGAAAGGCACCCATCTAAAGAGAAACTCTAGACGAGCTTTTGTTCTTCTGGCTAACAAGATAGCCGATGATTAGCTTTTGCTGGTGGGACTTGACAGCGCTAGCGCGTCCCTCTCTCTAAAGGGACGTAAGCACTTTACCAACTTAAAAATGAGATTCTTTCACTTACATTCCTACTAGCACTAGTAGATGATCTAGTTTGTTTTTAGTCTAGGTAATATTTTCTTTGAGTTGATATTTAATTTTATTTTTATTAAAATGTATGTCATATTCAACTAATCATTTAAAATTTTGGGCATCATAGTGATGTAGGCAAGTGGTCCCTCATGTTACTATATTGCTAACGACTAATTTAAAACATCATGAATAGTATTTGTATTAGGTGTTTTTTATCATATATGCGTCTTACTTTAAAGCTATATATTTTAACTTTTATTGATCTAAAGAAAACAACTATATATTTTAACTTTTATTGAGATAAAGAAAACAATAGCCAGTCAGTTTAGTTGGTTAGAGCATTCATAATTAGCTTCTTATTTTCATGTGTGTAGGTTTGAGAGATAATATTTATGAGTAATATTTATGAAGGTTGTATCGTATTTTTTTTATATTTAGAGAAACACGATACAATCCTAATAAATTTTTTAATATTTTTAAAAAATGGATGAAAAAAAAAATATAATAATAAAGGTATGAAAAATATCATTTAATTAAAAATAAAAGATAAAAAATAATGAGTTTTAATATAATTATAAGAATGAATGGGAGATGAATTGTGAATACTATTAATGCTTCTTCCCCAATAAAAGGTGGTCATGGGTTTAACACCTACAAAGCTACACTAACCTCTCACCCTTTTTTGTTAAAATCCTTTTTGTATCTTTTATTCTTATGTTCTATTATCAATATTATTAATATTGTATTATTGTTATTAATATTTTAAATATTGCTACTGTTAATATTATTATTATTTTATGGGTTTCTTATTTAGTAGTTGTTATTATTATTTCTATTACTATTGATATTACTGTCATAGTATCACTACTAATTTTGTGTTAATGAAAACCCATATTACATCTTGCGGGTCGATTTGGCAGCTATTGTATAGCACATGGTCAATATCTTTTTGGCCATCTTACCATTTAATCTTTTGATTACATGAGTTATCTTTTGTGTAATTAAAAATGATATTACAATAAATATAGTTTCTAATTTCTAATATATAAGGTTTTCGTTAAATCTCACGGAAAAATAACTAAATTTATTAATATAAGATTATATTTATAAATAGAGAAAGACATAATGTATAGTTTGATAGGAAAAAAGTAGAAAATCTTAATATTTTGATTAGTTAAATATATAATCATACTAGTAATAATTATAGTAATAATAGTAAAATAATATAATTTAAATAAGAAAGTTGACGTAAAAGACATGAGTTCTATTTATAAAAAGGTCGTGAAAAATGAACTTCAATTCTATTTTTTGTTTGAGGTTACTATATAATAGCTTGTGTACAAATTAAGGTCACACGGTGTTCTTCCGGTGGAGGTGATTGCTAGTGGGGAATCATGTGAAAATTCACTGGATGTGGCTAAAAGCCAAAAAACAAATCAAGTGATGTCAAGGGAATTCGACCCGAAAACCCTTCTCACCCCCCCCCCCCCCCCAAAATCCCGTTTTGGGGAAAACATCGAAACCCGACAATCGGGACGACTCCAGGTCCTTAAGAGTAGGAACTTTTTTTCCAATGGAGAGTATAAAAGTGTAACATACATATAGACGTTTACAAGAAACTCGTCGCATATATCGTTTATGATGTTCAACATAGTTGAGCTACTAATTTAATTGAACATATGTAATGCCCAAATTAAGAATAAAGATCTAAATTATAATTGTTAGTTTTTGAATGAGTGATAAGGTTTAATATTTTCTTTGAACGACAAATCTATTCTACTTTTAAACTATTTCAAATAAGGGATAACTTTATAAAATGGTAATCAAGTTTCAAAATTATTCTAATCAGGTAATAAATTTATTTGTCCCAATCAGGTCACTCATAATTTTTTTTGATCTTAATCAGCTCGCTTATAAAATTTTTTGTCCCAATCAGGTCACTAAAATTTTAGAATTATTCTAATTAGATCACTTACAAATTGAAAAATATTTTAAAAACAATTAAAATATATAAAATATTAACAATATTTATAAAGAATCGAATCATTTTAAAAAATTACGAATTATTTAAAATTTTAAAAAAAAATACGAGTGAGTTAATTGGAACACTAATAAAACTTTAGTGACCTGTTTAAAACAAATAAAAATATCAGTAACCTGATTGTAACAAATAAAAATATGAGTTATCTAATTTGAACACTCTTTAAACTTGCTTACTATTCTGTAAAGCTTTTCTGTTTTTAAATGATTGATAAGGTTTAATATTTTCTTTGAATGATTCTTACATCATGTTTAGGTTTAGATCCAGTTGCTTCATTCTTAGATCGTGAGAAATTATAAGAGGTGTTACTTCTATCTTTTTATGTAATCATGGGAAATTAAATATTTACTCCTACTAGGTTTAACATATACTAGGTTTACAAACTCATCCCAAGAAAAGGTTTTGTGTTTTAGCAATAAGAAACAATTATAAGAAAGGTTACTTCTATCTTTTCATGTAATCATGGGAAATTAAATATTTACATTAAATTATTTAGGGAAAAACCTATTTGAAAAAAAGAAATTAGGGGTTACCTTTATTGAGTGATAAAAGGGTTCTTATCTATCTCATTTAAGTTACTTAAAAAGACAATTCTTCTTGAGGTCATTAACTTTCACTTATTGTAGTTTTAAAATTATATATTTTTTTGAACGCCAAGATGAAACATATATTATTAAAACCAAGCTAGCAAGGAACTAGCAAATACAAACACCAATCACCATATTGAAGCAAAAATGAAATACACATTCAAGTTAAAATTTTCTCCAAAGTTGCCAATGTATATCAATCTTTCTAGACCTGCTCTTGATCCAAAGGAATGAAGTTCCCTTGATGCTCCCCACAATGTTAGCCACTAGTTCTAAAATTACATAGTCATCAGGTTACCAAGTTATCACTTGATGACTTGTCATTTAACTTTTTCTATTTTTTTATGCTAATATGGATCAATTTAATAGCGGCATGGTTTTTAAAAAATCAATACAATAACTTAAAAAAAAAATTCAGAAAATAGTTATTTTTATGTCTTCAATTTTATAAGCAATGAATCATTAATAAAGAAACGCTATTTAATTTGGAATGAAAGTAACATATGAACAACTCCATAGAAAAGGCGTGAAACGTGTCTTGACTCTTACATCATATGAATTTTCTATTCCATTACAATAATTATTTCTCCTTTGTCCAAAGAAAAGATATATTCATTTTCACATAAAGATCACTTTACTCTAATCAGTTTATTTGTTACCTACAAAATTATGAAAACAATTGTTGTCATTTATACGTGTTAAACGTAATTTAAGAAATCTTTGGACTTTTTTTTAAATATATATAAAAATACAACTATATAAGTTCAATTACATTACTGAATCATCATCACAACTTTTACAATTTCATGCATATATTCACTTATTTTGGTCCTCATGAGATTTTTTTTAACAATTTCGCAAGGGTAGTTTATAGATTATTACATAATAATTTTTCATTTTTCCAGTTCATTTACTAACCAAACGTACATTTGTTGTTATTTGTATGACCCGGTCTAAAACAATGAACACAATTGTTGAATTAAAACGTACATGTGTTGTTATTTACAAACCATGAAACAAAAAACTATTTTGTCACATAATATCATAAAATTACACCTTCTAGACAATAACCGGACAATGAACACAATTGTTGAATTAACGTCGGAATCAACACACCCACTTTTGTTCCATTTAATATTTAATCAAGAGCAAATTAGAAGCTATAGTTTCATGAAAAATGTAAGATACAATCTAATTCACTAATTTAGTAATTTTAATACATTTTTTTTATAAATATTAAATATATTATATTATGACTCAATATAATTATTTAATGATCGAATTGAATCCCACGGACTCAAGAAATTTTTTGTTTTTCACAAGATTTTATATACATTAAGGCCATTTTAGTGTAATAAGTTGATGTGTGCTTACGAGGCCTTAATATTGAGGATTAATTTATGGAGTTATTAATGTTCCACCTTGAAGAATTTAAATTGATTTCAAACAGCTGGATAAACGACAAGACGTAAGACGTTAACACATAATATTTGTTAAATGCATTTTTTAAAAATTTTTCTGCTTAAAATAACCTTTGTTGTCATCAAACATCATGTGCTTTGCTTTTTCTTCGACAAACACAACGCAATCAAGCATTTCTTATCTATTCATTTGTATTAATCAATTCACTGTCATTATTGTCTAACTAGTACCAATTTTTACAACGAAAAACTAACAAATTCTAAAGGGTTGTTCTAACTGAAACTTGATTTTTAAACACGCTTTAAACATTGATCAATTAATTGAGCTTGAAACAAGTGTTAGTCTTTTAATAGAGTGCGATAACATATAGGTCAATTAGGAAAAGATGAAAGGGTATGAGGCGCCCAAAGTGTATGTTTTAAATACAAAAGATAATGAAATCATTGTTTTACTAATACAGATTTTTTAATCATTTAACACAAACAACAACATACCATGAGTTATTTGTAGGATCTGGGATGATAGAATGAAGGCAAACATTTTTCCTATCACAAAAGGTAGAAGGGTCTTATATAACACAATTACACAAAAATCAGTAATTAATTAAAAAAGAATTTTGATGAAAGGGTGTTACGGGGATCAAGCTAACCTGACCCGTCACATAAATTATCCATTTTGAACTGTCATCCTACCGACTCATTTTGCCACCTTCAAGAGAATTTTGGAAAAAAACTTGGGATCTTTCTTCATGAAAGCCAGCTTCTTTGCATCTCATCTATGACTATGGTACAGAACAAATGTGATATGTGAGAAATGACTAACCACCTTAGAAGAGGACCAAGAAACATAGAGGCTTCAAATCTATTCATGTTTGTTCAAGAAAGTGGGTTGATTAGTAGAAGCTAAAAGTCTTGCCCACATCCTATCTGTCAACTTCACAACATTTGTAGCCTCGGTTACACGCTGCAATACAAGCACATCAAAATTAACGAGGTTTGTAATTATGTGCGCAGGAAAAGATATTAAAGAAATTCTAAACTAAAATGGACCAAGAAAGGAGATAATGAAAACAAATTGTGTAGATCTGTATTTATAACTTAGGTTTGTTGCTCAATGTTTGTACAGATAGGTCATCAATTTTTATCGGGTTTATCCACTCTATAAATTGAATAATCTGTGTATGATTAATGTGTTAAATGTGTGGTATGGGAATGGGTGTGGGCACAGTTTGGGTATGGAGTATGCGTATGCGTATGTGCACTTGCCCGAATTGGAATATACGCATGTCTGCTGTTCACAGGTCCCACGGTGAAACCTGAGTATCCTGCCATGGCCCCATGAATTGCACTTTGAGCAAGAAGTGTGCAATAAATATTATCATATGCATTACTTGGAACAGCACGGATCATGTATGTTGGATCTGCATAATAAGATAGAGAACATAAATTTGAAAAAGTACATAAAATCTACCTGCAAATAAGTCTGTTATAATGAATGAAAGAAAATAATGAATTGATGTTCATCCTCAAAAAGTACCTATGTATTTCATGTTTATGGCCATCTTTTTCACAGTTGTAAAATGATCCTGTTACACTCAACTCATCAAAAATAAGAAATTGCAAAGTAAAAATTATGTCAAGTAATTTTATCGAATACAAGTAAGAATATATCAAAATTCAAGTTCTCGGTAACGCGAAAGGGTATTAACTAGTGGTGGCAATTTTAACCTATTAACTTATGAATCACATAACTTGGGTTTTTTAAGATCTCAACAGCTCATATGAGTTGAATAAAAAAAAACTTTCTTGCAAGGGAAATTGGTCAAACGTTCTAAAAGTCACTCAAAGTCATTTTGATGCACACGACCCCATATATCGTTTATTCAAAGATTTAGATTATTATCATAAGTTCATAACAATACTGTTTCTTTTAATATCATAACTAATGCAATCATCATTTATAATACAAACTAGAAGATGACGAAAAAGGTTAAGGGAGTCAACCTAAAAGTGATATGCCTTCCATTTTGACCTGTTACACAACCTGCCCAACTAACTGTTCTTGCCACCTCTAGCATTTATGATAAGTCATAATATATTAAAACCAAGGAAGATGGCCATCCCGAACTATTACCTTAATTTTCTGAGTCAACCATGGACCAACATCAAGAAGCAGCTTATTTCCAGAAGCATCTTTTTCCTCGTTTGCATTCACACTTTCAGAAACATATTCCTGACCTGAACCTTCTGCTAAAACAATAACCACATGCCCATTTTCTTTTAGTCTCTGTTGAACAAATTCAAAAAGACCACCCTGCCCTTCTAGATAGAACGGAGACTCTGGAATCAAGCAACAATCCTGTTACAACGCAGACCTATTAACATATCTTGCATTTGCTTATACTTGCAGGATAATAATTACAAATCATTATTTTAATGAACCAACAGAAAACCTTATTGATCCAACTTAACCAAGAAAACCTTCTGTTTCAGGTTCATAGTTATAATATTACTATCTCTCACTGGATATATAGCTAACCTCAATTAGATATATTAGTAGACGCCACTTGAAACCATTAAAAGGATGAATTTATAGCAACAATATTGTTATGCTAGCATAGGGATATCATACACAGATGCAAATGTCCTAGAACGTTTATTCTTGACCACTTTATCATTTTTATCGAATCAGAAAAGAAAAACAAACTTTGACGCTTCAATTAAGAAAATAAAGTTATTAATGACGTAGAAGCCAAGTCCATATTCCTATAAGTAGAGGTGACCATTTTGCGTTTACTTATGAAAGGATCGATTCAAGTTTTGTCTTATTTCTAACAGGTCGGGAGTATCTAAAATTGTAATTTGAATGCATAAACTATCCTAAATTAATTTATTTAAAAGATTACATTGCTATTGAAATAATATAACTTCTGCAACCATATCTAAAACACTAGTTATGTAGAAAAACACACTTTGGACCTCGCCCATTTCAACCCACACCAAAATTATCTGGGTTGACCCGTTAAACGCCCTGCCCATCATGAGACTACCTAACTAAGAAAAAACAAGAAACAGTTTGCAATGCTTGAGAAACAACTAATTAAATTCAAGTAAATCAGCATATTCTCAAGCTAGAGCAATTGAATCTCAATTAAGTTAATTAAGTTCTTACCACATCTCGACTTGCTAGTGTGGCAAACATTGCAATAAATCCTGAAAATCTCAGATAAGTTTGGAAGAATAAGAACTATAAACATTGAAATTTTATAAAATTTGGAGAAATATATGGGCACATTGCTCAAGATACTTGCCACTGTATCGACCCATAAGTTTGACTATTCCAACTCCATTTTCGACACTCTCCACCTCCACATGCGCAGCATTTATTGCCCTCTGAGCTTCCTCAACAGCAGTATCAAATCCAAAAGATTTATCTATCACCTGAAACAATTATTTAATATTAACCTCCTGTATAAGAAAGAACAAAGAGAGCTATTCACTTTTCATATCATCTTTGAGAATTATTTCCAAACAATATATAAGTTATACTAGAGCATTATGTTTTCTCCTTGTTTTCTTTATGGATGAAACCAATTTGGAATATGAAGGGGATCATTGTGTTAAATGATGACCATTAACCGATCATCCAAAGTGGCTATTTCACCCCATACTTATAAATGAATTTATTCAGGCTGTGTTTCATCTCTAATGGGTCAAAAGGTAAAATAAAAAGTTCAGTGAAAAAGAAAATGGTTTGAAATGGATTAAAACTCACCACAAGTGCATCTCTAATGCATAAAATCCCCTTGATCATTATATTCAGTATGCTGGATAGTAGTTAATTAATATAACTTTTTATAATCATATTTGGCACATTCTTATTTATTGAAAATTTAAAATTTATGATTAAAAGCATTTCAGGTCTAACTGTTTCAACCCTCACAAAAGAAAAAAGTACCCGTTTCAACCCATGCTAAATAAAAACCCAACCTGCTGGTCCAAGTGACACAGATTGTTCCTCAAGGTTTGGTATTAAGCCACTAAAAAGGATCCACAAGATACAAAAAGGATTTAACGAACTTACAGCAATATCATTATCAATTGTCTTGGGGATCCCAGCTACTGCCACAGGAAGGCGGCGCTTTTCAACTTCCTTTCAGGAAAAATAAAAACTAACGTCTGGCCATATATACTGAAATTGAAAAACCGACTGAAAACAAACATGATTGTAAACAATCAATCACCTTGTAAATGGCAGCCGCTCCTTTTTGAGTGCCATCACCTCCAATTATGTACACCTGGAAAACCAACACCAAAATTGTCGTAGAGGTAAATAACATCCACCTGATTTAGCTTTTCAGAAAAAAGGAAAAAGAGTACAGAAATCCACCTGATTTATCCCACGGTCCTGGATGTTATCAACTATCTTGTTCGTATCATGCCCTCCTCGTGAAGTTTGAAGAATGGTACCTCCACGTTTATGGATATCATTAACAACTTTTGGATTTAATTCCATTGTATTTCTTGAGTAAAAGCCCCTATAGCCTCCCTGTAACAAAAAACAGTATCAGTTGGATAAACTATTGTCTGTTACTCTGTTACTCCAATTTGCAAACAGAACATTTGATTCATGTAGTTCAACCTTTTCAGTTCATTTTGCGGGTCCCATCTATATGATTTGAGATGAACTGAAGACTAGGAGCCACAGACTGGAGATAACTACTACACATTTATTTTATAATATAAAGAAAAAAGGGAAGGGATGATATAACCAACCTCGATCCCAAGTACAGTCTTAACACCATACATATAATTCAAGCCGCATACAATCTCCCTAATCACTGTGTTGATTCCTGGACACAAACCACCACATGTAACAATACAAGCTCGTACTTCCTCCGACTTGAAATAAACCTAACATTTAAAGAAACACAAAAAACTTAAACTAAAGGAACTAATGGCCCAAGTTGTTTAAATAATTTATCAAGAAATAAACCTTTT
Organism: Flaveria sonorensis; assembly: GCA_025506505.1. Taxonomy (NCBI): domain Eukaryota; kingdom Viridiplantae; phylum Streptophyta; class Magnoliopsida; order Asterales; family Asteraceae; genus Flaveria; species Flaveria sonorensis. The sequence goes on from CM046436.1 coordinate 11,150,845, forward strand.
CCCTTGGTCCCGCACGCCGAAAGTGCACTCCTCTGGGACTGCCCTTCTGAACAACAATCTGCAATAAGACGTCAAGATTACTAAATTAGATTGGTGGTGAAAAACTGACGGCACAATGGCATGGTTCAAGAAAACACGTACTTGCTGTGCTGCTCAGGGCTGCTGAAATACATGTACAAGGGCGTTTTCATAAAGACTAGCACACAATGTATGCTAACAACATAAAAGAATAAAAAACAAGGAAAAACTTACTTGACTATTGCATAGGCTTGGCTGTACTTTAATGGGTTTTCATAGGTCTGCAAGAAGAAAGATTAAAACTACGGTTACCATTCACTTCGGCCTGTTGCATTAGTAACAATTTACTGCCACTACGGCAAAAAAGGGGAAGGAGGTGATAATCTGTAATGATAAAACTTATATCTGAGGTAACAATGATAACAAAATTAACAAACATGAAAGCATAGCAGATTCATTCTTAAGGATGTGCTATTATGGCATGCCATGAAATCCAGAAGTCTATATACCTATACCACTCACGTTACATACATGAATTTTACCTAGGAATCTACTTGAAACATTAAACTTGGTAGACCTTAGACATGTTAGTTATTGTGCATCCCCATTTCATGTGTTTGTTTATTTACTTCAGAACAGGTGGAGCCTATAGAACATATTAGTCCCTCCATCTAAAATAAGAGTCCACTTCATTAAATGTTTCTCATCAAGAAAAGCGTTCCTGTCAAGTGTGACTCTTGATTGTAGGCAACCAAAATGGATGTTGACCTGACCCAACACTTGGGAGCACAAGCCGAAGGAGAATTTCAAAGGGATAAGCGTTTGGAAAAGGATGGGGATCGTTAGGCCCCAAGCTAGTACAAACACTTCTCTGGAGAGGGAGTGAGGTTTTATAGTTCGTAGGGCCTGGATATATCTATCTAAATCATGTTGGATTCTTTCAGATTGAAATATTTCGTTGGTACTAATGGATATTCAATCAGATAATTCAAAGAGAAATAACAAAAAAACGAGTAGGCAAAATCTGTTCTAAAAACACTGTACTAGAATTAGACCAAAGACCTTTCTTATATGGAGATCAGGGGACACACCATCACAACATTTTAGTTGGCGTTAGACAATTTTAACATTTGATAGTTACACAATTACATCAGTGGTACTTGCAGCTGACACCTAGTCGCCATTAATGGCCAGTGGCGGGCCGCTGGACCAATTTACCACTGATATGCTAATGATCAAATTACTGCCTAACAATAGTCCCTAACAAGTGCCTCTTAACTTGTATCGATGTATATAACAATTTCTCCTTGGTTTTAAACTAATCTCAATTAATCAAAATAACTTAATGACACTAAAATCACCAAACAGGAGTAAGAGGCATCTACCACAGTCGTATGGACCATTTTTGTTTCGGTTATAAGATTTTCATAGCTAGGGCCTAGGGTAAAGTTACGATACATACTGATGCAGAAAGGCGAAATCCTCTGTTCGTTTACACATAAAATGATGAAAAGGAATCAGCTTTTTATCTTTTTTTTATTATAATAAAGCTCTTAATCTCCAACAATCATAAATTTACTTATTCAGGACAATTAGCTTGTTTAAATGGGTTGAAACGTCAAACGGCAATGTCAAAGTCAAAATCAATTACCGGTAAATCGGGTAAGAAATCCGTCAAGTGAGGAACGTCTTCGAGCACAAAACCATCATCTTCATCAGTCGGAGTGTTATTCTGATTTGAACTTTGAGCTTTGATCGGGTGATAACCGGTGATTGACGACCTTCTGGAGTAATTTTGGGGATTACAGGTGAAATTTGTGAAAAACGGAAGAGGTTTATGGGATCTGAAAGAAAAAGAAAACGTTTTTGTGAGAGAAAAACGATGATTTGGGGAAGATGCGAGTGAAAGATCCATTGAAGATGTGAGATTCATTGAGTTGAATGAATCAAAAATGGTTTCTCCGGGGATCTGGGCGGAGGGAAGAGTGTGTTTACGACTTGTAACAAGTGTAAGGAAAAAATGAAGTGCAACGCGACAATCTCTCCAGTTTACGTTAAAAACCACACCGAGCGTTTTAACGTGAGTGGGCTAGCTTATTCGAAAAAGGTTTTATGTTTTAGAGCGAGTGTATTGTGTTTTAACCCAAGCATGATGTAATAGTTTTGTTGAAATACGTCTCTAGCGTACAATTCAATGTCAAGCATATGATTAGTATAATTATTTCTAATTAGTTGTTTTTTATTTTGGATTTGCATATACTTAATCTGGGTTAAGATTGTAGCAGTTGGGCTGATGCATTTGCTAGACTATTGGGTCTGACTGATATGTGAGCCTTGAGATTTTGGTTGAGTTATAAAAACAAAGATAGGGCACAACTGACTAAACCAAGAGGAGTAACGATCATCTCCTTTGTTATTAAATGGTCACAAAAGATGAGATTGTCTTCTGGTGTTCAACATATCAACTTCATTAGTGTTCCCTTATGATCATGTGAGTCTTCTTCAAAGCATAATTCTGTCTACTCTATCTGGTCATCATCAGAGATACTGATTGTGAAATCGTCTAGCTTCAGCTTTATGGATATTCATCTAAATATGGCCATTAGGTTATTTGTCTATGTCTTAGGGTTTTATCATTATATTGAGTGTGGTTCATTTTGGTCTTGTTTTGTTAGGCTTGTTTTATACTTGCAGATGCAATCATTTGGCAGGTTATCATTTGGTCTTGAATGTTTGTTTTTGAGTTGTAACTCTCTCATGTTATATTGTGTCTTGATCATGGTCATTTGAGTGTGTTGTGTTGGAATTATAGAGGACTTAATTTTTAACATTTTCGAAGAACAAAATGAAACCATCCCTGGAAACTCTGGAATAACTAAATGATGGCGTTGACATTTGAGATTGCATTGGACACTAAATTTGAAGGAGTAAATAATGATATGAATTTAATTTAATTAAATTGTTCACATTATGAGAACATCTATATTATCTCTTGAATCCGTCACTGATTCTTTATTTGCTTGATATCAATCGTGGTATCAAATACCGAAACCGAACCGGTATCGAATTTCCTGTATCGAATTATTTTCGGTACCAATTCGGTACCCACTTTTTGGTTTTTTTGGGATCGGTATTTTTGCTTCGGTATTGGTATTTTACCGATTTTTACCTTCAAATACCGTACCAGTACTGGTACCCAATTTTTTTGATTTTCAGAATCGGTACTTTTGGTTCGGTACCGGTACCAAGCTCGTCCCTGCTGATGAGTTCAATAGTTTAAAGGTTTTGATTACGCAAAAAATTCTTTGCCATTTTATGTATATTTTTTCATTCACCACTTCAATTAGTTGTGGTAATTCCAAAAAATCATATTGATATTTGGAATCTCTTTGAAATGGCAACAATTTTGCTGAATATGGTTAATGCACCTTGCAAGTGACAGGATATGATTCGAGTTAGGAAAAAAGAGAATAAGATTTGTATCTTTTATGTATCAGCTTCAACTGGTTAGACCAAAAAATTTGTTACAACTCACAAGCGCTAGGTTCTAATCACAAACTATGAGTGCCTTTGATTGGTTTATTATTACCCATTCTTGATGTGATTGAATGTGTTGAAAAAACAGGTGCTAATAACTCTAGCAAAAAACAAAACTAATGATATTTGGACATATTTCAGATAACGATGAGCATTTTTTGAAGTTACATACTACCACAGGCTGTTTAAAGAAGACCAACGTATATTAAACTAGCTTTAATTACCCGTGTATTACATGGGAGGTGAAGAGTTAATTATTTAATAACACAAAAACATAAATAAAACTAAGTGTATTAAATGGGTTGAAAAAATAAGATTGATTAGTTGTTTATTGTTATTTATATAATACTAACTTTAGTAACCCGTTCATTATACGAGTTAATTTTTTTTTTTTTTAACTATAATGAAAGTTTATGAAGTATAAAATGATATTCTAAAATAAGATATGATTAAAATTAAGTATGAGTAATAACTATAAGTAATAAAATAATGATATCAATTTTTAAACTTTAGTTTTAAACTTTTTTTCCAAAAAAAATAACCATTTTTTTCAAAACAAACTATATTAAAAATGTCAATTTTAATTTTTTTATTATAACTCCTAATTTTAATTATTTTTAGGTTATAAAAAAATTTTACTTTTTTTAAAAACATTAATTTTGAAATATTTCATATTTTAAAAAATGTTTGATGTTTTAGAAAAATTCTTATTTTTTAAATTTTTTTTTCTAGAAATAACATTAATAAAAAGACATAGTTTCTTAATTTATTGAAAAAATATTTTTAATCTTAAAAAATTAAAATTATTTAATCTTTTTAATTTAGGTAACTATTTAAGAGGAGAGAGAGACGAAAAAAATAAAATTAAAGGGCCTAAAAATGTGTCAAGTGTCCCTTCAAGTTACTCTTTTAGTATTATATATAGATGTGTCTTCAATGATGAAATCAACCAAATATTTGCAGAAACTTAGAGTCGGAGGGTTTGATTCCCCTTTCGCAAAAATTCAATTATTATTATGAGTTTCGACATGGTGTAGATATTCAAAATTAAACGGTAGATGATCGTTTTAGTAATGTAATATCTGAATTTGAATGTGCATGAGAACCTTGACAACATGTGATAATTTTTGTGAAGATGATATATCAAAGATATTAATATTGGCAAATTAGATGATGATAAGGATCAGAATTGTGAAAACAACTAGCTTTTTCTAAAACAATTCAAGTAAATGTATATATGAAAAGATTTAGTTTGATACTCCCACTTGTTTACATGGTAATCCTCGGTTTACATTATCAACTATATTTTGTAAACCCTTAGGATGTGAAACTAGTATGTTCAATGTGCCGGAACAATATTTTCCTGCAAATGCAACATACAAACATTGTATCAACTCACTAAAAACTCTCAATTTATACCATTTCACACGTCTCTAGATAAATAATGCTGTATTTTGCCGGACAGTTTTATAAAAGGAAACCTGAGATATTCACAAATGAAAGTGACTAAGATGTAATTTTGACCTGTTAACTCATGACTGAGTCAAGGTTTATGTTAAGTTTTATCTCTACCAGATCAAACTAGTAAATTTAATAACTTCTTAGGAAGAAATAGCTAGAAAATCACCCAAAGTATATTTTTAATGATATTCGAATTTGAACATTGATTTATGGACAAAACTTGAAAGGTATTTCAGGTCAACCTGACCCTGACACATTTCAATCTATTTACAAAATTAACTGTTTCGACTTTACCCTATTTTGATGTGTACCAAAACCCACATGACCCGCCCATTTTGTGGCGACGAAAATATGGCATATAGATCTTGCAGAAACTTGGAGTTTTACTCACTTTACCTTTAAATCGAGATGGCATACTCTAAGCCAGGACATTTGAATACTATACAGCTGGCAGAAGTTTTAAAGGCAAAAATGATCGATCATATGTTGAATAACATCAGCCCCATCTGTGTGCAGGTTGTGATTTTTCACCTGCATCATAGAAGTAAACAGTTTTTTTTGCTTAAAAATTTTCTTATCATTTAATTTTACTACTTCTGTGCTTAGATAAGGGATTATTTGTCTTTAAAGATGAACACACACCTGCAATTCCATATTGGGACCAAGAAAATAGTTGCCGTAACATCACTTTACCAAGGGTATATCGGTCAAACCAGTTGGGAGAAAATGGTAGACCAACAAGGGTAATGGCAAAGATGTAATATTAATAGGACAATCACCAATACTCTAATACTTGATCACTTAAAGGGGCTAAACAAGTGAATTTTTTCACACAACAAATAGGTTATTTGTATAAAAATGACCAACTGATTATAGATGAGTACCTGAATAACACTATGAGCAGCAAACCTGGATCTACTATTGTGAAAGCTGACATCGACTTTTTCCCATGATACACGAGAAAGACCAGTCACCAATTCCTCTGCACGCACAAATTAGAATAAGATCCATAAGAAAAATCATGAATACCTATCTATATTACGGTTTTAAGCTAGAAATTCAATAAAACGATGATTGTTCGGGACTTGCAAATAATTGAATTATTCTGTTCTGCACCCTTCATTTATTATTTTTATAATTAGGGGAACATGATTAATAGTCCTTTATTTAATAGATAAGTAATATATCTTGGGATTAGAAAGTTTATTAGTATTATTAGCATTACTTGAGCCGGAGTCTCTATGGGAGCAGCCACTTTATCCCAAAGAGGTAAGGCTTCCTCATCTCACCCTCCCCGGGCCCTACAGCTAAGAGGGATGTTTGGGCTTATTTGTTTGTTTAATATTGGCATTACTTGGAAACAAGTAACTTTTTGACCAAGTTAAAACAGGATTAGGATATTTCTAGTATTTAAAGGGTCATTTCTGTTGTAATTTGACGAATGTGATTTCGAATCATTGGGAAGACCGACTTCCCCTCCCAAAGGGTGTCATTGGAGAGCCGGCCGATCTCTTGAAAGTTGATTGTTCTATCTTTTTATTTGTTTGATCTATTTCCGGTTCATTTATGTTAGAATATTGGCCCAGTAAAACAAAGATAATACTCGGTATTTTGTGGGAACTACCACGACTCTTTTTATTAATATGAAGAACAAAAGACCACACCTTAAACTCTATACAATGACCCTCTTTTATACTACCCCTAACCTTAATTACTATGAAATCACAGCTCAAACACAGCTGGATGACAACCTATTCAAAGCCAAAATATTCGATACTTTCCTAAGATTAACCTTGATAACATATTTTACATGTTAACTAATTCCACCCTCATCTTTCTTGGTTCACCCGTATACACCTTGAACATCAAGATTAATTTCTAACATTCTCGCCCTTAATCTTGATGTTGTACCACCTTGGTCTTGAATTCCAGTCGCTGGAACCATGTTTCTTCCAAGTTTGATCAATCATCGATCTTCAAATCTACTTCACATAGCTTCTGTTCTGTCTCACACAGCTTCCGTTCTGTTTTCTTCCTTGCCTGCAGCCTTGCAAACCTGCTATCACAGCAGCCCAACAATCTCAATCTCACTTCCTAGCAAATCACTTGCCAATTGTTTCCTTTGATTGCAAACAGTAACAAGCTCTTCTAGCCTTTTGCTTGTCTGAGCTATTCTCCTCACAACCTGTGTCACACAGATTGTCCCATATATGAATAATCCCTCACAGATTAAATCTTCTCAGTAGTGATCTGAATCGCTCAGGTTTTCTTCACTTCTGCCTCGCATAGAACCCAATCTGTCTTGCACAGATTTTCTGCAATCTGAATCACTTAGATTTTTCCTTCTGCAGTTGGATCACACAACTGTTCTTCTCCTTGGATCTGCTCAATTGACTTGTTTGAACCTATCACAGGTTCGGGCTATGATTAATCTCTCACAGATTCAATCGGGTGGCCTCGTTCTTCTTCACAGCTTGATCATCTTTCTTCTCGTCTTCACATGCACCTTCTATCATCTTCTTTTGAACTACCTGATCACCTTTTTTGTCATAAAAAAAAAAAAAAAAAAAAAAAAAAAAACTCTTTTCTGCACAAACAGTTCCTGCAACAGTAGCAAAAATCCTCTGATTCACAACCTTCAGCAGCAAATAAGCATAAACCAATCTGTTTCACACAGATACTGCAGCAAAACGTAGTCTGTTTCACACAGATCAGTTTCCCGTTTCTTCATAGAATCACCCGTTTTCCCACTTTGATCAATCACTGATTAGTTCTTCTCGAACCCGCTTTCACAGCAAACTTGGTTCAATCCTTCACATATTAAACATCTTCTCCACACTGGTATCACACCTTTGTAACTTGTATCACACAGGTTTCCTTCGCCTCGTTCGTTGCTTCACACAGTCGCCTTCTCTCTAGGTTCGTCTTCCACGGATATAACCTGAATCACACAGGTCTTTTACTACTGCAGTTGTGTCACACAACCTGTCTTCAATTGATCTGTCACAGATCAGTACCCTGTTTTGATTGCTTCTCGCAACCGGTTTTCGCAACCCTTTGATCTTTCAAAGGCAATAGAGCAAAAAAACTTCTCAGATCTAGCCTGATGTTTGATTGCTACCAAAAACACAGCCATTTGATCAGAACCTCACAGCAACCTTAATATTCAATCAGCAGCCCTTCAATGGATCTATCACAGATGGTTTAAACCTGTCACAGGTTCTTCTTCGGTCAGTCTATCACAGAACTGATCGGGTGGCTTCGTTCTCCACGTCTTCGATTGTTACTTGATATCCCCTTTACCGCCACACAGGTCTCTTTGATCGTCTAGCTCTGATACCAATTGTTAGAATATTGGCCCAGTAAAACAAAGATAATACTCGGTATTTTGTGGGAACTACCACGACTCTTTTTATTAATATGAAGAACAAAAGACCACACCTTAAACTCTATACAATGACCCTCTTTTATACTACTCCTAACCTTAATTACTATGAAATCACAGCTCAAACATAGCTGGATGACAACCCATTCACAGCCAAAATATTCAATACTTTCCTAATATTAACCTTGATAACATATTCTACATGTTAACTAATTCCACCCTCATCTTTCTTGGTTCACCCGTATACACCTTGAACATCAAGATTAATTTCTAACAATTTATGTGATATTATTGATTTGGTTCTTAGCATATTCCTCCCATAACATTTAGTATTTTTTCTTTTTAATGAATCTTGCATGGGAGATTCACAAAAAAATTGCAAGCGCCTCGGTTTTCTCACATACAAAAAAATTTAATAAACAAAAAATTCATTGATCAGTGTGCAAAAAGAATCTTAATTTAGGACAACCGATTTTTTTTTGAACATTAGTGATTAGGGCAACAAACCTTCCACGTCATCTTTACCATCATCGTTTGTCGAATCCTGCTCAAAATCACATGCCTTGCAGCGTTCTTCATACACAACATGAGGATACTTCTCATTTATTGAATCCTCCCACTGCAGACACAATTTTGTCTGAAATAATATTTCACACAAGATAAGAAAATAGCCTAATCTCAAAATGTACCTTTGGCAGTTCTATATTACGCCTAATCGATGAAGTTCTCCAGCCAACAATATCTAATTTTGTTGGTTAAGAAAAACCGAGGAAACTTAATATCACTAAAGGCATATTGTATTTTCAGCAGAGGTGACAATTTTATAAATTGATCAATTTGGATTGAGTTTTATCACAAACAGATCAAATGTGTCACAAATTTAATTTTTCTTACCAGCCAAACAGGGATCGGAGTTGAAACTTGAACATCACACAAAATCTATTTCTTAATTTATGCAACCTCCTAAATCATTTTATTCAGAATTTTATATTATTATTGTATCAGTTTCACTACTGTTTTTGTAATCATAATTGACAATTAACAAAAGTCTTTGCAGGTCAACCCAACCCTACTCGGACCATACTAAAAGTAGGATGAAAGGATACGGTCATAGCCAACATTTGCATATGTTACCCGGCGATGGAATGAGCGCAAGGCTGACCTGGCAGTTTAAAAATAGTAATGTCACATATAGCAAATATTGAGAACCAAATATTTAACAATCTAGTAGAGCGAATTCAAATGAAAAACGTGTATTTCAAACATACATGAAATAACAATCATCATAATCTTCCAACATGCGTTTAAGTAGTGGTGGCTTTCCATCATCGTTATCTGTAAGGAAAAGGTGCTTGCCTGTTCTTCTAAATATCCAATGTATAACAAGAACAGCAGCTTTTTCCAAGGCAGATAGCCCGAAAAGAAAAGGCACCTAATAAATCATAGAACAAAACATAAATGGAATATAATCCAATGGAGTGGACAGAAGCTAGAACCTTAAACACATTCCAAAAACATCAAGACTTATAGAAGGACTAGTGTAGCAATATGCCAATATATGCAAGGTTTATTCAGCCCATAAAATTATATGAGTGGGTAAAAAAGCAAATGTTTAAATTTTTGCTTAAAGCACCCTAATCATCAATAACAAGATCAAATCATCATATGAAATATATGCTATTGAAGGTATGATGTTAATGGTTAGATTATTACTTTATAAGCTATTATAAGTTCTAACAGTAAAGGGTCGATAGAAGATAACTTGATGATTGACTAATCTCATACCAGAAGTAAGGGCAGATATACTTAGATAACATATGATGAGAAAATAATAAGATCAGACTATCAGAGAAATATATGGTGTCACAAGATCTATAACAGCCAGCCTATAAGCAATGCCATTATATCTGCCCCGAAACTGCTTCTTCTTTATATAAGTGTGACATTAGAGGTGACAATTTTGACCTAGTACTTATGATTGGATCGATTATGTTTTGTTTTACCTCTACTAGGCCACACAGGTAAAACGATGAGTAGTTAAACAGGAAACAGGTTAGATGGGTCAAAAGTCTCCCGGAGTGTTATTAATGCATAGAACCTCCTCAATCGTTTTACTTGAAAACTTAGATTGTTCCTAAAAAATGTACTTTATGTGATCATATTTGGTACAAATTGTTTATATACATTTAAAATTTTTTGGAAAAAACATATTTCAGGCCAAACCGACCAGTCCAATTTGTAACCTCTATTAAACGTGGATCAGAAGTCCAATTCCACAACCTCCGTCAATATAACATCCTAAAAAATGGGAGCAAGAGAACCAAAAAGACTACCTGCTTATTGCCCCTCGAACCAAGATGAGGTGTTGCTACAGTAATAAAGTTCACTGGAATCAAGCCACCAATTGTGGCCTTTGCTTCCTCACAGTTTTCAACTGGCAAATCATCTGCATTTTCTCTTGGGGGCCTATACAATCTCCCTATAGCATATCTTGCCACTAAACCTCCCACAGAATGTGCAACAAAAGAAATCTTACGAAGATTTGGTTTTTGTTTGATCACTTCAAGCACCTAAAATTAGCATAAAATCAGGCTAAAGTGTTTTGTTGATAGATATCATTTAAAAAAGGAAGGAAAATTAAAAAGTGCAAAAAAAAAAAAAAAACTAACCTCTTGGGATAATCGCTCACCCATTACATCAACACCATCCAGGGTCTGAGAGGCTGCATTCCTTTCACTGCCTACATTGCACAAGCAACATAACAGAACAAAGGCAGATGACAACCTCGTTTAAGTACGACTTAATTAAATGCAAATATCAAAAGTATATCCTGCAATCATGCCCACAAGATAGCAAAAGAAGAAAAAGCTAGTTTATTAACTGATAAGAAAACAATATGCCAAAGTTGATCCTTACGGTGAACAAAGACTTTGTCTGGTAGTGACTTTACAAACTGCTCTGCAGCAAATTTCCAATCTGCAGAACTGTAATACAAAAAAGTGTCTCACTTTAGAAATTAAGAATATTGTATATATAGTAATAGGAAGTAGAAGTATAAAGATCCTCAAAACAGCTTAATCAACACCAACAATTTCATATGCACATATAAGTACAGGTCTATCTACGCTTCTATTTTGATTGAGAAAATATAATGCCTCAGTCAAGGCTATTACCATATTATATTTGGCACAAATGATATATGATAGGCATTACTAACAATGTCACAATTATTAGAAATTTAGAACCATTCAAAATTCACATTTAATTATATGATATGGAAAACAAACAATTCACTTATGTATTTCATTTTACATCATATGCAGTTAAAACATGTAATAATGAAAGTTTCACTGATTTTAATATAATCAATTTACATGCATTCCAAAAGAAATCCATGTCTGCAAATGGAAACAACTTTACGCTTAGTTCATTATAAACTTCTACTAATTTGTGTGCGTATAGAGATCATAACTATAAATTTAGCTTAAAAAACATGCTTTTACTTTATACGATCATATAAACTAGTTGCAGTTATACGAAATTGCATATGAACAATAGGTAGTTAGGATACTTGGTGAAAATTGTATCCAACATATTAGTATATTAGCTGATCGAATGATTGGTTAACACTCAAACATGATATAATACATATAAAGTCCAAATATCTCTGTAACTCAACTAACCGATTAACAACCAGGTAAAACCCTAATTTTTTATCTACACCTAAGAGGAAAATTAAAATATACGCACTTATCAATATTCAATCCACAGAAACCAAACCTAATCACCATTAAAGCCAAACACTCTCCAATTAAACAGTATAAACATCAATTTCACGATCTAACAATCTCCGATCAATTGAATTATAGAGTACAATAACCAACCGATGCATCTAACCTTCCAAGGATCCCATTGACCATGACAACGAGATGATCGGCGGATGAAACATCGGAATCGTTACAACTGAACACATTCTCGCCGCCGGTGGCAGCCTCCGATGAGCAAACAGGGCATTCTCCATCTTCAACGCATGCGATGTGATCTGTTGCTGAATGTTATACGATTGAACTGTGAAATTGTGAAAGTGTTGGTGAGAAGATAAAATCTTTGAGAAGATATTGAAATCAAAGGGGATAATGAAGAGATGAAGATATAATCACGTGGGAATGTTGATAGAAACAGAGGGTGACTTAGAAGTGGGGGTGAAGATGAAGACGTGATGACGACGGAACGATTTGATAATTTGATCGGGGGCGGTTATATTTTATTAATTTTATATACTCTCTGTCGACATGAATGTTCTTCTATTTTTACTATCTAACATATTTGTCTTTTATTTGATATTCTATCCGCAAGTTAAAAAAAATCATAACATATATACCTATAAGTTCAAACTTATTATATACCTGCGAAGATTGTTTGATGCGTACTGCAACTTGCAATCTGTTTATGTACGAGCAAGCATTGTATATCAATTTAGATCTTTAGTTACTTTGTTGTTTAATTGAATTAATACATTTAAATCTATCTGCTAATAATATTTTCACAAAAGTCTATATACAAAGTATTATCAACAACATTATAACTTACGAATTTTTTTAAACAACAACAATATTTTTGGATTAAACCCGTGTGTTACACGGGTCTTTAGCCTAGTTTGCATATAGTAATTGTTTATATTTAATTATATATATATATATATATATATATATATATATATATATATATATTAAACTAAATAACTAATATTTAAGAATTAAGATTGTAAAATGATTTTTAATATAGTATATCGTTAAAATTGTATATAAGTAAATATTACAAATAATAAAAGAATAATATTCAAATGAAAATAGATAACTATAGGGGTATTTACATATTTCATCTTCCAAAAGGCAATAATTACATATTTACTTAAGAAAAAAAATCAATCACATGTTTTCTTTAAAACATATATATTATATTTATCTATTTTATTAAAATATTTATTGAACAATTATTTTACCCGTGTTTACTAAATTATTTTAATACATTTTTGCTAGGACCATCAATTACAAATTTTCTCCGGTTCTTGTTTATAAATGAAAACAATAAAATTACATCTTCGTATTCAAAAGTTTGAAACTTTATTTGAAAACAACAATCATTGATAATTAAAGTTATATCTTCAAATACAAAATATTATTGTCAAGGTGTTAAACAATTATAATAAGAAAACATTAATATAAAAAAGTCCCTTAGTATATATAAAGTATAATAGTCATTCAATAGGATAATCTAGTCGAAATGAAAAAATATGTAATATATATGTTTTAACAATAAAAAATATGTAATTGATTTTTTTTTAGCTTGGGGATATATGTAATTTATGGCTCTAAGAAGAGAAAATATGTAAAAATCTCATAACTTTAAACAGGTAGAATTAAAATAGTGAGTCTCGTTAGAAGAAATAAATAATAAAATATTTAAATAAATAATATAACTTGTTGAACTAAAGATTAATAACATAATAGTCATGATTTGTTTAATTGTTACTCTTAAAAAAATGTAAATACCTGTTCATTATAAATCTATTTTCTAATACCATAAAAGAAAATTACATTTGTTGTCATTTTTTTTACATGGCTTCATCCTGTTAAATTATATGTTGTGCATCGAATTACTCACTTTAACAATTCAAATAGATGCTTAAATGAATGACTTCACTTATAATTTTATTATTAAAAATGTAATTGTATATTTTTAATTGCCATAACAAAATGTATTATAATAGACGTCCCGCTAAAAAATATAAATATGAATGTTTATCGATCCGGGTATATACATATCATTATATATATATATATATATATATATATATATATATATATAGTTTTGAGTTAATTTAAGTTTTTATCTTGCAAAAAATCACTTGTCAAGATTTATTAGATTAAGGGTAAAATTTGCTCGTTACGACGAACGTTTTATGCATATGTATGAGTGTTTTTTTACGGACATATAACTTAGCTTATTTAACCATTTTCATTTCAGTTATCTAGTGAGGGTTTTGTGTCCAGTGAATAGCTCAACCTGACTCGTTACTCTTGTAATAAAAATATAAATAAATTAAGTGTAAAAATAAAATTTAAAAACTTTTTAAATCTTTTTGAAACACAAACACGTAAAATTATAAATTAAAAAAAAACTAAAGCAATGAACAATTAAAACTTAAAAAAAACTCTATTTAACATTTGGACAAACGATCCTGAGCCTCCTAATACAAAATAACTTGCTCATCTACACTTGGATCCGCACAACTAGCATTGTTGATTCTAGGTTGTGATATGTCTAAAACACTAAAATGCTGTTGTAGGGTAATTTAACATTTATGGTATGCTAGGCAACTCTACAATCTACAATGGCAATACGCACCCCACACCAAAACAACAACATTAGGGGCGGTTCATCGTAAAGACGTCATAGGCTGATTGAGACACTTGGAGAGATCATAAAAGCAACTCATTTCTACTCTTTATCATATTGCCCCTCGCTCCTTGCCTACTGGAAGGAGACCGTCAAGACTGAGATTGAGTCAAGCCGGGGAATGGGTTGTGAAGGCTCATCTCAAAGAACCTACGCGCAAGCATCACCTCCCTATCCATGCATACATGAACTTAAGCACAAAGGTCTATATGCATAAACCACTAGAGTCATAATCAAGTTTAAACAACATTAACAAGAATGTAAAACATCAAGTCCAAACACATAGATCATTTCCAGCCTATATTCCTTCTCTTCTACTTCTCCTTCACGTTTCGTGCCTTGTTAATCATGGTAGACCTCTTGACGTTGTATGTTGCTCGCAGAAAAGTAGACGCCGCGTGGAGAGATAAGTTTCAGTGTCAGCAATATCTCTGAAATTCAACATGCCTTGATCTACCAGGTCATCAAACTATTTAGTTTGTAATATTCTTTAATATTTTAAATTATTTACTAAAAAAGAAATCACATTTGGAAATAGTTGTAAAAATATAAAGTTGGTGGAGTTACTATATGTGTTTATTGATATTAATTATTTAAAATGTTAAAATTATAGAAAAAATTTATATATATATAATATATATATATATATATATATATTATATATATATATATATATATATATATTATATATATATATATATATATATATATAATATATATTTAAAACCAGACTGAATAAGCCGTCTAAAAGGAAGTAGCTGCTTTCCAATTCTTCAAGTTGT